>BCKQ01000005.1:797819-1213637 GCA_001600695.1 Ascoidea asiatica | reverse complement strand
TTTGCTTATTTGTTTGTTTGTAATATTTTTAGTTTCTATCATTTTGTGTTTTAAATACTTTGTTAAATAGCATTTCCACTACGTTTTAAAATATATTAATAAATAAAGAAAAAAAATTAAATAGACTTTTATTATTTAAGCATATGAATTCACTTTTAATATCCTAAATCATCATCTTTTTTAATATCTGAATCTAATAATGTTTTTGCTTTTTCTTGACCTCTTGAAGCAAATCTTTTTCCTAATAAAAATACCATTAATTTATCAGTTGAACGATAAAAATATTTGAAAGATATAATAACACCACCAATAATTGTTACTAATCTAGTTACAAATTGAATAAAAGATATTCKTCTTTCTTGAATCAATAAACTTACAGGTTCAAAATCATATTTGAAAAAAATTCCTGGAATATGATTAACTTTTTGATTTTTGAAAATTTTATCTTGTTCTGTTAAAGAATATTGATAAGTTTCTAATTCAACACCTAATTTTTTATAAAATGTTGGTACAACAGACATATAATATTGATAACTTTGTAAATTTTCTGGTGTTACTTTTGATGTAAAATCTAATGGATTATTTAAATATGGATAAAATTCACCAAATGAAAATTCACTTATAACATGAGTAAAATTTAATGATTGTATTGGAACCATTGCACGATCATTATATCCAATACCTTTTGCAGTTATATGAAAATCACCAGAAACTTTATTTACAGGAATTGAACCAAATATATGACAAGCTGGTGCACCAGCTTCTTTATCAGTTTCAGTTTCTTTAAATTCAGCTAAAAGACTTTCTCTTAAAACTTCATCAATTTCTGGAGTTTTTATAGGTTGTCCAGGTCTATTTACAATATAATTATTTGGTATAAAAAAATTTATACCTTGATAAGTTAAAAAATCAGCTGCAAGTAATCTATCACTTGTCATATCCAAAACATTTGTATGTAAATAATTACATGGCATTGCAATTACTATATCTATATTAACTTGTAAATTTTTACTTACTTCATCATTAACAAAAAATTGAAAATCAAGTTGACCATCAATCCAACCACCAACTTCAATCCATACTAAGAAAAATAAACCAACTATCAAAAATATAGTAGAATAACCACCTCTTGTTGATCTTACAGTATTTGAAGTTGAAATTTTAGCTAAAATGATTATAATAAATTTAAATAATAATAATTTTGGTTAGTAATTTGTTCATCACATCATTAAAATTTCAAAAATTTGATTGATAACTTACGAAATGCATCAAATGCTTTTAATCCTCTGAATTTACCATCAATATTTTTAAGTTTGTCATCCATTGTATTATAATTATTATATATTGATAGATAAATACTTTTATTTAACTACTTCCTAAATATTTATTTATGTATCTATCTATTTATCTGTTTATTCAATAATAATCAAATTGTTTCTTCTTCTTCTTCTTCTTCTTTGCTAACAGTGATCAAATGATCTGAGCCTATTCATAAGTGACAAGTAACAGAAAATATCCCAAAACTATTTGAAACAGAGATTGTATGCACTTCGCCCTGCTAAAACGGAACTTATTTTCCGCTTTCTTCRCTTCTCCTACAGGTAACCAGACTGGATTAATATGTGAAAAACAACCCCAAGAAGACGTTTTTACCCTGTAATACCAGAACATTTAATCTCATTTAACCTAACCCATATATAAAAATTATACTAAAAATAATATTAAAGCATTTTGTTCAATTTTGTTTTAGCCATCGTTGTTGAAGGAAAAATTCATAAATTTTTGATGTTTTATTTACATCAATTTTTAACAATTCTCTAGCTGTTCGTTTTTTAAGAATCCCTCCAGCTCTTAGAATCTCTCTGAAAAGAGTTTCTTTTATTGCTAAATATACTTTTGGTTGTAGTCGTAATGTTGAACATAACATTTGCTCTTCTAAAGATAACAATTCAACATCTGAGGAATTTGAAATATCTAATGGAGCAGGACCATTTTTTCTATTTGGAATATAATTTGAATTATTATTAGATCCTCCTTTAATTAAAGTAAGATCTATTGGAGCAGGTGAATTAAATGCTGAACCTCTTCCTTTTCCATTATAATTAGTATTATTATTATTATTATTATTATTATTATTATTATTATTATTATTATTATTATTATTATTATTATTATTATTATGTCTTGAATTACCTAAACTTGAAAAAGTAAATCGTTGAATATTACTTCTTGTCAGTTTTTCTTTTTCATATTTAATTCCACTTTCTAATGTTGTTAAACCAGCATTTCTCCAACTTTGTAATTGAGAAATTCTTTCTCTTAATTCTAATTCTTCTTGAATACCTTGAGTAAATTGTTTAAATTCAATTGGGGTTGTTATTCTTGCAAATGCTTTCATTGAATTATATAATTCTCTTTGTTCTTTATTTCTTTTCTTTTCTTGAGCAACTTTTTTTTTATAATCCATTAAATTATTTTCTAACATTAATCTTTTTCTTTCTGCTCTTATAGTTAATCTTGAATTATATATATGAAGTATTGCAAGTTTTAAATCAATATCACCAGGTTGATCATCTGGATCAAATATCATATCTTTCACAGTCATTTCAGCTTCATTTTCATATTCAGATTCAAATTCTAATCTACCAGGCATATAACCTTGAACTTCATGACAAACTGGTGTTGAAGCAACTGGTTTTGGTTTTGGTGGAGGTAATGGAGCATTTCTTCTATCATCAATTCTTTTTTTTCTAATTTTTGAAAATGCTTGTACAGAAACATTTGAAAAATCTTTATCCATTTCAGGAAATGGATAATTTGTAGAATTTAAATAAATTTCATAATAATGTTTTTCAACTTCTTCTTTAGTTCTACCAAAACCAATATGATCTGCAATTCCTTGCCAATTTCCAAGACCAAATTGTTGAGCACCTTCAATAAGTAATAATTCTTCATCTGCTCCCCAAGTTTTTGAAAATATTGGATATGCATGTTGTTCAATAATTTTATAATCATGATAAGGTTTATGTTCTCCAGTTGAACTACCAGTTGAAAAACATGGAATACAAAGATCATATTCAGTACATTGAGCACATGAGATTCTTACTCTATTAGTAATATCAGAACAACAAACATCACAATGAAATTTTCCTGACATATTTATATTTTATATATCTTTTTTTTAGGTTATTGTTTTAGAATATTTATTCTAAACTATTGTTATTATTTTGAAATTATTACTATTTCTGAATAAATCTAATTTCCGAATAAACAAGAAGAAGAAACAAAATTGAAAATCATTTAATTATCGGTAAATTAACTAAGGATAAGAGCACGTGACTCGGTAAATGACAAATTTAAAACTTCCTAAAAATGAATCCAGAAAACAAACACATACCCTATAAACAGGATTAGCCAGTCAATAAAACCTTCTTTATCAGGACCAATTTAGAACTTCACCTGAATAGAAAGGGAATATTTAGAACCGACGTTTTAAAGTTTAGGTATGAAAATTTTTGAAACTTTGGAATTTAGAATTTGGGATTCAAAGATTCTTAAATAAATATTTATTTAATGAAAGGTATTAAAGTAGATTTTTGAATACATTTTTTTATTATTATCCTTATAAATACATATTTATAATTATCGACTCTTTTCTAAATATTTCAATTTTCTTTTCAATTTTCCATGTAATAAGCAATAAATTAAAAATTATACGTTATAAATTATAAAGAAAAAGTAGTTAAATCAAGTATTTGTGAATCTATTATAAGCATAGTTATTGATAATCTTACAAATCCCAAATTAGAAAGTATTCTTTATTCAATTATTCAAACTTCAAGTGTTGTTCAATCAAAAATTAAGGTTTTCACTTCGAATGTATTATATATACTCTTTGTTTTTAATATCTTTTGTTTCAATTTCTGTAATTTCAATGAAATTAATCATCATAGAAAATAGAAGAAAAAAATCACTCACGCTTTAATTTCTCTAAAGGTATTAAATCTATAAGTTCATTAGCTTACTTGATTATTTCTTTTCATTTAGCTTTATTTTTCCTTATTATTAATTAGTTTACATTTTTTGATTATGTTCTTGAGTTTGTATTATTCTCTWATTTACTGATAGATTCTTTCTATAGATTTCTAGACTGCCAGTCCTTAGAAAAGAAACATGTATTCCTGTATGAATGATGTGATTTATTCTCTTTGGAGTTGTTCGTATCATTGATTATTGACTGATTGATTCAATAAATTTTATTGTTCCTTTGTTTTGTGTTCAGAGAATTTTTTAGAATTCTTATTTTAAACACCAGCCGCAAATGCACCGCCTCGCTCCAGAAGCATCGAGAATTTTCTGCTCGGCTCCTGGAAATCTCGGCAAGTTCACGTTAAAAAGTTGCTTTGAGTTGCTGATTGTTTTATTCTTGTTCTTGTTCTTGTTTGAATAGAAATATTGAAATTATTGAAATTATTGAAATTATTGAATTTACTGAATTTATTGGACTTATTGGACTTATTGGAATTCTAGAATATGCTGGAAAACCACAAGAAAAACATTGAACAAATATTAACTAACTATGAGGTTTGTTTAATTGAACTCAAGAAAGTTCTAGAAATTATGGATTTTGATATGATGTTTGTGGTACTTTGTTTGAGTGATTTTTGAATATTGATATATTTCTTCTACTCAATTGAAAATAATATAAAAGGACAAGAGGTTTTCAAATAATCTGGGGAAAGTTTTCATAAAATATTATTATTCAATTCAATTAATTTCAATCAATTATATCAAACTCAATTAATTATCATATAAAAAAAAAGTTTTTTTCTCAAAGCTATAATTTCAATCTATTTTTACAATAATCAAAACTACAATTAAAACAATATCAATTTAATAATGTCTGGTTTATTTTATTCACCATTTTGGGATTTTGCTGCTGGTATTGATGATAGTTTAAATGAATTATATCGTACTCTTCCAAGAGAACAAATTAAAAATAAAAAAGCAATTGGTAAAAATGAAAATAAAAATGGAAAACAAGTTGCTAATGTTAATAAAGAAAAACCAAAATCTTTAGTTTCTGGATTTTTCCCAAGTTTTAATGATGATGATGATGATGATGAATATAATCTCTGGAATATGGATTTCAAAGATATTATTCCTCCTGTTGATTTAATCAATAATGAAAAAGATTATGAATTACATTTATCTATTCCTGGTGCTGAAAAAGATAAAATTAATATTGATTTCAATAAAGAAAATAATTCAGTTACAATTTCTGGTGAAATTGAAAATCATAAAGAAGAAACTAAAGATAACATCAAATATCAAGAAAGATCAACTGGTTCATTTTCAAGAACTGTTGCTTTACCAAAAGATGAAAAATTAGATGATGAACATATTTCTGCTAAATATACTGATGGTGTTTTAGTTCTYTCTGTTCCAAAATTAGGTAAAAAAGAAACTGAAAATGTTCGTCGTATTGCTATTTCTTAAACTAATAAATTTTCACATATTTTGATTTCTTAATATTTCATTTGTTTTTACTTTCTTTTATTAAATTTTTCATTTATATAGTTTTTTCATATTTTTTTTTTTTTAAATTTCAAATTCAAAAACTTCTTTTAAATATTTTCTATATACTGTATAAGCTTGTAGATTTTCTTCAATCAAATCAATAACATTTAAGTCATCTTAAATAATGTATATCTTACCACCATTAGTGATCCAAGATACTACCTTTTGGAAGTCCCCATGATAGTTTGCAGTATATTTGCATACTGTTTATATGAAATAATTAAATTCAATCAATAAAGCTTTCAATTGATTTGAATTTTTTCAAAAAAATGACATATATACTGTTCAAATACTTAGAAGAAATAGAAATAAAAAAGCGTAAAGAAGAATATAGATTGTTTATTGTTAAAGTTTATTAATCCTTCTCGAGCCATAATTTGAACTAAGAATAGTGGCTAGAAGCCATACATAAAAGAAAAAAAAAAATTTATCTTGGAATGTATATGGATGATATTTGAACATAATGAGAAAATGTTATGATATAGGTTTATAGTTTAAATTTTCAATGATAAAATGGTTTTTTTGAAGGTCTTGCATATCTATAAACAATTCTTATCCATCTTCTTCTTCTCCAAATTCCATCACTTGAATCATCAATATCATATACCCATTCTCTATCATTTTTAAGATAAACATCAGGTATATTTCTTTCTGTCATCCATTCATTACTATTATAATCAATTTTCCATTCATAATCTTCATTAGAATCTAATTCATAAATTATTGAATTTTCAGATTCTTTTTTTTGATAATATTTCCAACTTATTGGAGGTAAAATATCATTTAAATTTTTTACACCTTCTGGAATTTTATGACTTTTTCTTTCAAATGAATTTGGATCAAAAATTTTTGTTGAAAATAAAAATGGTTCCCATAAAAATGGAGTTAAACCTTGTTTTTCAATTTCAAAAATTTCAATAATTTCAAAATTTGGTTTTTCATCTAAAATTATATCTGCTCTTTTATGTTTAATAATAACTTCATCAATTTTTATTTTTTCTTCATAAATTAATTCATTATATTTTTTTAATTCTTCAATTATTAATGGATTTGTAATTAGAAAAATTGACCAACCTGAGATGATGAATATAAATTTCCAAGGAATATATGGACCAATAATTAAAAAAATTATTATTAAAATTAATAAAGTATAAAATAAAGCAGTTGAGTCTCTTTCATTTTTAAAACCTGCAGTACCATATAAAAACATTTCAATTTGATCAAAAATTTCTAAAGCATTAGTTAATAAATTTTGAAAATCTCTTATATTTACAATTAAATCCATATTATATTTTAAAATTTTAACATCAGTTTTAACTTTTGATGGTTGTCTATTATCATTAATAGGAGATAAATATTGATTATAATTTGTATTATTACTTTTTATTGTAAAATTATCAGAATTTGTTCTAATAGATTCATTTAAATTAATTGAAGAATTTGAAGKAGAATTTGAAATAGAATTTGAAATAGAATTTAAATCAGAATTTGAAAGTTCAATATTTGAAGGAGAATCTAAAATTGAAGATTTATCTAAATTATATTTTTTTAAATTCCATTTTCTATCATTAATATATTGATTTTGAAATTTATATTCATTATTATTTTCAATTGAAGAATTAAATAAAAATTGTAAAAAAGTTTTAAAATTTTTATTTTTAAATGGAATTAAAATATTTAAATAATTTAATGGATGTCTATAAATATAAGAAGGTAACATTATAAAAACAATTAAATAAATCAATGGAGAAATTATTATAAAATAAGGATAAATACAAATATAAGTATAAAGAATTGAAATGATAATAGTAATAATTGGATTATTCCAAGTAAAAATTTGTAAGATTGAGAATTGTAATTCAAAAATTATTGTTGATCTATCCATTAATTTTTTCATATTTTTAGTTAAAATTTTTATTGATAAATTTGGAGTTTTTTTTCTTGAAGAATCTTTAATTCTACCTTCAAAATTATTTCTATTTGGTAAATCATTTGGAATTACATTATTTAATAATTTTTCTAAAACTTTATCAATAAAATGATCATCATTTTTAGATTTTTTTGAATTTGAATTTGAATTTAAATTTAAATTTGAATTAAGATGTAATTTTGATTTTAATTTTGATGGAATTTTTTTTCTTAAATTTTCATAATCATTTTCATTTAAATCATTTGGATCTTGTTCAAAATTTTCATCATTCCAAAATCCATTATCAGATGAAAATGTTGAATTTGCAGAAAGTGGTGGATTTATATTATTATTATTATTATTATTATTATTATCAATATCAATATCAATATTTTCATTATTATTAATAATTTGTCTTGCGGAACCTGAAGTTCCAATTTTATCTAAACCAATTCCAATTAAAGAAGCTGCAGCACCTAAAGTTACACTTTCTTTCTCATTAGCATAATTTGAAGTATAATTATAAACTTTATTAATACCAGAAATTGCAGTTTTTCTATAAAATGAAGGCATTTTTAAATTCAATGATCCAAAAATCTAAGTTATAATTTATTAAAAAGAATCAAATTATCAAAGAATAATAAATTTTAATGTAAATAAGCCCATTGATGGTAATGGCGGTAATTTATTGATTAAGTTTATATATCACACTGGATATGGAAATATGATTGCTAAGACCCAAAGCGGTGGTTTGAAGTGTTTGAAGTGTTTGAAGTGTTTGAAAATGGTCACAGATTCAAATCAAATGGTGTAAGTCAAGTAGTTAGTAGATTAGTTCATTGATATATTGAATGATTTATAGATTTAAAGATTGAGTAAAGTATTAGTATATTGAGTTCAAGTAACTTAATTAATTTTTATTTTGTTTTGTTTTGTTTTGAGAATTATATTATATTGTGATAAATAATTTATTAAAATTTTTTGGGATTATAAATGAAATTTATTTAATTATTTAAACAGTTTCTAAAACAACATCTTCGAAACCACCAGCAACTTTTTTACCTTTGTCATCAACGGTACTTTCACCATGTAAAGCTAATAAAGAACCTAAATCGAATTTTGGTTGTTTTAATAATTTAACTTTTCTAATATGAACATCTTTTAATGGAAATACAGAAGCTGTTGATTTTTCAATTTCACGACCAATAACTTCTGGAATTAATTTTGAAGTTAATTGAGCTAAAGTACAATTTGATACTTCTCTTCTCATAATTTCAGTCATTTTTTTTCTAACTTCTCTAATTTGAGAAGATTGAGCATAAGTTGTTTTTTTAATTTGATTTTGTTGTCTTTTTGTAAAAGCAATACAAAATACTCTTAAAACATAATCATCAGCAGTTTTAACAGTAACATTTGCTTCAATAAGTGTTTGCCATTTTCTAACTAAAGATTTTAATTTATCAGTTGTAAAATCCATACCATGAAAATTAGTTAATAAATTTTTACCTTGAACTTCATCAACTCTTAATCTAACTTTTCTAAAAGAATAATCTTCTTGACCTTGTAAATCAGCTAAACATACTTCAACAACTCTACCTTTTAAACCATCAGCAGCATTTTTTAAACCTGTTGAACGATTAATTAAAGTTTTACCAACAGATCTATTTTCAAAAGTTGAAGGAGCTTTAATATCAAACCATTCTTTTCTTGTAAATGGATCAACTGTTCTTTTTTTAAGACCTTTTTTACCTTTAGAAAGTCTCTTATTTTTTCCTACAGCCATTTTGATATACTATATTATTATCTTCTTCTTCTTCTTTCTTATTACTGAAATTATATAGGATTATTATTAACCTTTAATAATATATATATTCAAAATTCAATAAACAGGTTTCTCTGTTTTTTTTTTTTTTTCTTCAATCAAGATAATTTCGAAAATTAATGATATTGGAAGTGTGCAGTAGTAAGTAAGTTAGTAAGTAAGTAATTCTCCAAACAGTTACAGTTAATAGAACAGTAGCCTCAGCAGTCTTTCTTGGTTGTTGATAGCGCAGTGCAGTAGCGATACTTGTGAACTTCGCAGTTGTGAACTTGGCAGTTGTGAACTTCGCAGTTGTGCAGTGGTAACGAAAATGGAACGGGCAGCGCAGTGGAAAGTGGAAAACATGTGCAAAACAGCGCAGAAAGAAAGTAAGTATGGAGGTTGGGTGCCACRGCCCAGTTCAGAAAAGTGAAGCAGACTGAGTGGAATTTGAATCAGTGCYAAATCACGAGTCTATCAAAGTCACATTGAAATATGGGAAATGAACCAATCTGAAAAARGTACTATCGTAGCCCTGATGCTAATACCGTGACTTTCTTTCAAAATAGGGCTGTTTGYGTGATCGTGACGCACTTTGACACGGAGCGCGCTCACCTGACTGTATGCGCYTAGCTGTCYGTTGACTTCCGCTGTGTCATGTGACTCTTTCTCTCTGTGTGGCAAACTCAATTGCACCAGCTGTGACTACTTCACTTTAACATGTTATTATTTATTTATTGATTTTCTTATTTTCTTATTTATTGATTTTCTTATTTCCTTATAATTAATTACTGGGCTTACACTACTCAGATTTGGCCTAAAACAGTTGCTGATTATTAACCCATAAATTCAAAACAAAGAAAATAAACAAAAGTAAACTAAACATAAGATTTATTCCTTAATTTTGATATTATTACAAATTCAATTTAAATTTAAGCTGATTAACTCTCTTTAATTCAATTCAATAAATACTAATTAGTTCAATTCAATTAAATTCTGTTAAATATTTATTAAATTAATTAATTAATAATCCTCTTAAACTAATTACTATTAATTTCAATATCAAATTCAAATTCAAATTCAAATTAAAAAGAAATGTTTCCTTCAAAACAATTAATCAATTCTGTTAAAACTGGAATTAATCCACGTTTATTTTCAACATCTTCAATAATTTCAAAAGCTAAATCAACTAAAACTTYAAAAACTTCAAAAGAACTTAAAGTATCACCTGTTAAAAAATCAAAAAAATTAAATAAAGGTACTGGTAGTCCAGGTACTGCATATGCTCAATATATTAAAAGTCATTTTAAATCTATTCATTCTCAAAATCCAGAAAAAAAATCAACTGAAATTGTTAAATTATTAGCTGAAAAATGGAATAAATTATCTGATAATGAAAAACAACCATATATAAAAACTTATGAAAATGAAAGAAAATTATTTGATGAAGAAAGATTAAAAAATAAAAAACCATCTAGACCAAAATCTTCTTATTTAAATTTTTTTATTTTAGAAAGAGAAAAATTAATACAAAAAAATCCAGAAATGTCTTTTAAAGATATTGCAAAAGAATCTGGTGCAAAATGGAGATCATTATCTGAATCTGAAAAAGCTCCATTTATTGAAACTTATAATAAAGAAAAAGCTGAATATGATTTAAAATATGGTTCTGCAAAAAAAGAAATATCTTAAATAATAATTAATTAATTAATTTTCTTATTAGCTTATTATTTTTATTTAATTTTAATTTTAATTTTATTAGTTTAACGATAAAACACAAAAAAAAAAATTTAACCGCTGTTATTTTACTTTACTTTATTTAACTTTTTCATTCTGAATCTATATTTTTTATGTATCTTATTTAAATCCTATAAATATTCTTATATATAATATGTAATATATAATATATATATATATAATGTTATATGTAATTGTAATTGTAATTGTAATTGTAATTATGAATCTAGTTATTAATATAAAAACCAAGAAAACATTGATCTAACATACCATCAACACTTATCCAAGAATGATATTTATTAAATAATAAAGTACCATCTTTACCTGCAACTTTCATTAAATAATCAATACCACCAGGATGAAATTTTAAATATGGTGTAATATTATAAACTTTATTATTTATTACTGTCCAACAATCATTTAATAAATTATGTTTTTTTAATTCAATTTTATTAACTTTTAATGGAAATAAATTATTTTCAATTCCTCTTAAATTTTCACCAGAATTCTTAATTTTTGCCCAATCTAATGGTGAATGTCCAGGTTCTAATCTAACTTTTTTTCTAATATTATTATTATTATTATTATTATTATTATTATTATTATTATTATTAATATTAATATTGATATTTCTTGATGATGATGATTGTTTAATTGATAAATTTAATCCAGGATTTAAAAAACCTTTAGATGTCTTTGGAGGTACTAAAAATGAATTAAGTGATGATCTTTGATTTATTTCTCTTACATTACTAATACTAATATCATTATCAATTATTRATTTATTTCTTAAATTTGAATTTGTATTATTATTTGAATTTTTATTATTTTTTGAATTAGAAATTGAAGAAGAATCTTCATTATCTAAACCTAATCGACTCCTTAAAGACATATTCAATTTACATATGTTAAATTATTAAAATTAATTATAACTTTTATAATTATACTTATAAGTTAAAAGAATTAATCACAATTACAGTTATGCTTTATCAAAAGAATTTTGTATTATTATAMTGTATTAATTTCTCTTATTATAGAGACCAAAAACTTTCAGAAAAGTAAAAGAAAACAAAGTCGTCATTTACCAATAATATATTTATATACTTATATATTTATATATTTATATGTTTATATGTTTATATGTTTATATACTTTTTCCTGGTCTTCAATCTGACTATATATATATATATATATATATATATATATATATACAGTATTTCTAGTAGTATATTTCCATCAGCTTATTTCTTGAAGTATTTGAATAACCGAGAAGAATAAACCTATTCTGAGTGCAGTGCTGCATTTCTTCTTATGCTTATTATTATCAAATATTTTATTACGTTTCTTAGTAATGAGAAAGCAGATCTAAAATTCTTTTCTGGTTCCATCAAAAATCTCGAGATTCCAAGATAAGAWCCTTGTTTCTGGCGACAAAGATGCACGCCTTGTAAATATTCCGGTAAATACACGTGTTTGTTTACGCATAACCCTCGGATGGTCTGTATTTGGATAAATGTAAACAACAATGCTATCAATCATAGATACCACTACAAGAATACTTCAAATCAATGATTTTAGAGTATTGTCATTAGCATTTGATAAATTGGTAAAATAATATAATATTTCCAAATAAATATACATCTAATCAGATCAGATCAATTCAATACAATTCAATACAATTCAATTCAATTCAATTCAATTCAATTCACTCAAAAATATTTATTTATTTTAACATATTATTCCCCCATTTATTGCTCGTATCCTCTAAAACATAATCATATTTCTTTGCTACTTAATTCTATTTAACATTTTGCTATATTATTCATCAATTTTTTTGCAATTTAGCTAATTATTGAATATTAAATTTCAAAATAAACAATAAACAATAAACAATAAACAATGAATGATGATAATACAATAACTGATCATCTTCAGGAGCATCATTTACAACCTCCTCAACGTCAACGAACTTCTCAATCTCCTCGTCAACATCATTCTCATTCTCAATCTCCTTCAAGAAGTCCTCGTAATAATCCAAATATCGATAATAATTCAAATAATATACCTAGTAACTCAAATACCAATTCAATTACCAATAATAATAATAATAATAATAAYAATAATAATMATAAAAGAACAACTCATAATCCTCAGAAAAATTCAGTTGCAATAAAAGTTGGTTTAATAGGTGATGCTCAAATTGGTAAAACTTCTTTAATGATAAAATATGTTGAAGGTTGTTTTGATGAAGATTATACTCAAACTTTAGGTGTAAATTTTATGGAAAAAACAATTTCAATAAAAAATAATGAAATAATCTTCTCAATTTGGGATCTTGGTGGTCAAAAAGAATTTATTAATATGTTACCATTAGTTTCAAATGATGCTGTTGCAATTTTATTCATGTTTGATTTAACTAGAAAATCAACTTTAAATTCAATTAAAGAATGGTATAGACAAGTTAGAGGTTTTAATAAAACTGCAATTCCATTTTTAATTGGTACTAAATTTGATATTTTTATAAATTTACCAATTAAAGATCAAGAAGAAATTACAAAACAAGCTCAAAGATTTGCAAAAGCAATGAAAGCTTCTTTAATTTTTTCTTCAACAAGTCATTCTGTTAATATTCAAAAAATTTTTAAAATTATTTTATCAAAAGCTTTTGATTTAAAATTATCAATACCTGAAATGTCAAATGTTGGTCAACCTTTATTAATGTATAATATGGATAAAGAATAATAATAATAATATATTATGTTAATATCATATTTTATTATATTATACCTTTATATAGACTTTAATACCCTTTTTCATTTCTATTATCATTTCCATTTCCATTTCTATTTTCACTTTTTTTTAAATTAATTTCTATTTCCTTTTTTATACAGTATATATACCTATATTTTTTTTTTTTTTATTTTATTTTATTTTATTTTATTTTATTTTATTCTAAAATTTTAAATTATGTTAATAATGAACTTAAATCTCTATCTTTTAATAATGCATTATTTATATCATCATCAACAACTGCAAGTTTAATCATTCTTAATCTTTCAATAACATTACTTTCTTGAACAATTAATCCACTCTCACATAATTGATTTATCATATATGTAAATCCTTTAATTCGAATATTACTTTTACCATATAATAAATCTCCTAAATCTTTATTTCCAATTAAATCTTCATGTCTTGGTCCAACTCTATATGTATTTTTCTGTTTTTTTGGTGTTTTTTTATTATTATTATTATTATTATTATTATTATTATTATTATTATTATTATTCTCAGTATAATTACTATTACTTAAATTTTTATTATTTCCATCTTTTATTGGAATTCCAATATTTACATTTCTTGTAAATTCAATATTAACTATTCTTTTCATTTCATCAATTATATCACCTAATTTATTTTCTGCAATTCCACTTCTTTTAATTCTTCTTAACATTCCAATTAAAAATAATTTAGATATAAATGGTAAACTTATAATATATTTAGATATTGGTGAATTTGCAGATTCTCTAATTGCAGCTGTTATATGTTCCATTAAAATTAAATATTCCTTATTTTTATTATCATTATTGATAAAACTATCATTAATAGTACTATTATTATTATTTTTATTATCATTATTATTTTGATTATCACTAGTAAAATTATTATCATTTTTTAATTTTGATTTTTTACTAGGTCTACCTCTTTTTGATTTTATTTCATTTTTTAATAATTTTGAATTTTTTCCTTTATTAAAATTTAAAAATTCAATTTCTTCTTGTTTTTTTTTTTCAATATAATCTAATTCTGCAATTTCTACAGCTCTTCTACATATTGTTAAAGCTCTTCTTGCATCACCACTAACACTTGCAACTTTTCTTGAAGCATATGTTATTGCATCTTTTGAAAATTTCAAATGACCATTTAATTGAATATTTAATCTACTCATACTTTCTAATCTAACTTGAATAATTTTTTCTAATTGATCATATGTATAACCAGGAAATTGTAATCTTGTTAAACCTAATCTTGAAGAAATTTTATTTGTTAAAATTCTTTCAGGTAAATCCATTGCATTTGCAACTGCAATTACAATTAAATTTGATGATGAATAAGTTGGCCAATTAAAAAAATTATACATTATTGTTTGATTTTTAGTAACAACTTGATCTAATTCATCCATTAATACAACTAAAGTATCTTTTTTAATTGATTGATCTTTAAAATAATCTTCTAAAGAAGATACTGCAACACCTGATGAAACTTTTTTACCAGAAATTTTTTCCCAAAGTAATTCATAACATGATCTTGGATTTGCAACTTTTAAACCATTGATTTCTAAAAAATTAAAATTTTCAAGTTTTTCATCATATTCAAAATTTAAATCGTTTTCATTATTTTTAATCTCCTTATTATTCTTATCATCATCATCATCATTATTATTATTATTATTATTATTATTATTATTATTATTATTATTATTATTATTATTATTATTATTATCATTATTATTATTATTGTTATTATCGTTATTGTTATCGTTGTTATTATCGTTATTATTTGCGTGTATATTGGTGCCAATAATATCACTATTATTGTTATTATTCGTCATTTCAGTTTCAATAGTCTGTGTTTCATTTTTATTTTCATTATTATTTTCAATATTATTATTATCAATAGGACTCTTATTATTATTTAAAATGCCTTGAGATTGTAATCTTGATTGTAATTGACGTATAACTTGTTTAACAGTTGCAGTTTTTCCAGTACCTGGAGTTCCACTTATATATATACAACAAGAAGAATTTTCATTAATCATATTTTGTAAGATTAGATATAATTGAGAAAATTCATCTTCTCTACAAGGTAAAGAAGCAAGTAAAGCAGAAGTATGCAATTGAGATCTTGCATTTTTAAAAACAATATTTTCTTCAGATATTGGAGGATAATTATTTGAAACTTTAGTAAAATCTAGAATTTTACCTTTTGAATTAATATTTAAATTTAAATTATTAGATGATGAACTATTTAATATATTCATTGTATAAATTTTTTGAGATTTTGATGGTAATCTTGGAGTTAAATTTTTTTTTGGAGAAGTTTTTTTTCTTGGAGATGATGAATTTATATTTTTTTTTAAAGGAGAATTTCTTTTAATTGGAGATTTCTTTTTAATTGGAGATTTTTTTTTAATTGGAGAAATTATTCCAAGATCATTATCATTTATTAATGAATTAATTGGAATTTTTTTATTAATTTGATTTTCATTTTCATTATCAGTTGAAGAAATATTAATTAGTAAAGAATTAGAAGTAATTGAATTATTCAAATTACTATTTGATATATTTTGAAGAATTGGTTTATTTGATTGAATTGGATTATTTGAAATCACTTTAGATCTTAATTTTCTTTCATTATTAACAATTGTGAAATCAGAAGAAGAAAAATTTTTTGATTTTATTGAACTTCCAAAAGATTCATTAGCTTCATTATATGAAATTTTTTGTCTTTTTCTTTTATTTTGAGTTTCTGAAATTGGATTAACTTTTCTTTTTGTAGGTCTTGCCATTATGATAAAATGATCGAGAAAAGAGAAAAAGTTCGAGTATATATTAAAAAAAAGTATTTTACAATATCAATGAACTTTCAGTTCAAATTAAAACAAAATATATTTCAAAACAGCATTGCATTGCAAAATAATGTTTCTATTGTATTTATTTATCATGGTAAATTTATCACACTTCCAAATTTTCAGATTTGCAGATGTAAACAAAGAAAGTATCTCAAGTGGTGGAGGAGAACCAGCAGAACGGGACWAGCACTCTTGGTGTGGTGATCGGCAGACTTTACAATATTATACAGCAAGATACATAACACCCTTATCTCTGGTCAATGCATTCCAATGCAAGTATTTTGGATCCACATCCCTGGTTKTAACAATTGGGTTTGGGTTTAGCATTCAGGTGCGTTTTTTAGAACTTGAAATACTGCAAATAGGTTTTGTGATAAGTTTTCAATTAATAAAGAATTTATATTTTATATTTAAAACAAATGTAATGAATATAAATAAAAATTGTATCTGTATCATGCCTTTTCTTAATAAATTTAAATAAAGAAACTATATGAACATAAATATTATAAATGGAAAATTATTTTCAAATCTTAATAAAATAAAATATACATTATGCATTTGAAATTATAAAATTAATAGTGCGAAAAGAATAAAAAATAATAAATATTAATGAAATTCGTTTTCACTAAAGTTATCATAAAAAGTTTCTTGTAAAAACTCTTGTAGTAAACTTTTCCTATCAGTAGTCGTTAGTCGAGCAAGAAAATTTATTATTTGACTTATAGGAAAACCATCTAAGCATAATGTTTGAATTAATATATCTTTTACGAACTTCTTTAAAGGTAAATATTTCTCATTTTGAAAAAGATCTTGRAAACTATCACTATCTAATTTTTGAAAAGTTTCATAGAATTTAAAAAACATTTTATTCAATAAATAAAAAAACGAAATTTTTAAACTTACACTTCTTTGTTTCATGAATTTTCTAAGCATTATATCATTTAAAAAAAAGTTAAAATCTTCAGTTGAATTAAAATTTATAAATGAATATGAATTTTCCCTTAAAAATATTTTTGAAAGCAAATCGTAATATTCAAAMCCTTGCTTCTCCAAATCTAATTTTAAAAAATTTACAAAAGATTTCTTAAAATCTTTATTWAAWTTAACAATATTACCACTAGTAAATATTTCTAATTTTTCATATAATTGTAAAATTGAGAGGATAAAATCTGAGTTWAATGAACTTTTTTCAGAATTTCCAACAACAGTTAATAATTCAAAAAAACTTTTAATAAAAAAGTTGAAGCAATCATCATTTTTAGAAATATACTCAAAAAATGAATTAAAATTTGAAAGGAAAAATTTTATAAGGTTGATTTTTATTTTATAAAGAATAATATTATGTTTAACGTTGTCTAATACTAATAAATTGTAAAAGCCTCTTTCACTTAGAATTTTCCCCATTGAACTTGGATTTGAAAGTTTTTTAGATAAATAAGTTAATACTTGAATTGAGGAATTGACTAGTCTATAATACTTTAATTCCRAAGAATTTTGATCATTTATTTTTTCATTTGATAAAGTAAATGAGGTTTCTTCAAATAAAATATTATAAATTAAATTTGTAATATGAGATTCAWAAACTTGTAATATTCTATTTAGCATACCTTTTCTTTTATCGAAAAGTAATGAAAATTTATCTAAATTATATTTTGCAACTGATAAATCCRAATCAAATAAATTAATCATCAAAATTGGAAAATAATGAGGTAAAAAATTTTTACCATCAAAATGTTTTTCTAATAAATTAATTAACTTATAATGAATTTCACTTGATCTATACCTTATGGTTTTTTCCGAATCTATTGATAATTTAACAAAAATTTGACACCAAAAAAGTTTAAAATTAGGATCATTAATTTGTTGAAAAATTACATTTTTATTCTGATTTAGGTAACTTTCTAAACTTTTCAAAGCTTTGATTTGAATGAATTGACTATATTTTAATAAACTACAACATATTATTTTAAGATTTTCATCAGATATTGAGTTTGGATCTGTAATTGAACTAAAATAAGATAAAGATATAAAATTAATTGGCTRAGCTAAACTTTGATTTTGAGATTGAATATCAAAATTATCTTCAAATGAATTCATTTTAATAATTTATTTTCACCACAGATATTTGTCACTCAGATAACTACTTTTCCTATTAGATGAAAGATTTTAATCATTTTTTATAATAGGAGAAATATTAACTTTTTTTTAAGATTATAATATATATTATAATATATATTAGAAAATTCATTGTTAACTTTTTGATTTAATTTAATAAAAAAATAATAATTGAAAATGTTTTACAAATATATTAATCTAAACCTATTTTTAATAATTGGTTCACATATTTAGAACTGCATTAAAAAGTCTGAAAACGAGAAAAACCTGAATATCGGACAGCCAGTGGCACTTGGGATARGAAAACCTAAGAAATGGTGCATCCACACTGCTGGTAGACCCGCAGACTTGGTACCTGCACTCAAATGTTATTTGCAGTGGYTCAGTGTATTAAATACACTGCTATACATAACRTTGCGTGTTTTTTGAACCCACAGTACTGGTACAAAACCATGTTTGTAGCTGTGCCTTCCTGTTTCCCTTTGCAGTCTCGAAATGACAATGTCAAAGTTTTGATGGAATTAATTTTTCATTTATTTGATTATTCGTTTATTGTTATTTTAATCTAATATTATCTTTAAATTTATGCATTTATTAATTTGGAGTTTTGATAAATAATAATGAGTTCTGAATATGATAAACTTAATTGGAAATCATTTTCAATTTCAAAAAAAGAATTAACATTATCAAAAGTTTTAAAATCTGGTCAAGCTTTTAGATGGATTTTAAATGAAAATATTTGGAGTTGTTGTTTTAATAATAAAGTCTTTTTCTTAAAACAAGATTTAATAAATGATAAAATATATTATTCAACTTTAAATAATGATAAACTTTTAAAGATTGATCAAGGCTTTAATATTGAAGAAATAAAAGAAGATTTAGTTGATGATTTAGAATTTATTAAAGATTATTTTAATTTAAATATAAAAATAGAACCATTATTTAATAATTGGATTGTAAATGATGAAATTTTTAAAAAAATTATTAATGAAAATAATAATATTAATAAATTTTATGGTATTAGAATTTTAAAACAAAATCCATGGGAAAATCTAATTTCATTTATAATTTCTTCAAATAATAATATTAAAAGAATTTCAAAACTTTGTTTAAAATTTTGTGAAATATTTAGTGAAAAAATTTTAAGTTTTAATAATTTAAATTATTTTAATTTTCCAACAATTGATCAAATTTTAGTTAAATTAAATGAATTAAATAAAGATTCCAATGAAAATAATTTTAAATTTTTAATAGATTTATTAAATTTAAATAAATTTGGTTATAGATCTAAATTTATATCCAATACAATTAATTTAATTATTAAAAATTATCCAGATTTAAAAGAAAATTTTTTAATTGATTTAAGAAATAAAGATTATAATTATTGTTTTAAAAAATTAAATGAATTGAATGGTATTGGACCAAAAATTGCAGATTGTATATGTTTAATGAGTTTAGATAAAAATTTCATTGTTCCTATTGATACTCATATTTTTCAAATTACAATAAAATATTATAATTCAATTTTAAAATTAAAAACTTTAAATAAATTAAATTATATTAAAATTTCAAAATTTTTTAAAGATAAATGGGGTGAATATGCTGGTTGGGCTCAAGCAATTTTATTTACAAATGATATTAAAAATTTATTAGATAATAATGGAGATTTAATAACTCCATTAATTAAATCTAATAAAAAACGAAAAATCATACAGGAATTGAAACAAGAATTSAAACAAGAAGTGAAAGAAGAAATTGAAGTTAAAATTGAATTAAGTCAAGATAATAAAATACTAATAAAAACTGAAGATAAGATAATAATACCAAAGAATATACCCATGATTGAAACTGTTGAAACTGTATCAACTGTAAATGAATTATCTTTCAATAATACTAATTTAAATTCAAAAACAAATAAAATGTTAAAGAGTTTATTCCAAGGTACAAGTTTTAAAAATGATATGATTGAATCCTCAATTGAATCCTCTTTTGAGTCTTCTATGCTTGGTTCTAATCTCAATTCCAATTCCAATTCCAATAGACCTCAAAGAAACACAAGATCTAAAAGAAAGCTATTCCAAATGAAGCAAGAAGAAGAAGAAGAAGAAGAATAATAAAATATTAAATAAAAAAAGGTGAAACTTTTCGATAACCACATAAAATTCCAACAGCCGACAATGGCTGCTGTACCCGGTACCGCAACCCTGGTTTCACCTGTAAAGTTTTTTATTTTTCACAGAGCACAGCAAAAATTGAATTTTTAATGAAATTTGATGAAATTTATTCAATTGAAGCATTTTTATTTCTTATCACACAGAGATTGAAGAGAAATAATATAAAGATTCAACTCAATATTATATATACAATCCTATAGACTATTTATACCAATATCATAATACCATAATACAATTCTCGTAATGACTAAAAGAGAACTACTTTCAACTGAAATCAATCCAGAAGCTTCTTTACATAAAAAACAATCAACAAATTTCAAAAAAATTGAAACAGATTCAGATTTAAAAGTTTATTTTGATAAAGAAATCTTTAAAACTGAAACTAAAGAGAAAATTAAAGATCAAATTCAAAATTCAAAACCATATAATTGGGGTCATATAGATTCTTTAATTGATGATACTTTATTGAGAAATGTACGTAAAGAATTATTAAATGAAATTCATTTTACTAAAAAAGAAACTGATATTTATAAAGTATTTCAAAGTGGTGATTTAGCTAATCTTTCTGGTTTAAATTGGGACGATTTATCAAGATTACCTTCTTTATATAAATTAAGACAAGCTATATATTCTGAAGATTTTAGAAATTTTATATCTTATGTTACTGGTGCTGGAAAATTATCTGCAATTAAACAAGATATGTCTTTAAATACTTATATCAAAGGTTGTCATTTATTAACTCATGATGATGTAATTGGTTCAAGAAGAGTTTCTTATATTTTATATTTACCTGATCCTGATAAACATTGGAAAGAACATTATGGTGGTTCATTAAGATTATTTCCTTCAATTATTGATAATGTTCCAACATCTGATTATTCTGCAAAATTTATACCTCAATTTAATAATTTTGCTTTTTTTAAAGTTCAACCTGGTGTTAGTTTTCATGATGTTGAAGAAGTTAAAGTTGATAAACAAAGAATGTCTTTACAAGGTTGGTTTCATATTCCTCAAAATGGTGAAGATGGTTTTATTCAAGGTGAAGAAGAAGCTTATCAAAAATTAAGTACTTTACAACAATTACAAACAAATGAATTAGAAGAATATGATTTTCCAAAACTGATTAGAAATTATTTCTCATATCCAGAAATTAAAYTATATAAGAAATTTTTCAATGAAAATATTCTTAATCAAAAATTTATTTTATCTCAAATTGAAATAAATTATTTAAAAAAATTTCTTAATCCAGGTTTATTTGATCCAAAAGAATTATTTAAATTAAATAATATTTTTGTTAATGAATCTGTTGTTGAAATTGTTGATATTTTAAATATTAATTATTCAGAAAATTTAAAAAATTTAATTAAATTAACTGAATTAGATGAAATTATGCCTAAAAATCAAARGGAAATTAAATATCCTTGGAAATTAGCAATACCTTCACATAAACAAAGATATATGTATATTGATGGTAGACAACCAGAAGAATTAACAAAAAATGGTGTAGATTCTTTAAGATATTCTTCTCAAGATTTACCAAATTTTAATTTAACTAAACAAATAACAAAAAATAAAACAACAATAGCTTTATGTGAATTAGCTGAATTTTTRAAAAGTATTGCTTTTAGAAAATTATTATCAATTATTACAAATCTTGTACCAACTTCTGATCAAATTTTAATTCGTAGATTTCGTCCAGGTCATGATTTTACTTTAGCTACAACTTTAAGTGATCCAGAAATGGTGGATTTAGAACTGGATAAAGAAGAAGAAGAAGAAGAAGAAGAAGAAGAAGAAGAAGAAGAAGAAGAAGAAGAAGAAGACAAAAAAGAAAAAGAAAAAGAAAAATCTGATGATAATAAAAAAAATGAACCTGAATTTGAAACTGTTGATGCTGTATTAGAAGCTACTTTGAATCTTACACCTTCTAAAGGTTGGGAATCTGGAGATTTTGGAGGATATGAACTTTGTATGGCAATGGAAGATGGTGAAGATGATCCTGCAGTTTATAGATCTTCAAAAACTGATAATGATGATACTGTTTTATTCACAAGTAATGCAAAATGGAATAATTTATCTTTAATGTTAAGAGATAAAAGTGTAATGAAATTTGTTAAATATGTTAGTTGGAATGCTAAAGGTAGTAGATGGGATATATCTTGTCAATGGAATGCACAAGCTAAGAACGATTAATTTTAATTTATGTATTATAAATATACTTAAATAAAAAWATAAAAAAAAAATTACAAAATATATTATATTATATGATACTAAAAACTAATTAATTTACAAAAAATACTTTAGTAATACTAAAGAAAATTATTTAACCAATATTTCTACCTTCAATACTAACACCACCTGCATTAGTTTTTGATTTTTTCTTTCCTAAACCACTCATTTTATTTTTAATTCTTTTATATTGTTCATCTTTATTAAGTGCAGAACCAATTTCACCTAAACCAGATACTCTATTTTCTCTATTAATTTGAACACTAGGTGCAACTTTATAAGCAGTGGTTCTAACTTGAGGAGCAGCAGCTCTATTTCTTCTTTCAGCAGATTCTTCATAAATTGATTTTCTTTCATTAGATTCATATTTTCTAACTCTATTTGAAGAAGTTGACATTCTTTTCTTTAAGAAATCAGTTACATCAAAATCAACAGTTTTTAYAACTCTTCTTCTATAATTATCAGATTTTTTCATTATTGGTCTTGTCCAATCTGCAATTAGTTTTTCTGCTAATCTTTTTAAACTTGATTCAACTCTTGAAGATTTTTGATAAAATATCATAACTTTTCCAAGACCAGATTCTTGTAAATGAATAGTTTTAATTGGTAAATGATCAATAGCATTAAATAAAACTTTTTGAATTTCATAAGCAGGTAATGAAGCATCAGGTAATGGTTCTAACCAAGCTCTAATAGCAGCAAGTAAATTATTATCTAAAATTGAATCAGCTAAATCTGGTTTCATGAGTACACCTTGAACTCTTTTTAATAATTTTAATTTTGCAGAAGCAATTTGTTTTGAATTTACTGCTTTTATATCAATTTCYGCAGCTTTTATCATATCATCTTTTAAATTTTGAATTCTATTATCTTGTTGTGCAGAAAGATCAATATCATTTTTATTTGATCTTTTTTTTTTTTTACCTTTAATTGCAGCATCTAAAAATTCATCATATTCTTTTCTTTTTCTTGCTCTTTCACTATATTCAGAACTACTTGTTGCTTGTCCTGTAGGTTGATTATCATAATTTCTTATAGTTTCACGTCTTAATTCAGTTGGGTTATTTGGAATTGAATTTGAAGAATCATCATTATGTGTTGTAGCTTTTTTATGTCTTCCTAATGAAAATACTTCTTCTTCTCCAAGATGTTCTTCTTCATCAATTTCTGATAAATTATCTTCTTCTTCTTCTTTTTCTTCATTATTATTATTCTCAGTATACTCTTGTTGTTGATCACCTTGATTATCCTGATTGTCCTGATTGTCTTGATTATCTTGATTATCTTGATTATCTTCAGGTTCAGGAACTTCATCTAAAACATCCTGACTTTGATCTTGTTCTTGAGTCTGTTCTTGCTCTTGTTCTTGTTCATGTCTTTCAACTGCATTTAATTCAGCTTCTGCTTCCTCTTCATCAAAATCATTTGTATTATTTATTTCTGTTTCCTGAATTTCACTATTTTCATTATTTTCAATATTATCTTGATTGTCCAATACTGGACTATTAGTTACATTTTCAGTATCACTCATTGTATTCTATCACTCAAAACACAGCACTTATATAAACAGTATTATAAATCCTAATATATTCAAACAAACAAGTTAATAAATAAGCTAATAATTTAGTCTGCTATTGATTTGATTATATTTGCAATAAACTTCAGTATTTCTTTCTTCATCTTCATCTGCGATTCTTTCTTCCAGCAGCGCTCCCGTTTGGATATTTTCTGTTACCCTCCCGGTCTTCTTTACCTCTGAAGCAAAATGAAAATTTCCATTTATTTCCAACGCTGGGATTTAAAGAAGAAACATCAAAAGAAGAAGAAATGAAGAARTGAAGAAGTGAATTGATTTATTACTCTCTTTTAAAATATAGTTACAATCCAATAAGTAATATATCTTATTTCTAATTAATAATAATAATTATCATAATCATAATCATAATCATAATCATAATCATAATCTGCTATAATAATGTTTGGTTTAGGTGCAAATCTTCCTTCTGAAGAAGAAAAAAGACAAAAAGTACTTAATAGTAATGCAACTATAAGAACTGCAATTTATATGGCTATAGCTTTATGGGCAACACCAGCTGTATTTAATTTAGCTAAAAAAGCTTTAAAATAAATAATTTATATTTCAAATTGACTTTTTAATGAAAAGCTTTAAGAAACTGTTTGAAAACATCTTTGGGGTTATATTTATTTTCATGTTAATAGTGGTGTAAAGTATGTAAATATGATATTATAAGATATTATATATGATAATAATGATGTTGATATATTTTTAAAACTTTTTTATATATTTTATATTATTTATATTTTTATTTTATTTTCAATTATCTATTGTTATTATTTATTATTCTTTATTATTATAATAAAATAAAAAAAAATTATTACTTAACTATATACTATTTATATATACAAGGATTAATTAAAAAAATTAAAATTATTGAATTAGTATACTATATATCTAAATATAAAATTAATCTTCAACTATAACATTTTGATTAAAAGTTAATAAAGCATCTTCTAATTGTTCCAAAGAAGTTTTTTCATTTGATTTCTCATTTTTATTTATTAATTCTTTTTCTAAAATATTYTTATAAAGTTTTTGAAAATTATCTTCATTACTTATATCTTTAACAAATGTTAAATATAAAGCTAATAATGGTTTAATTATTGGAAAATCATTTTTTAATTGAATTTCAGTACCAAATTTTCTTAATTTTAAATTTGCATTAAATAAAATTCCTTCTAATAAATTTTTATTTGATTCATTATCAATAATATCTGTTTTTATATTAAATAAAGATTCATTTATTCTTCTTAATTGTTTATTTAATTCAATAATTTCATTTTCTGAAGTACCTTCTTCTAAATATTTTTTCTCAAATTTATTTAAAAATTCTTCTTTAAAATCATTAAAACCATTTTCTGCTCTTTCAAAAGATTTTTGTCTTTCACCTAAAACATATCTAATTCTCCACATGGTAATTCTAATTTCTTGAGAAAGATCTTCATATGATGATTGATCACTTTCTCTTTGTTGCATATATAAACGATCTTCTCTTGCTAAAATATTTCTCTCTTTTAAACATGTATACCATAAACTATGTAAATCATCAAATGATTTTTTTCTTAATTCTGGAATTGTCCATGCTCTTCCTGCTTTATCTAAATCATCAAATGTTCTTATATATTTCTTTTCATGAAAAAATTGCCATAATGGATGATTATCACTAATTTTTAAATTCTTTGTTGTTGGTGCAATTGGTGGTTTAAGTTTAAGTGTTGGACGTAATCTTATCATGGATTTTGAAGAAGTATGAAAGCCATCATATCTTTCTGTTCTCATTAAGCCAGACACTCTTTTCAATGAACTTCCTTTGACATTCTTAATCAACATATTGAATAAACTTCACTATAATCTATAATATTATCCACAATCTCTAGTTTATAAACTCATTAATCTCATTTATATTCATCCATCACCATTAATATCACCATTAATATCACCATTAATATCCATTAATAATATTACTGTTTCGACAGTGGAAATTATCAAATTTTTCAGAGGCAGATGGCACGTGACCTCTCCAAACTTCAAACTCGCAAAGGAACTGCAAAAGAATCACTGGAAATAAAATCACTTGAATTTATAACCACAAGAAACAAAAATATCTGCTTTTGTATCAAGTTTCTATCTTATTTATCAGAATATAAATCTATATACAATCATTATAACTTCCAACAATGGCTGACTTGGATGCAACTGAACCTCTTGACTTAATAAAACTCTCATTAGATGAGTTGGTGTATGTGAAACTTCGTGGTGCTAGAGAAATAGTTGGTACTTTACATGCCTATGATTCTCATTGTAATATGGTTTTAGGTGATGCAACTGAAACAATATTTCAAGTTGATGATAAAGATCCTAAAAACTTAAAGACAATAACTAAAGAGTCTCCAATGATTTTTGTTAGAGGTGATTCGGTAATATTGGTGACTTCTCCAGATTTTGATGAAATTTAATAGTAATTTACAACTTGTAAAAATAATAATAACAATAACAATAGTAATAGTAATAGTAATAGTAATAATAATGGTATAGTTTTCTTTTTTTTTTTTTTTTGTTTAAATGTTATTTTGGTTTTCTCTTTTTTTATTATTTTACATTTTTTTTTTTCTTTTGTAGTATTTTAATGGTTTCTATTGGTATTTATTTAGTATACAGAAAAAAAGCAAAAAAAAAAGATTATATTAATATACATTTATATACATGTATATATATATGAATTTTAAACTGAATTTCTTCTTTGAATTGAATGACGATGTGATTTATTTGCTTGAGGATTAACTCCAGGTATATCTGGAAATTCTCCATTATCTTTTAATTCTTTAATTTTTTCTGCTGTATATGAACTACCAACTTCATAAACTTCATCAAATTTTCCAAATGCTAATGTACCAAAATTATCAATTGGTGGTCTTAAATAAATTACACCTGAAGTTTCTTTTGCTTTTTCTAAAGCTTTAACACTTGCAACATATGCTAATCTTAATTGAATTTCTGCCATATTTGGTACATTTGGTTGTTTTGAAAATGGATTAAATTTATTAAATAATGCCCATGTACCTGATAATGTATCTCCATATGTCATTGGTGTACGATCATCTAATGATCCAACATCAATTGCAAATATTATACTTGCTCCTCTATTTTTCATTTCCATTACTGTTAAATTATCAACATATCCTCCATCTAAAAGCATACATCCTTTATCAACTAATGGTGGTACTAATCCTGCTAATGACATTGAAGCTCTAACATATCTCCATGAATATCCATCTGTATGAATTTCCATTTCTGAATTTGTTATATTTGTTGAATTACAATAAAATTTTATCCAAAAATCTTCAATTCTACTTTCTCCAAATATTTTCCAAATACCTCTATTAAATTCATGTCCTGTTGTATATGATGTAACAGGATATGTTAAATCTGTTAACATTCTCCATAAACTACTCATTCTACCTGAAAATTGTTTTGTTTTAGCATAAGCTGATAAAAAATCATAATCTCTTGCATAAACTCCACCAACTAATGATCCAATTGATGTACCTCCAATTAAATCAATTGGTATACCATTTTCTTCTAAAACTCTAAGTGATCCAACATGTGAAATACCTCTTGCTCCACCTCCACCTAAAACTAATCCAACTGCTTGTCCAGAAAATATTCTTGCTAATCTTAAAAAATCATTTTTATAAGTTTGTGAACTTTGATAATATGGCATTGATCGAAATTTATAATATCTTACAAAAATATCTTTTCTAATTGTATTAACTTTTGATTTAATATTTGCAATAGTTAATGAATCCATTAAACTTGCTTCTTTTGATCTTGATCTTGAAGTATCAATATATGTTGATGTATCCTTAGTTGGTACAAAATTTAATTGAATATGTTGATATGAATCAACCCAAACTCTTGTTTTAAGCCATTTACTTGTTAATCCTGGTGGTATATATCTTTGTGGATGAAGTAAAACTAATTCAACTCTTGATGATGTTCTCATTTTTAATAATAGTCTTTCATATTCTCCAATATCTGGAAATGATAATGCATCTGCTAAAAGTAATATACAATCACCTTGTGATATACATGTACGAGTCCATGATGAATTAACTGGTGTATCAACAACATAAACAACAATTTGATTTCTTTCTTCAAGTTCTGCAAAATATCCACTTTGTTTTAATTTTGCTAATTTATCAAATGCATGTTTACCAAGATGATTTAATGCTGTTGTTTGATTCAAACATACAACACTTTTTCCAACAGTTTTAAATGCATTAGATAATTTTTCACCAAATTCTGTAACTGGTAATCCTTGTGTTATAGGTACTATAGATATAGTTTTATAATTATAAAAATTTTTTTTTGATGATTTTGAAACAAAAAATGAATCATAACTTATTTCTTTATTCATTTTAACAATTTTTTCTGCAACTAATCTTGAAACATTAATTGTTATTGAAGGATTTTTCATTGATAAAAATTCAAATAATGCCCTTGGTATTTTTGCAACTTCAGAATCTCTAACTGCAACAATAGTTGATGGTCTTCTTGAAGCTGTTAAAACTTCAACTTCACCAAGTGAAGCTCCTTGTCCATATTCTTGAACAATTTTTGGTTCTCCATTTTTTTGTTTTATTAAAGATCTATAACGTCCATTTAAAACAATATAAATACTATCAGCTAAATCATTTTGTTTCCAAATAGTTTGACCTGAAGATGTTTGAATCCATTCAAGTGCAAAATCCATTAATAAAATTTCTTTACTTAAAATTTTTATTAACCTTTTTGCTATACTTAAATGCATCATAAAATATTTTTCACATAATCTATTAAGTGAAGATTTTGAAAGAAATCCAACATAAACATCAGAACGAGCTTTAACAGTAACAAATGATCTATAACCAACTAATGATGAAAGATATCCAGCTAATCCACCRGGATGAATTGTATATAAAAATTGTTCAATATCATTATTTCTATGATCAACATAACTTACATCTAAATAACCACCAATAACAAAATATAATCCATTATTTGGAGAATTTTGTTTAATTAAAGTACTTCCTTGTTTATAAAAAATTATTTCAATATCTTCTGCAAATTCTTTTTTAGCATTATCATAATCAAAAGATTTTGAATTTTCTAAAGTTTCATTATCATCAAATACACTTGAAAGATTATCTTTTATTGTAAATAAATTTGCAAAATTTTGAGATGTACTACCTCTTCTAGTTTTAGGAGAAGCAGGTCTAGTTGTCATTGTATTCATTGGAGGTGAGTTATCACCACTTAAGGAAGTTGAAGAAGAATTTGATCTTAATGGAGGTTGAATATTTTGTCTATTTATACCTAATAATTTGAACATATTTTCAATTAAAGCAATTCTTAATGAACTATCTTCAGTTTCTTCTTCTGCACTGAATGTTCTAGATCTTATATCTTCTTTAGTTGGTGTAGAAATATTTAAATTTGTTAATTCTTTTCTTGAAAGAGGAACATTTGATAATAAATCACCAGGATTATATTTATCTTTTGAATCAAGAACAACATGTCTTGAGAAACCTAAATTAGTTGGTTGAATTTTAATATTTCTTCTATGATTGAATTTAAAATTTTTTGAAGTTGCTGGAGATATTATAAAATGATCATCAGTTGTGAATAAATCTGTATCATTTGAAGAATTTTTATTTAATTTAGGTTTAAATTTAGATTTTGAATTTAAATTTAAATTTAAATTTGGAGTATTAATTTTCAAATTATTATTTTTATTATTTTTTGATTTTTTAATTGAATTAAAAGATGATGAATGATTTAATGAATTATATGGAGAATCAAAATCAAAAGAAAATCTTGAATTTGATAATTTTTCATTTGAATCATTTATACTTGAAGAAGTATCTGAATTTACAAAAGAACTAAAAGTTGAAAAATAATCATTACTTTTATTTTTATTTTTATTTTTATTTTTATTATCATTATATATTGAACTTATTGAAATTTTTTCATTTTTTTCAATTGGTTTTAAATTTAATGAATTTCTCATAGATAATTGATCTTTAATTCTTTTTAAATAATAAGAAGGTAATTCATAATTTGCTTCATCATTTAATTTTATTTCAGTATATAAAATTTGAGAAGTCATTCCAAGATAATTATGAGCAGCTTGAAAAGTAACTCTATATAATCTTGTAAGAATCATTTGAACAATATGAGAAGCAGATCTTGGATATCTTAAAACTAATTTTTTAAAAGCTTCAACTGGAATTATGGCAATTGTAACTTCAGTTGTTGCTTTTGCTAAAATATTTGGTAAATTCAGTTTATTATTATTGTTATTGTTATTATTATTATTATTATTGTTATTATTATTATTATTATCATTATCATTTGCAGGTTTGAATGGATTAGTTAAATTTGATAAATCATCAGTATTTTTATTATTATTATTATTATTATTATTATTATTGGTATTTGTGGTATTATTATCATCAGTGAATAAAGATAATACACTTATTAAAGAAGATAATGGAGCACCAGTTTTAACTTCATTTAATAAATGATATTTTTGATTATCTAAAATAAAAGAATCATCATTATTATAATTATTATTTAATGTAGAATTTAAATTGTCATTTAAATTGTCATTTAAATTGTCATTGAAATTGTCATTAAAGTTGTCATTGAAGTTATCATTTGAATTGTTATTCTTATTCTTATTCTTATTCTTATTCTCACTATCATTATCATTGAAGTTGTTATTATTATTAAAATTTTGAATTTTAGTATAAACATTAATTTTACCTTCAACAATGATTGTGAAACCAATAGAAGTATCTAAGAATAAAATTTCATTTTTATCTAATTTTTGAGTTTTAATAGATTTTGTTAATTCATGAAATACAGGTTTTTCTAAATAACCAAATAATTTAATAGCATAAAGAAATTCATTTAAAAAATTAGAAAATTGAGATTTATTTAAACCATTATTATGATCATTATTATTATTATTATTATTATTATTATTATCATCATAATCATCATCATCATCATCAATAACATCAACTGCGAAAATATTTTTTGAATTTGAATTATGAGAATTTGGTAAGATTATTTGATTATCTAAAGGTAAATTTGAATATTTTGTTAAATATTTATATCTTACAAATGAATAAATTAAAGCAGTAAATATTATTAATATGAATAATAATGAAGTGAATGGTAAAGTTATTGAAATATTTGTTGATAATAAAGATATTATAAATGAAGGTACATAATATAATAAAATACTAAAGAACCATTTAAATAACCAAAAAATTATATAAAATATAGATATTTGAATTTTTGAATTTTTTTGATTATTATTATTATTATTATTATTATTATTATTATTAATTATATTTATATCAATATTTGAAGGTAAATAAGTTTCTTCATTTAATATTGAAGTTGAAGATGAAGTTGAAGTTGTGAAAATATTAGTCATAATTGATATAATGAGATTGATAAAGAAAAAAAAAAAAAAAAGTGTATAAGATTCTAAAATATTTATATTTATATTTATATTTATATTTATATTTATATTTATATTTATGTTTATCTATGATAATGAATATATTTAATAAAAAGACATTAAATGAAATGAAAGAAATGAAATGAAATTAATATGATTTTAGATTTGACAGATTTTTTAAAATGAATAAAATTTATTTTAATGCCTTTTAAAATAATAAATATGCATTTAAGAAAAGTCTTTTTTTTTTGTTTTTTATTTTAACTAATTTTGGAAATTGAACAGGGTGATTTAACAAAGTGATTTAACAAAGTGATTTATCTAGAATATACAAAAAAAGGAGTTATGATTATATAAATTCAGTTAAGATTGTATTGAGGTAATTTTTAAATTAGATTTAATTGCAGTTATTGATCTAATGGATAACTTGAAATGTAAGGAGTCTTAAGAAAGTGAGTAACTGAGTAATTGATGGATTGAGTAATTGATGGATTGAGTAATTGATGGATTGAGTAATTGATGAATTGTCTATAATAAGAATGCTTGACCTATTGATTATTGATCTCAGGATAGTAGTTATTGATAGAACTATTGATAGAACTATTGATAGAGTAGTAGTATATTTGTTATTTAAAGCTTCTTTTGTTGTTCTTTATTCAAAGGTTCTTTATATTCTTCCTCTGCCAGTGCCACTTCGACTCCTTTTCCAGCAGATCCAAAACTTCACCGGTTCGCCACTGCGAGGCTAAGCAGCAATAAAGTAAGTAATGTGTGGCGGTGCTGGTGATCCAATAGCCGGCTTATTGCCGATTGCCGCGTTTCCAGAAGCACCGCAGATCTGGCGACGTGATCAATGCCAGACCTTCTTTTTCTGTAGACCCCCTTTCTTGTCACGTGCCTTTCTTGTTCTGTTGAATGATGTGTTTTTAGCGCCAGGGCTGAAATAAAATAAAACGTATGAAAATCTGAACAAGATCAAAAGAAGCTTTATTTCTATCAGTAATCTGATTTGAATTGCTTGAATCAAATAAAATATATTATAATATAACATAATATAATATAATCATCTATAAAGAACTACTTCAATCAATCATCATATTCAATCATTACTTCATTCTTCGAAGATCTTGTTCATATATCTCTTATTACATGTCTAATATACTTCTTCAAATATAAATATAAATATAAATATAATCGAATAATAATATGAATTCAGTAATACCACTTCCCAATTCAAATTCAATTCAACCACCATCAATCAATCAAGAATTCAATCAAGAATTCAATCAAAATAATCAAAATAATCAAAATATTGAAGATAATTTACCTTTAAAAACTTTAATAAGTTTAAAAATTTATATCTTAATTTCATATTTATCATCAACTTCAAATTTATCAATTTTAGAAAATTTATTATTAAAATTATTTAAAAAAACAAATAAAAATAAAAATATACTAAATATAATTGATTTAAATATTTTAAATTTAAATAATATTTTATCTTTATTATTAATTTTAATACCATCTTCAATAAATCCATCTGATTTATTATTTATAAAATATTTTATTATTAATTTTAATGAATCATTAATCATTAATAATACTCAAATTAATCAATTAACAAATAATGAAGATCAATTAAATCAATTAAATAATAATCAATTAAATGAATTAAATAATTATATATCAAATTTATTATTATCATTATCATTACCATTACCAATTACAAATAAAATTTTATTAAATAGATTTAAATCAATAAATAATTTCATAAATTTATATAAATTTAAAAAAAATTATAATTTTATTAATTCAATTGATAATCTTTTAATAATTCATAATTTTTATAAATTAAGAATTTTAAAAATTTCAAATTTCATCTCTTTTAAAAATTTTTTAAAATTTATCTCATTTTATTTAAATATTCAAAATAATTTAATTAATCAAAATTTCTTAAATGGTTTAATTTTACCTTATAATTATTTAATTAAAAATTATTATTTAAAAAATAATAATAATAATAATAATAATAATAACAATCAAAATATAAATTTTGTTTTAAATTTTAATAATTTTATAAATTTAAATAATTTAAATCAATTTAATTTATTTAAAAATTTTATAAATATTAATAATTTTAAAAATATTTTTAAATTTACAATATTTCCATATTTAAATTTTATTAATAATTATAATCTTCTTATAAATTTCTTCTTAAATGATGATAATAATAATAATCATCAAGATGATAATGACTTTAATTTAACTGTAAATTTATTAAATTTAATTTTAAATAATAATAATAATAATAATAATAATATCTCAATTCAAATTAAAAATAATATTATTAATCAAATTATTTTTAAAATTAATTTAAATTCAATTTATAATTTAAATAAAATTAATCTTTTAAATAATTTAAATTTAATCTTATCAAATATTCAAAATTTTAATTCATCTAATTTATTAGAAAATAATATTAATAATAATCCTATTTCAATTAAATCAATTTCAAAATTAAATTTAAATAATTCTAAAGATATTGAATTTTTTAAAAAAAATTATTGTTCAAATAATAAAATTAATTTATCTTTTTTAAGATTAAATATTAATACTTTATTTAAATTTTTTAATTTAAATTATTTTAATATAAATATTAAAAATTTATTAATTTTTTCATTTTCAAATTTAAATAATTTATTTAATTTATTAATTCAATTAACAATTATTCAAATTAATAATAATAAAGATAATAATAATATTAGAGAAATTGAAAATAATTGGAATATTTTCTTAGATAATATTTATTGGTTAATTAATAATAGTATTTTATTTAATAATGATTTAATAAAAATTAATTCAAATTTAGATAATTCTTTTAATTATAATAATTTTAATTTAGATATTTTAAATAATAATAATGATAAAATTAATATACCTTCATTAAATGTTTTAAAAAATTTATTTAATTTAATATTATTTAATAAATTATTAAATTTAAACTTATTTCAATTAATTCAATTTAAATTTCTCAATTTAATTAAATTTAATAATAACCTAGATAATAATAGTAATAATAATAATGATTTCAAAAAATTGATTTTAAATAAATTTATTTATAATTTTAAATTATCAAATTCATTTAATGTTAATTTAGATTCAAATTTATTAATATGTTTAAATTCTTTAAAATTATTAGATTTTAAATTTAATTTAAATGAAAATGTAATTAATGAATCAAATAATTTTATTAATAATAAAGATGATATAAATTATTTAATTTATAAATATAAATGTTTATTAATTGGTACAAATAAATTATCAAATTTTAATACAAATTTTAAATTTAAATTAATAACCGGTATTAATAATAATATTAATAATAATGAATATTTTAAACCAATTGATTTATTTTCAATTGAAAATCCAATAATTATAATTGAAAAAATTTTAGAATTAAATTCTCAATCATATTTTAAATATAATGAACTTTATTTAATTTGTTCATATTTATGTATTGGATTAGATAAAGAAGAATTAATTAAAAATTCAATAATTAAGAAAAGTAAATTTTTGAATATAGAAACAATTGATATGAATTTTGATAATAATAAAGAAAATTATAATTATAATTATAATTATAATGATATTGAAGTTGAAATTGAAATTGAAATTGAATCAGATAATGATAATGATAATGATAATGAAAATGAAGATGAAAATGAAGAATATTATAAAGCTAATCTAGATTCAGAAGATTTAGATGAAGATAATTTTTATCAATATTTTAGTTTTAATAAAGTTAATAAAGCTAATGAAGAAGAAAAAGAAGAAGAAGAAGATAAGATTATTAATAAATTATCATTAATTAATAAAATTAAAGCAATGAGTATAGAATCATCATTAGTTAATTTAAATTTTGAATTTTCAATAAATTTATCAAATGAAATTATTGATAAATTCAATAAAGAAAATTATAAAGATTTAAGATTAATTTGGACAAGTTTATTTCAAGTTTGTAAATTTGAGAATTCTAAATCTATTGAATTTTTAAATGATTTAAATTTAATGAATGATAATGAAATTTTAAATAAATTTAAAAATAAAGAAATTGAAGAATTTTTAAATATAATTAATTTAAAAATCGAATTATTATCAAAAATTTTAAAAATTATTTCAATAAATAATTATAAAATTATTTTAAATTATTTTAATTATTTAAAAAAAAATTTAAATTTAATTAATTTAATATTATTAAATAAATTTAAAAATGATAAAGTTAATATAGGTAATAATAATAATTTTAATAATAATAATTTTAATAATAATAGAAATGGATCATTTTCATCAATTAATTTATTAAAGAATTTTGATACAAATGAAAAAGTAGTTAGTATTAATGTTAATAATGTTAGTATTAATGAAGATGATAGTGGTAATACCAATAAAGTAAAAGATTTAAATAAATCACCAATTGGATATGTTGCAAGAAGTTTTTCACCATCAAGAAGTAATAGAAGAATTGATAATGTTTTAGTTAGAGCTATTCAATCATCAGCTAATGAAGTTTTTAATTCAACTGGAAATGGTAATAATATAAGTAATAATTCTAATACTTTATCACCACAAAGATATTCAAATGAAGGATATAATAATAGTTATGGTAATTATAGTAATTATAATTATGGAAATTCAAATGATAATTATATGAATGATGGAAATATTGGTAATTCCAGTATTAATAATAATAATAATGGAAATACAGTTGAAGATAAATTAACAAATTTGTTTGTTTCTGGATTGGGTAAGTTAGTAGGAGCTACACCTCCAAGAAGGTGATTAAGATCATTATTAGTTGCTTTAAATATAGACTTTATAGAATAATTGATTAATTGAATATTCTTTGATATTTTCTTTCATTTCATCTCTTCCAGCAGATTCTGTTTCCTGTGAATTGATTGAAAGTATTTTTATTTATTTATTTATTTATTTATTTATTAGCACTAAAATTCCATGTGAATGTAGGACGAGTATTCTCCTGATTTGGGATGAGTGGTGTGTCCCTGAATTGACATCAAAAGCGCCCGGGGGTTCAGATCTTCGGTGGGCAGCAAACAACACAGTGCAGGTATGAGGAACCGGTGAGCACTTGTGAGCACTTGTAAGCACTTGTGAGCACTTGCAAGCACACCTCGTCCTGGTTACAGACACCTCAGACACTTTTGCATGATTTCCCAAAGTTTGCAAATTTGGGAAATAAATTCATCAATTTTGCAGACAAATTATTCTCGAGATGTATTACGGCGCAAAGCACAGACCACCTACCGAGCAGTACTTTCCATCTGTGAGGAGGCGTGACTCCAGCTGGAACGGAAGGTCAAACACGCAAAATTATTATAATTTAAACAGGGCTTTAAATATTGAAAAGGAATTCTCTTTGAATAAATTGAATTGAATTTTAACCAATTTTCATAAATCTCAAGAAACATAAGGCAAATTGTAATCATATTTTCTTTTTTTTTTAATTTATCGCAAACTTACTACATTGTATTGTACCTTACCTGCCTTTTATTCTTTATTGGCATTACTTGAGATTGTACTGAATAATACACAAAAAAAACCTGACCTTTATATAAGGCACTTTATTTTGCTAAATCAAAAAATAAATGATAAGAAAATCATGAGGAATATGAATGAAATTGAAATTGAAATTGAAATTGAAATGGTAAATTCAGTTTAGGAAGGTTTAGCGCGGTCTGTGACTGCGTACATCACATAACAATTGAGTGTTCATGTTTACGGGTCGCATTGACTGCATAAAAAAACCGGTGTCCTAAATATGTGAGTGCAATGTGTGGGCTGTCCTAGCGCAGTTTTATGACAATAGCATTGTTTCCCTGTAACAATAGGTGGAGAAAGTAACAAGTTGTCAAGGAGATCAATGTAAGGTAAGCAACAGAACCACCGCCGAAACGAAATCAATCAGTTTTATTTTAACTTGGTGGCGGTGCATTTCTCTTATTTGTATGATATCTGAAAGCAACATTCCCAGCGGTGTTTCCCAGGCGAGAAAGAGCACCCACCCAGATCGAGCTGAATCGAGCTGGATGCAGCCCCATAGAAATGGAACTTCCTCTCCCTCTCCGAAGCACCAGGCAGCGCGTGCCCCGTGAGTGAGTCAGTATTGCGCCACCACCTCCACCTAGTTTACTCTGGACACTCCAGACACTGCGAGCAGATATTTAGAGCACTGTAGCACTAAAGTATTGTTAACAGCTAACACCTGTTTCGTCCACTTCACATCTTTTCCTTCCCATACTGCTCTTACCCACCAACAATAGTAATCATACCGTAATAATAATAATAATAGTAATAATAATAGTAATACGTAGTACTGTAATAAAATTGATTGTTTTTCTAAAATAAAATATATTTCATTTACTTCTTCTTCACATTTCCTTGAATTTAGTTTATTTCATTTATGAACTGAAAGGATTTATTTAATTATTCTTTTTAATAATTGAATCAAATTTATCTAATTTATAATAAATCCATATTATATCAATCAATTGATTATTTCCTAATTATTTAATTATTTAATCCTTTAAGTATTAAAATAGTTTATCAATATAATATCAATAGAAAAATTTAAAAATTTCAGTCTCACTTAAAAAAATTTAATATAATAATATAATAATATAATAATATACTTAAAATATAAATATATATAAATATAAGAAATATATATAAATATAAGATATAAATATAAGATATAAAAGTAAATATATATTATATCATAATAACTTAAATAATTCAAAATATTAATACAATCTTATAATTTATAATCTATTTTAATTTCCATAAATTTTTTATATATTAATAATGTCTGGAAGAGGTAACGTAATTAAAGAATATAAATTAGTTGTTGTTGGAGGTGGTGGAGTTGGTAAATCTGCTTTAACTATTCAACTTATACAATCACATTTTGTTGATGAATATGATCCAACTATTGAAGATTCTTATAGAAAACAATGTTTAATTGATAATGAAAATGCTTTATTAGATGTTTTAGATACTGCAGGTCAAGAAGAATATTCTGCAATGAGAGAACAATATATGAGAACTGGTGAAGGTTTTCTTTTAGTTTATTCAGTAACTTCAAGATCATCATTTGAAGAATTAATTACATTTTATCAACAAATTTTAAGAGTTAAAGATTCTGATTTTGTACCTGTATTAGTTGTTGGTAATAAATGTGATTTAGAAGATGAAAGACAAGTAAGTTATGAAGAAGGTGTAGCTTTAGCAAGACAATTTTCATGTCCATTTTTAGAAACTTCTGCAAAACAAAGAATTCATGTTGAAGATGCATTTTATTCATTAGTTAGAATTATTAGAAAACAAAATGAATTATCAGAAAATCCACCAATAGATGATATTAATAATAATAATAATAATAATAATTCTCATAATAATAATTCTCATAATAATTCTCATAATAATAATTCTCATAATAATAATGGAGAACAAATAGATGATGATGATATTTCTGGACCAAATGGTTTTAATAATGGTAAACATAATATTAATTCATCATATTCAAAAGATAGATCAAGTGGAGGAGGATGTTGTATTGTGATGTAATTTTAATAATATTTAATATTTAATATTTATATAAAAGAAAAATAATATAATCCAATCAATCAATCAATCAATCAATCAATCAATCAATTAGTCTTTCAATCAATCAATTAATCAATTATCAATTATCAATTATCAATTATCAAATATCAAATATCAAATATCAATCATTTTATTATTTTATTATTTTATTATTCACCCACCACCTTTTTTAGTTTATTCATTTTTTAATCTTTATTTATTAACTTTTTTCAAGTTTAAATTTTTTAATCCAATTCACAATTTTACAATTTTACAATTACAATATTATATTAGATTAGATAATTTGAATTAAAGAAATTGTGAAATAGTTATAAAAAGTAATAGTTTTTTATATAATTATTGTATAATGAAACATTTAATCAACTTAATATTTTTTTATTATTCTTTTTTTTTTCACTTTTTTTCATTTTTTTTCTATTGCTTTTTTGAATTTATTTTATTTTTTTTTAGTTTTTAGTCTTGTTTTTAATATCTTATTTTATTATATCGTATTTAATTTATTTAATCGTTTTGTTTTGTTATATCTTGTTATCTTGTTATCTTGTTATCTTGTTATCTTGTTATAACTAAAACACTAAAACTCTAAAACAAATAACTAATCAATTTGTTGATAACTTTTAATATATCTTACAGTATTTCTCTTTCTATAATTTGTTTCTTCTTTACTTTCTAAAGTATATAAATAAATATGAATATAAATAAATGTGAAATAATCAAATAAGTAATAGACATAGATACCATAGTTAACTGTTTTGCCACCCACCAACCAATCACAACATTTTCTCCAACAAAAGAAGCCATGATAAAAGTAAAGAATCCGTGTTTATGGTCTCATGGTATTCTAAAGCATCACATGACTCTTTATTCCCTCACGTGCTCTCTTTCTTCTCTCCCTCTCCCTCTCTCTCTCTCTGTCTCTGTCTCTGTCTCTGTCTCTGATCTTTCCCCCGTTGCCAGTTCCCGTACTCGAAGTGAACTCCTCTTAAAACAACAAAATACACCTGAAAATACTAAAATACTCAATAATAATTATACATTATCAATTATCAATTATCAAATATTTAATATCAAATATCAAATATCAAATATTAAATATGATTTTTGATATTATTTGATATTCATAAGATTAAACATTTTATACTATTCTATTTATATTCATTTATATTCATTTATATTCATTTATATTCATTTATATTCATTTATATTCATTAAATAGCTTTTGATCCACCCTTTGGTTCTTTTCTCTGTCTATTTGATTAAATCTCCATTGTTTTTCATATCAAAACATACCAAAACATATCAAAACATACTGAAAAATACTCTAAGTACTCAAAACAATTAAGACAATCAAAACAATTAAAAAACTTCTCAGACTTTTATTATTAATTTATTATTATTAATTTATTGAATTTTATCTTTATCTTATTTCATCAAACTCTTTAATAATCCTTTTATAAATTAAATACCCTATACGACTTAGCTATCCATTTATATTCCTATTTCTATTTCTATTTCTATTTCTATTTCTATTCTGTTATCATTAATAATAATATTTATAATAAAATATATACTATATATATCTCGAATGATAGATATTCAATATATTAAAGATATTAAAGATTTTAATTAATTAAATATTTAATTTGAATAACTTTATCGAATTTTTCTCTTTTCAATGTCAAATCAAAACTCAGATTCAAATAATAATAGAAATTTATTAAATCCAATGTTTTCATCAAATTTACAAAATATTTACGATAATAATAATAATAATCAAAGAATAAAATTACCTCCAATATCTTCATTATCAGCAAATTCAAATACAAACATAAATACAAATAATTCTCATCATTCTTCATTACCAATTTCTTCTCTTTTATCTCCTGAATCTTCTCATCCTTCATCTTCAAATCAATCTCATTCTCAATCACAGTCTCAATCTCAATTACTTAATACTAATAGACCATCTTCTTCATTATCTTCTTCTTCTTCAAATAACAATAATAATAATAATAATAATAATAACTTTAAATTACAATCTAATTTACCTTCAATTTCAAATATTCAAAATAGATCTTTATTAAATTCAAATTTAAATTCAAATCAAATTATTTATTCAAAAGATTATTCAAAAGATTATTCAAAAGATTATTCAAATCCTTTAAATAATCAAATTAATCAAAGAGAAAGAGAAAGATCAAATAATTTATCAAATTTATTAAATAATGATAATAATAATAATAATAATAATAATAATAATAATAAAAACTTACATATAAATTCAAATACTTGTGATAATAAAAATAATCATCATCATCATAGAATCATAATTCAACAAAATACTTCTCATCATTCTCATATAATTAATTTACATAATTCTAATCCAATTCCATTATCAAATTTAAATAATCAAATTAATCAAATTAATAAAAATCTTAAATTAAATTCAAATTTAAATTCAAATTTAAAATTAAAATCAAAAATAATTATTGAACCATATATTAAAAATGAAATAATTTTTTTAAATGATGATATTTTAAATTTTGCAAATAAATTCCCAAGAAAACATCTTGGTTCAATTTTATATACTTTAAATCCAACTTTAGAAACTTATAATCAATTAAATTTAATTAATTTTAATAATAATTTTAATAATAATTTTAAAAATTTAAATAATTTAAATAATTTACCATTATTACCAAATTTAAAAAATTTTATAAATTGTTTATTAACAATAAAAATTCCACATTATTATTTAAATTCTATAAATAATCCAAATTTATCTTTTAAAAAAAGACCTTTATGGGGTACTGATATTTATACTGATGATAGTGATATTATTTCAATTTTAAAACATTGTGGTTTTATAGATGAAGATTCAAATGATTTATTTTTATCACAAAATATTAATGATAATTTACTTTTAAATAATTCAATTTTTTTAAAAGAATATAAAAATTTTAAAAAACTTGTTGGAAAAACTTTTAAAAAAAAATTAACTCCTGGTGATAAATTAAATAAATTAAATATTATTAATAATAATTTAAAAATTATTAAAGAAATTTCAAGTTTTGATTCATTTTCAAAATTTGAATTAAATAATAATAATAATAATAATAATAATAATAATAATAATAAACCTCATTATACAAGTAAAGAAATAAATAATTATCTTTATACTTATAAAAATACAAAAAATCAATCAGATTTATCTGTTGATATTATTATTTTACCAACTTTAAAAGAATATACTGGAAGTTTTAGAAATAATTTAAATTCAAGATCTTGGTTAAATCATGATGGAATGTCAATTGCAATTTATTCAATAAAATATGAAAATTTTTTAACAATTCCAACTTCAATAAAGAAAAAAAATGAAATAATTTTTAATAAAAATTTATTTAATATTTGGAATGATATTAATGAAGATTCAATTAAAAGAAAGATTATGAATGAAAGGAAATTATTATTTGAACAATTTTATTTAAATTTCACTCTCTCAAATGATGAAAAAAACGATAATGATAATGAAGATAATGATAATGAAGATAATAAAAATAAAAACGATAAAGTCAATCCTCACCCTAACACCAATATAAATTCTGATAAAAATAATAGTTTTAATACATCTAATAATAATAATATCAATACAGATAATGTTAATAGCTCAAAAAAACTGATTAAAGAATCAGAAAAAGATGATAAAAAAACTTCAAAGAAAATAATTGATGAGGAATTTCGAAATGAAAGAGTTGATGATGGTAAAGTATTGAAACGAGTAAAAGTATGAATTTGTTTATTTCTATTTCTTTGTTCAATTTAGTACTTTTATTGGTGCTTCTTTGGATTTTGACAAAACATTTTTTTGTTATGTCAAAACTGTTTTAATTTATTAGTGTAAAATCAATTTTTTTATGTAACATTATTTTTAGCACGCCACGTGACACTCAGTATAATATATTTTTATCTCACCTATTTCTATTTTTGTTTTTGTATGCAAAGAACAAATTTAAATCGAATTTTGTATTTGATATTTGTAATTGAAGATTTGGGATTGGTGGAAACTGCAATTGAAATGAAAGATTAAAGTGGAAGATTAAAGTGAGTGATTGAAATCGATAATCAATAGGAGTGATAAAGTAATAGAAAATGATAAAAACGATACTTGTTTTCAATAAATTGAAGCAAAATTCTGTCAATTTTGGAAGGGTAAAGCAATTCAGTACTTCATTGATTTTGTTTAATAATGTTTCAATCAATCAAGAAAAATTGGAACATGCAAGAATAAATATTAAAGGTGATCTTGAGAAGTTTGATAGATCATCATATATCTTATCAGCATATTTCCCTGAACCAACCAGAGATGCTTTTTTAGCCTTAAAGGCATTTCAATTGGAAATATCCAAAATTAATAATTTTAATAGAGGTTCAAATGATTATTTTGGTAATAATAATGGAGTTGATTTTATTGATTTGAAATTTAAATTTTGGACAGATAATTTATACAAATTAGAAACATCATCAATTACAAATACAAATGGAACAAATACAAAGAAAACAAGTCCATTGATTGGAAATAGTAATCAACCAATATTTATGTTACTTAAAGAATCAATCAAATCTGGAATAAATATAAATTTAGACTTTTTTCAAACTTATTTAAATTCAACAAAAGAAATATTAAGAAAGAATTATAAATTTCAAAATATTAATGAGATTTGTTCATTTGGTGAAGGAATTTATTCTCAAATTTTATATATTCAACAATCTATATTATTAAGTGAAATTATATCACCTTCTTCAATAAAATTATTAGAAAAATCAGAAATTTTAAGAAATTTAATAACTGATATTGCTGCTCATATAGGACAAAGTAATGGAATTGCAATTCTTTTAATGAGATTAAAATATTATTCAAAAAAAAATATTATTGTATTACCAATAGATTTAATGACAAAATTTGATTTATCTCAAGAATCTTTATTACGTTATTTAAATAATAGTAATTCTAAAAAATCAATAAAAGATAAAAAAGATATTCAATTAGAAAATAAAACAAAAGATATAATTTTTGAAATGTCTACAGTTGCTAATGATCATTTACTTACAGCAAGATATAAATTGAAACAATTAAAAGAAGAAACAAATAAAATAATCCAAGAAATAAAAACAAAAAAATTAAATGGTCAAATAAATAAAGATGATGAATTGATATTAAAACAAAGTTTGAAATGGAAAAAAAATGTATCAGATTCTTTATTTGTTCCATTTTTAAACTCTATACCAATTGAGATTTTTTTAAAGAATTTAGAATCAAAAGATTTCAATCTCATCAGTCTTGATGACAGAGATAATTCTCAGTTGTTGGATTCTAAATTCAATCATTACAAATTAGTTTGGAAATCATTTTGGAATTATCAAAATAGAAATATTTGAAAAGAAAAAAATGTATTTTTGAATGTATTTTTGAATATATTTTTTTTGAGTTGCCATTTGACTTTTATTATAAAAGTAGCAGTAGCCCTAAAAACAGGGCTCTATAAATATATTCCAGAGTTTTACCCGATTTTAGTTTGTTAAATAACAAAGAGGAAGCTTCGGAGACAAACAATTAATTTTAACCAAATAGGAGAATGAAAGGTAAAGAACTTTATGAATTTGTGTTTTATAGATTAATAAAGCTTTTCTTCAGAAAATCCTTTAAATGTAAATAGATTAATGATAATGAACTGTATTCCATATTCAAGAATTGAAAACGTGTAGCAATGAGTGATTCCCAGACAAGTAGTATAGTAGATAGCTTCAATAGCTATGGAAGTTATAATGACGAAGAAGGAGATTATATGAGTGATTATGATAGTAATTATAACAATGACAACAATAATAACAGTAACAATCGATCAAATAATAATGACAATAGGAATAATAGTAACAATGGTAAAACCAAAGATATCTCTGGCGTATCTAGTAATGATTTGAAAAGAATGGTTCAGAAAGCAAATCAATTGAAATCAAAGAAATTAATAGAAAATGAAACTTTACATAAACAATTGAGTTCGAATTTAAAAAAATTTGTAAATAATAAAAGTACAATAAAAGAATCCAGTTTTTTAAAATCTTTAATTCCAGATAATTTAAACATTGGTTTAAATTTAAACTTCTTTAATGAAGTTAATAATAATGATAAAAATTTTAATGAAAATCAATCATTATATAAAATCAAACAAGTTCATGATAATGATAAAACTATTCAAAAACAATTTAATGTAATGAATGATAGTTTTAATTATTTAAAGAAATCCAATAAAAAATTTGAAAATCATTTAAAAAAAGAAAAAATTTTATTAGATGAAGCAAATAAATTACAAAAACATGCAGAAATTATAGATCAAAGAATAAGAATTTTGGAAAATACAGTAAGATTAATAGAATCAAATAAACAATTGTAATATTTTTTATTTGGCTTATTTCATTACCAAATTTTCAAAATTTAGATCTTTTTATTGCAAAATTTATGTTTTTTTTTTTTAAAAACAGTAAAAAAAATTTGAGAAAAAAAAAGAAAAATGCTTTTATGGGGGTTATATGAATTTTTTTTTACCTATAGATGATTAAGTATATAATTAAATGAAGAAAGTAAATTAAATGAACATTAATTAAATCAAATTAGATTAGAATAAATTAAAGTAAATTAAATTGAAACTAGAAAGTATTTGATTAAGAAAAAAATCATTAAAAGCGAAGGGAATGTGACAAGAAAGAAATAACTTTCAAATTAACAAAATAAAATGATAACTAAATGATAAATAAAATGATTAGGATATTAAATGATTTTTAGTTAATGAAAATTTTGAATGAATAATTGATTAAGAAATGTAAATAACAAAAATCAATATAAAAACAAAATATTAAAAATTTTAAAAAATCAAATAAAATGAAGTGAAAATGATAATGATAATGATAATGTGGTAATAAAAACAAAAAAAAAGATAATATGAATTGAATGATTATTAATTATTTTTTGAAAATGAATATCTATTATAAGTATTAGTAAAACCAGTTAAATTAGATCTGTTATTACTTGAAGGTACATTATTATTTATATTATTAACATTATGAAGTCTCCAACCAACATTAATAACTTGCATAATATCTTTTAAATTTATTGGTCTTTTTAAAGCTTTATTTTGAACAAATAAATTTTCATAAATTACGGAATATTTTTCTTTTGGTATATTTAAGGAATTTAAACTTGTTTCTAAATATCTTTTTTTAAAAATTAATTTAATATCAGTTTCAGATAATTCATTATTTATAAAATTTTGTTCATTATTATTTACATTTGAATTTGAATTAATATTTGAATTAATAATTTTTTGTTCATTATTATTACTACTATTAATTGAATTTTTTATTTTTGTAGATATTTTTGAATTTAAACTTATTGTAGGATTTAAATTAGAATCATTTTTAGTTGAATGAGAATCTAATTTATGTTTATTATTATTATAATCAGGAGAAGCAGATTTTAACCAAAGATCTCTACGAAGATTCCATAATTTTTCACCATCAGAAAATGGAGTTTCAGGATTATTTTTAATTTGTTGATTAGCTAATTGAGTTACATCTAATTCTAAAAATTTTTGAAAATTTGATTTATTTATATCATTATTATATAATACAGTATTACTTCCCAGCATAATATTTGTATTATTCAAATCATTTTGATTATTAAAGTTATTATTATTATTATTATTATTATTATTATTATTATATTTATCTATATCCTTAAAAGGTAAAAATAAATTTGAATCACGTAATGAATCAGAATCAGAATTTTCAAACAATTCTTCAATAATTTCATCAGAAGATAAAACTTGATCAGCTAAAGTTTTTAATTTATTATTAAATTCAGATAAATTTAAAAATATTTTAGTAAAGAAATTTTTAATTGATTTCATTGAATTATATGAATTTTTTGAATTTTTTAAAGATCTTGAATTTAAATTATTTTTTGATAAACTTGAATTTTTTTTAAAATTATTATATGAATTTAAATTACTTGATTGATTTCCAGAATTTTTTTTTGTTAAAGTTTTAAAATTAAGTGAAGTTGATCTTGGAATTGATTTTTTATTTAATGATGAATGTGGTAAACGAATTGAAGATATTTCAATATTAGTATTATCAATGGGAGAATTATTATTTTGAGATTTATTGATATTTGAATAATTTTTCTCTTTAGTTTTATTAATAGTATTATTATTATTAGTGTTATTGATAATGTTATTAATATTATTTATTGAAATTTTATTATTAAGATTTGAATAATTTGGAATTGGATTTGAAATTGAATTTTTGATTGGATTTGTTGGTAAATTATCAATAACTAAATTTTTATTATTTTCTTTAGTTTGTTGATTTTTACTTTTTATTGAAGTTATTGGAGATGTATTTGAACTTTGTTTTAAATTATTATTATTTATACTTGAGTTTGAATTTGAATTTGAGATTGAAAATGAATTTGATTGAATTAAATTACTAATATTACTATTATTATTATTAGTAGTAGTAGTAGCAGTAGTAGTGGTGGTGATGGTGGTGATGGTAGTTTTATTTTGAATATCATTTAGAATACCCTCAGCGGTTAATGAATTTTGAGTTACAGTAGAAGCCATTATAGATCTTATATGCCCAGAATTATATTATAAAAAGCTATTGTGACAGAGAGCGTTAAATAAAACTTTAGATAATAATTTATTAAAAAGATAGAATACGTAAGTTGATATTCCCTAATATTCTGATAAACCTTTTTTTTGCTTTTTCTTATTCTATTTTCTTCTTTTTTTATTCCTCCTCTAAGTTAATAATAATAACTTTTTGATAGAATGACCCCCTTTAGGATAATCTCAAATTGAAAATGTATTTTATAAAAGATTAAAAAGAAGAGAAAAAAGTTGGCTTTGTTAACTTTGTTAAAAAAGAGGATAGGAATGAATTTTAGTGAATGATAACAAGAGTTATGAGTAATACAATCTGATAATGATAGTGATAGTGATAGTGATAGTGATAGTGATAGTGATAAGAATATCAGCCTCCAGCTTATTTCTAAATCTCCTGGAACTGAGTTCTCTGCTACTGTAGAAATAAAGCTTCTTTTATTTCCTCAGACCCTCACAGTGAGCGATAGTCAGCTTTTCCGTTATTCTGTCGGAGTGCCTCTCTGCCTGTCTGCCTGTCTGCCTGTCTGTCTCTTTGCCAGAATGCCAATCCACGCCCAGTATCTTGTGCTGTATTTGCTGGCACAAGCTCTTGGAGCTGGCATTGGAGCTGGCATTGGAGCTGGCATTGTTCGTGCTCGCTCTTCCCTCCAATCGCTGGGATTACAGCTCCACTCTCTCGCCGAGGCGGCTGAAGAGGCAAGTGCAAGGCTGCTGTGGCTGCTGTGGCTGAAACTGGCTAAGTTCTCCGGTGCGGATGCTCTTAAGGATCCGATTATGTGCGGACTTGTTTAAATAAAGTCCCCGGATTTACTTCTACACAATCAAACAGTGCCATGCATTAGTACCAATATAATGGTCTCTGCGCCGCTTTTTTTTAATTATACTGATTCTGGTGAATTTGATGATTCTATAGAATAGAAGATTAGTTGATTATATAGTATCATTTTATATCAATATATTAGAAATTAAACCATGGTTATATAAACTATGAGCATGAATGAACAAGAAAACAAAACAACAAAACAGGAAGAAATGGAAAAGAAATCAATAAAGAAATCAAAAAAAAAAAAAAAAGTAATGAGATAAATTAATCTAAAGTTAACTAAACTGAAATAAGAAAAAAAAAAAAAATGAAAAAAGATAAAAAATTTAAGTTTTTGTTTAAAAAACCATTAACAATAATATTCATATATTTTATCTGATTCTATTAAATTCAGAACTTCTAACTTGTATAGCTTTATTATTATTACTTTTCTTATTGGTTTTTAAACCTTCTTTATAGATTTTAGCACATCCATAATGTGTAATTACACCATTACCAAAAAATCCAATAACTGAATGACTTATTTTTTTTAAACAAACTTCACAAATACTATTTTCTGTAATTTTAACATTTTTACTTCTTAATTTTAATAATTCTTCTTCATTTTTAACTAAATTAACTTTACTTAATGATCCACTAATTCTACTATCATTAATTCTTTTATTTAATAATCTTAATTGAGATGTTAAAAAAAATTCTAATTTCATTATACTTAATTCTTCCGGAATAATTTTTAAAACTTCACTAGCTGACATTCTTGATCCTTGAATATCTAATAATTTTAATCCATTTGAAATATTTTCTTCAATTTGTTTCTTATTGATTTTTCCTAAATCTTTTGGTTTCAAATACATTTCTAATAAAATTTGTAAATATTTTTTACCAATTAAATTATCTTCTTCATATAATTCATCACAATAATTTGAAACTCTATTAAAATCTTCTAATTCATAAACAAAAATATCTAAAACTTTTTTATGATCTCCTAATTTTTTATAAACAAATGTCTTCATAATTAAAAATCTTCTTTCATTTGGTAACATTTTTAATACTTTTAATGCATTATAATAATTACTATTCTTTAAAAAAATTTCTAATTTATTGAATATTATTTCTTTTCTATCCATTTCTACATCATTTTCATCATCATAATCATCATCTTCGTCTTCATAATCTTCATCATCATCTTCATCATCATATTCATTATTACGGATGATATTTTGATTAACATCTCTTTTATTTTTGAAAGCTTTTTTTATACTAATTTTATTGTCTTTTTTAATACCTTTGATTTTTAAGCTCTCTTTTCCAATTTCTCTTTCTTCTCCCATAACTAAATCAATATAAATCTCAATTAATTTCGTATGTAATTCATTAGTTTTATCATTTAAATCTTCAATAACATGTTCTAAATAAATCATAGCTTTAAATTTCCCATTTGGATAATTTTTGAATGTATCAATTAAAAAATCACATATCTTCTTACGATCCAATGATTCACTTTCATCTGTTTCATCTAGGAAAATTTCCATACCTTTATTTTCATCAATTAATATTGCCCATTTAATATATTTTAAAATAATATCAATAGAATCATTATTTAATTTTTTTAAATAAGTTATTGTTTGTTTGGTTCCTCTTAGTAATTTATTATTTAAATAATTATAATTATTTGGTACTAACATTGGAGTGAATTCATTTTCCTTAGTAGCTTTAATATTTTTCTGAGTCTTATTAAAATTGATATCTCTATTAATATTATCACCATTATTACCATTGTTATTATTATTATTATTATTATTATTATTATTGATACTATTATTAACATTATCATTAAGAGTACTATTTTCAATTCCATTTTCATTTCCATCAACATGCTCTATTATATCAATACTATCTTCTTCAATTAATTCATCATCATTGAGATCTTCTTCACTACTTTCATCACTTTCACTAATTTTAACTAACATTTCTCCATATTGAATTTTTTCTCCTTTACCTAATTTCTCTAATAATTCTAATGCTTTTTCATGTAAATTTTTACCATAATAAAAATCAATTAATTCTCTAAACATTTTTTTATGAATTAATTCTTTTTCAACTGTTTCTAATTTACAATAATTCTTAATTCTAACCAATGGACCAATCAATTTTGGTGAAGAAATTATGTAGCATTTAAATAATGTTGTATCAACTAATTCTGCACTTTTATATAAATCTCCAAATATATTTTTGGGAATTTGAATACCTTTCCATAATATACTTGATAATTCTTCTTCTTCTATTCTTATGCTATTTTCCATATTTTCCTGATTAGAATTCAATTTTTTTTTATCTTCTTCAGTTTCTTTAATTAATTTACTGAGTTTTCTTCTAGTATCTGCTAAATATGGTAGTAAATATTTGATGGCTTTTAATAAAGTTCTAGTAGGTGAATTCAACATTGATCCACCCAAATTATTGATACTTGTATTACTACTATTCAGATTCATAGTCATATTTAGATTTGATGCATTACTATTTGTCACTATGCTATTTCTTCTAGATGAAGCAAAGGAATTTGATCTTAGATTTGACATTGAAGATTTTATACTGATATTATCACTACTTTCATTAATAGCAGTTGTAGAATGAATCAATGGTGATGGTGTCATCGGCCTTCTTAAAGGAGATCTCATATTATTACCAAAATTAGTGGATCTAACGGATCCTCCATCATTAAAAGCACCAGTTATCATTGAAGAATGAAATGACTGAGGAATAATTGACAATGATTCTACTGTGATTGAATTTAAAGAATTTTTTCGAATATTATTACGATTACTGTTCTTGAAATTTAACGGATTAAGACTAAAATCATCATTATGAGTATTTGAGAAATTCGAATTAAAAGATAATTTTTGATTATCAAAATAATCATCGACTTGAATAGAAATAAACGATGGAAATAATGGAATAACCAAATTTGGTGGAGCTAAGTATTCACTAAAAATTAACATTGAATCTTGAAATTTATTATCATTGAATAACCTGATTGCTTTTTTGATTTGTAATTGTCTTAGTCTTGAAATTTTATCAGGTAAAATTTCTAAAGGTAATTGAATTGTTAAGTTGATTGCTTCATTTAATAAACTTGATTTCTCAAGTTGATTTAATTGATTTATAAAACTTTTCAAATGACAACAATATATTTTATTATTTGAGCCTGAAGAAAAAAAAATTAATTTCTTAAAATTATCTATGAATAAATTATTGATATTTTGAACTGGAATTTGCTGAATTAAAAATCCATTATCACAATCTCTAATTTCTATATATTTATTATGAATAAATATCAAATAGGGGAAAAAAAAGTTTAAAAAAGTTGGAATGGTATTCCAAAGTAATTGAGAACCTTTGATAATTTTTGCTGAATTATTACTAATTTTAAAAGAAGAAAAATCTTTGGAAATTAAAGTTCTTTTTCTTGAAATTTTGAGTAATTGAAATTGAGGTTGATAAGAATTAAAAAAATAATTGAAAGTTGAAGAAGAATTTTGAGGACGATTTATTGTCGAGGAATTATAAGTAGAAGTGGTATTTGAGTTATGTGGATCAATTGACAGTATTTTTAAAGTTAATAGATCCAATACCTGATATTTATTTCCTAAGGCTATTATTATTTTATGAGAAGATATAAATTCAAAAGTTTTAATTTTATCAGATAAAGTAACTTCATTTTCAGTATTTTCTTCGGAATTCAAAAACCAGGAATGAATATACAACTTTTTTCTAACAATATATAACAAATAAGAAGTTTCTGCAAAAGAACTATTATTTTGTTGAGATTGAAAAGAATCTTGAGTATTTGAACTTCTTTTCAAACTATTTCTATTACTATTATTATTCATTTTTTTCTCATTATATAACGTTGAATTATTATCCGAATTAAAAGTAGAAGATCTCAGTTTCATATAAGCATTTGTTTGATTGGATTTGAGAGAGTATACAGACATTGATTGACTTGAATCTGAAGATGAAGAAGATCCAGAACTATTTTGTCTAGATAATGGACTTCTATTATGATTTTTATTGGATTTTTTATCTTTATTATTAAAGTTATTGAAATTAAAATAATGATCACTATTTATCAAAAGATTTGAATCTAATGGTCTTTCAATTGGGGAATTAATTAATAAATTATTTTTAAGCGCACTTGATAACCTGAAAAAAGTTACACCTTTTGAATTTTTTAAATTGGACAATAAAGTTAATTGAATTGAGTTTGAATTTGTATTATTATATAGATAAATTGAAATTAAATTATCAGATAAAATTATCAAATAATTCAAATCTGGTAAAAAATCAATTTGATCTATTGGCTTTTTGAAAAAATCATTGAAAGATTGAATTAATTTTAATTTTGATAAATTTTTAAATTGAAACCATTTTTTATTTATATTGTGATTTTGACTTGAATTTGAGTTTCCTTTTAAAGAATTATGAATTGACTTAATTGAAGATACAGAACTTACAGATTTTCTAGGTACCATACTTGGTTTCTGAGGTTGTAATTTATTTTGTTTTGGATTTTGAGATAAATTTGCAGATGAAGCATTATGAATAGAAATTGAATCTGAAATTGAATGTAAAGTTACCTGTCTATCCAATTCTAAATCTTCTTCTTCTTCTGAATTAAGAGTTTGGTTTTGGTTTTGATTTTCAATATTTGAAGACAGTATATTTATGTCACTAGTACTATTATCTATATCCTCTGAGCTATTGTTATTTGGACTACCATTACTAATTTCACTAATATCATTCGTACTAGTACTTAAATTATTAACATTAAGAAAATCAGAATCATTCTGATTTAGTAAATTAGAATTCAATTCAAAAACTAATAATGAGGAATTATTCAAAGTAACCACCAACTGATCATAAACCACAACTAATCCAGTTACTTTGGCTTTCATAGACTCCAAGTCTATATACGAATTAGGACTTAATACATTGATCATTTTGCAATTGAAGTTATCCTCATTATAAAGCGATACAAGTCTTGAACAGATATATTGTTTAATTTAAATTCTTAGTTCTTTAGATATAATTATTTTCATGAATTGATCGTTTAAATCAAATGCAAGCGTATTGTTGAACAAATAATTGTCCTAATTGTTGATTTTAACTTCTCCCATACTAATTACAATGTCTAACCATAATACCTCACCAGCACCGGAGAGCCAAATTCCCTTTATTAAGGAATGCGAGCGTCACGTGAAAACCCAATTAAACCTTTATTATTCCGGTAAAAGTCCGGTCATCTTTCCTTTTTCTATTTGAATTCCGGTCTGAGTTTAATTTTTTTTTTTTTAAATTTGCGACTGAAAAATTTAAAAATTTAAATATGAAAAACTGTAAAAATGAAAAGATTCAAAATCTATTTTATTTTTCATTGAAGTTTGAAATCGATTAAGAAAATATCTGAATTAGCAGTTATAGAATTAGCCGAAGATAAATATTTTAAAATATTAGAACTTCTAATTTTTCTCTATAATGTCAGAGATAAATTTGGCCAAGAAAAGAAAAGTTGTGAGCGAAGCAAAACCTCAAACTGTTGTTGCTTCATCTAAAATATTTTCCCCATTTAGATCAATAGGAAATGTCACTAATCAAATTCCATTTGCAATTGGTTCTTTAGGTTCCACTTTTTACATAGTAACATCCATTGGTCGTTCTTTTCAAATATATGATGCCTCTAACTTAAATTTATTATTTGTTTCTCAGAATCAAACTCCTTCTCCAATTACAAATCTTTTTGCAAATTTTCATTATATTTATTTAACATTTTCTAATAAAATTGCAATTTATAAAAGAGGAAGAGTTTTGCATACTTTGACCTGTGAATCTGAAAAAAACTTGAACTCAAAATCAAACCTAAACACTCTTTTAAAATTTGGGGATTATTTAGTTTCCTCCTCTATTGATAATCAAATATATTTATTCAAAAAGCCTTTAGATACTGAAGTTTCCAAATTGCCAATAAAATTCTACTCGAAAATCAATTTAAATCCAATTCTATCCAATGATTTTTCTGATATTCAATCAGAAACTAACACTCAAAATAATGATTCAATACTTCAAATAATTCATCCTCCAACTTTCTTAAATAAAATCATCATAATAACTTCAAACAATTCTCTATTAATTTACAATATAAAAACTTTAAAATTAATTTTTACTAAAAAAAATCTTATAGATACTCAAACATATGGTCAATTTACTTGTGTTGAAAATTCTTCTGCTTTAGACATTATTGCAATTGGTACATCTAAAGGAAATGTAATTTTTTATAATTTTAAAAAAGATAGAGTATTAAAAATCATTGAATCTTATAATTCTGGAAATTCTATAACTTCTTTATCTTTTAGAAATGATGGTTTCAATCATCTTTTAATATCTTTCAAAAATGGTAGTTTATCTATATTCAATTTAGATTCATTTAAACAAATTCATTTCCTTTCTCATATACATAAACAAGCTCATGGGGGTGTTTCAAATGTAAAGTTTTTGAATGGTCAACCTATATTTGTAACAAATGGTAATGACAATCATCTAAGGGAATTCATTTTTGATCCTCCTTTATCTAATAACAATGCTGATCCTAATTCTAATGATAATGAAAATGTTATAATTCCTCCTCCAAGACATTTAAGATCAAGAGCTGGTCACTCATCTCCTCCAACAACTATTCGATTTGTAAATAATAATAGTAATAACAATAGTACTCACTTTATTCTTTCTGCTTCTTCTGATAGAACTTTTTGGTCTTTTTCTTTAAGAAAAGATGCTCAAAATCAAGAATTTTCTCAAAAGCCTCCATCTGCTTCAAAAAATAAAAAAACCTCAAGTATTCCTAAATGTGGTGAAATTATAGATTTAGATTATAATTCTATCAAAGAAAATAGTTGGGAAAATATTCTTACTGCTCATAAAGATGAAACGTTTGCAAGAACTTGGTCTTTTAAATCAAAAAGACTTGGAAAATGGAAATTATCAACCAACGATGAAGGTTATGCAAAATCTGTTAAAGTTTCATCTTGTGGTAATTTTGCTTTTATTGGTTCCTCGAATGGTTTGATTTCTGTTTATAATCTTCAAAGTGGAATATTAAGGAAAAAATTCAATCTTCATAAAAATGCTGTAACTGGTATAATTATAGATTCTATGAATAGTAAAATGTGCTCTACAAGTTTAGATGGTTACATTGGCTTTTATAATTTCACTCAATCAAAATATTTAAACAAAATCAATCTTGATTCACCAGTGACATTAGCTATTTATAATCCTGTTTCAGATTTGATTGCTTTAGCCTTAGATGATTTGTCAATTATTGTGATTGATTTTGAAACTCAAAGAATTATTCGTCAATTAGTTGGTCATAGTAATAGAATCACTTCTTTGGATTTCTCTCCAAATGGTAGATGGATTGTTTCTGCTTCTTTGGATTCGACATTAAGAGTCTGGGATCTTCCAACTGGAAATTGTATCGATGGGTTTAAAACTACCAATCTCATAACAGGAATAAAATTTTCTCCCAATGGAGACTTTTTGGCCACAATTCATGCGAATGGAAATGGAATTTCTCTCTGGAATAACAAAGCACAGTTTAAGCCAATATCAGTTCATGCAACTTCAGAAGAAGAATTCAAGCTAATTGATATTCCAAATAATACATCAGACGGGGGTTTAAGTATAATAAGTTCTGCATTAGATGACAATGTTGAGACAATTGATGATAGTGTAATAGGAAATTATTCTTCTATCGAGCAAATTAGTAAAGATTTATTGACTTTATCAATGGGCCCAAGAACAAAGTTCGGCACATTGATGAATATAGATACTATAAAAAAAAGAAATAAACCTAAAGAACCCCCTAAAAAACCTGAAAAGGCCCCTTTTTTTTTGTATGATGTTGATGATAAGAAGGAAAATGCTAAAGACAAAGAAAATACGGTGAGTAATAATTCTGAGGATGCTGAAATAAAGAAAAGTAGATTACTTGATAACAGTGATCCTTTGGCTTTTGAATCTGAATTTACAAGATCCTTAAGGGTATGCTCAGAATCTCCAACTCATGATTTCAATCCCTTCTTAAAATTATTAATAAAGTACTCTCCATCAAAAATGGATCTTGAAATTAAATCCTTAGATACTGTTGACGAGTCTTTAACAGAAATCAAACGTTTTGCCATTGCCATGGCTCAAGGATTGGAATCAAATATGAACTTTGACTTATATGAAGCCTTAATCAATATGTTAATGAAAAATCACTCTGATATGATCTGGGCCAAATTAAATGACGATTTAGAGTTGCAAGAAATATTCAAAAGATTATTTTCCATAAATGAAGTCAAATCTAAAAAGCTTGATGAGCTAATAAAGACTTCTTCCTCCGTCATAAATTTTTTTCAAGTTTCATAGTTATTTATATTAGAAATGTAATACAAGTAAAATTTATAGATTCATTTCTTTGAAGAAAAACCTTTAAATCTATTTTGTTCATAGAATAAGTTGTAGTAAGGAATATTTATTAATATGTAAATCTCTATGGTTTTTTTTGTATATAAATGTATTATTGAAAAATGTAATATTATAATATAAAAATCAACTCCCAGAAGAGTCAATTTAAAAAAGAGAAAAACTTTAAAAAAAATTAAAAAGTATAATATAATAAAAAAAATTAAATATTATTAAAAAAATGATTTATCCAAATTTGTATTTTATATTTTTTTTACAACTAGGTGGCAACCTTATCAGTTAATGTGGCTACTGAAGGACTAGTGATATTAACAGGAATAAATTTTTTGGGTAATGAGACTCTGGAGAATCTTGATTTTAATTTTTGGGTAACTAAATCAATATCTAAATGTCTTGTGAGTGATATTTTTGGAATATTACTTATATAATGTTTGTCATCCAACTGAATATCTAAAGGATCCTGAGTATGACAGCCTGGAGATAATGACAATCTTATTGAATGCTTTTTAGCTCCAGAAATATTATCTGCACTTTCATATAGCTCAAATACAATCTGTGATAGATAATCTAACTCAGGTAATGCATTCCTTGCTATTCTCATTGGAAGCTTTGATTCATAAAGAATGTTTAATAGAGTATAGATATGAGACTCTTTTGTGAAATAGGTGACAATTTCTGACTTATCAGTTTCACTCATTGAAGTAATATCTTGAACAATTCTTTTGGCTAGAGGCAAGGAAGTTAATAAACCAATATCTAATTTTTCATTATCTTCAATTCCATATTCTTGAGGGCAAACAAAATCAAATAAGACTTTTGCTAATTTATACAATTCTCTAAGCTTACTGAATTTGGGATCATCAAAAGGTGAGGATGTTATATCTCTTGAAGTTTTTCTATTTCCAGATCTCAAAACCCAACCCAAAGATCCAACAGAAGTATACTCATCTGATTCCTTTTCAATGCTATTATTGGAAAGTATGGAATTTCCTCCAGGAGATGAGGCTTCAATATTACTATTTCCAGTTTGAGGCAGTGCTTTTAAAGGAATTTTAGACAATGTTGAAGTCGAAGAAGAAGCAGATGTCAGAAGAGTTGAAAATTTCGAAGAATCACTAGGTAATTTGAAATTATTCATTGCAAGAACATTGATAGGATATTCATTGACTAAACTTGGAGAATTTAAATCATTCATTAAGATTTTCAGTTCATGATCACCAGAAAATGTATCTAAATCTGGAGAAAAGATATTTCTTAAAAATTTTCGATTATGTAGAGCGTCGTATTTCATTGTATCGTATAATTCACTAATTTTCGAAGGGTCTAGCTTTTCAAAAGTCATGAATTCACTGAATAATTTATCCCATCTTTCCTTGAATAAAAAAGGATCTTCACCACAACACCAATTTTTTTGCATTTCATTGACATCTTTGTATTTAAAATTGTATTCCATGATATTATGATGATAATTCATTAATTCAACAACTCTTCTTATTACAATGTATGGTTCTGGCATCTTTGAAGGCCATGCAAATTGTTTTGGTGGTTCAACACCTTGCCTTAATAACGGTTTTAATTTTTTTTTAACTTTGTCCATCAAGTCTTTTGCAGCATTAGAATCATCTAATAAATCCTTCCTAATTCTTAAGAAATCATCTGGTAAACTATCTGAATCTAAAAACGCAGAAGCCCAAATCTGAGCACTTGTTAATACTCTTCTTTCAGAAGAAGAATAAACTCTAACATGACTTATAGCTTCTCTATTTAATAATTTGATATCCTGCCTATAATTTTCACCTAAATCCGCGGCTTGATATCTTGCAGAATGCGTAGGTTCTCCACCCCATTTCAAAATAAATTGAACTTTTTCAACTTCATTTGTTTCTTTGCTTAAAACAGGTTTTAATTGAATTTTAGTACCTGGAAAATTAATTTTTTTAGCCAAAGTAACAGCTAAATGTTCAACTTTTATAGGATCTTCATATTGTTGTTGCTGAGCTAATTCTAAAGCAGCTAAAACAATTTTTAAATCTGGTACAGCTCTAATTATAACTTCTTCTTTATAACCTTTTAATAGCGCTATGAATAAACGAGATCTGAAAGAATACTTAATCTTTTGTTTTGGAGTTCTATCACCATGTCTGATAATAGATACAGAACCTTTGAAAACCCATTTTTGATGTTTTTCTTCCATTGGTGGTAAGCGTAGATTTTTGGAAGCAGACATATTTCTTTGTAAATCCCTTTTGATTTTAGCTTCAAGAAATATATTTCTTAAAATTAAAGCAGTATTATCATAATATTCATAATTTCCTTTAACAAAAGAAAATCCATTAACATCAATTACATAACTTTTACCATTTGCTCTTAATAAATCAAATCCACAAATAGTTTGATCAAAAATTTTAGAAACTTTTCTTGCAATATCTTTTTCAAAATCAGATAAATTTGTTATAAATCTAATTTCTTTACCATGAGGATTTCTTCTAACAATACCGTCAACTACAGGAGATTTTCTTGTTTCCGCGTGACAGAAATTTTGCCCAACAGTATATGCTTTAACATCTTCACAATTATCAGCATCCATGAATTTTTCATAAATATAAGAACCATTGGTTCTGATACTTGATAAATTTGGATCAAATTCACTACTTTTATTACCGATTTTTCTAAATAATTTTCTTCCGCCACCTCCATTTTTTTTAGCATAATATATGTAAATATTATGATCTTCACCATCAACAGGCTTTTCAACAAATGGTTTTTTCAAATATTGATTATTAACTCTAAGAGTATCATCATCAACCATTTCCCAATCAGGAATTTTAATTTTATTATCTTTATCTTTATATTTATCATTGTCATTATCAAAATTTATACCTTTTGAAAGTAATTTTTTTTTTAAATCATGATCAATATTAATTCTTGGACCACCATCTCTTGAAATTTCTAATCTTTCAGGAGTTGGAACATTTGCAATATTTAATAATTTCAAAACTAATCTTCTATCCCATAAAGCTTTTTGCATAATCAAATCATTGATTACAAATGGATTACGTAATTTAAGATAATTAATTGCTTTATTTAGTGGAAAACCATTCGAGAAAAAAGATATTAAAAAATCACAAGTTGGCCAATTTTCAATAGGTTCATCTAAAATAACTTTATCACCAAAAATAATTGTTTCAAAATCATTATTTTGAATTAATCTATTTAAAATATGACGACAGGGTTTACTCAAAACTTTTGTATCCATTGCACAAACCCCAATTTTTCCAATTTTAGCTTTATTTTTAATTTTAGTCTTATTTAAATTTTGATTTGTATTAGAAGAATTTAAAGAGTTTTTAAAAGTGGTTGAAGAAGATGATGAAGACTTAGAAGAAGATGATGATGATGATGAGGAAGACTGTGAGGATAAAGTAGATGGAATTGAATGTGAAATAATTTTTGATGATAATGAAGAAGAAATTGAGTTCGAAAATTCATCTTTGTTATCATTTTTGATTAAATTTTTATTTTTATTTGAAATATTGAATTCATTATCATTTTTATTGCTTAGTTTATCAAATTCATTATCAATTTTACTTTTTTTATTATGATTGATAATATTAATATTACTAGGATTATTATTTTTATTGATTTTACTTAAGTTTGAATAAATTGGAGATTGAATTGTCATATTCAAATCGTCGTTACTGATTGAACATATTGGAGAAACTAAAGACATTGGAGAAATTGAAGATAAATGATCTTGTTCATTAAAATCAGAATCAGGCAAATCAGTTAATTTATTTAAATGAATTGTACTAGAAGTTGGAGATTCCGTTGATTCTGAAGCAGAAGTTTTTGGAGTAAAATGCTCTAATATTGCAGTTTCTATATCTTTTGGATCATGTAATTTTGAACTTTTTGAGCTTGAATTTATAAGTTTATTTTTATCCGAGTCCATTGTGAAAAGAAAAAAAATTTAAGAAAGAATAAATAGGAATTGAAATAAGTAAATGATTGAATATAAATAAGATTTAAATACAATTTGAATCGAAAGATTTTATTTAAGAATAAGCGAATATAAGTTAACAATCTCAATTTAAAAGGATAAAAGTTAAGACAAACTTTTAAAAATGAAGTAAATAAATGAAACGAAAAAAAGTTACGGAGATTAAAAAGTATGACAATGATTCTTTTTTGGAGATATTATTTAAAATAAAAATATTAATTAAATACTGAAAAAATATTAATTAAATAGTAAAACTGACGTATTCTAAAGATATTAAGCTGGTTGAAAGTAAATAAGCTGGTTGATAATATAGCTAGATATGTGAATTAATATGAAATAGTACTTGTTTGGATATAAATTATGTAAAAAATGGACAATTTTGACAGAGGAGGTAGGTGAAAATGTAATAAAATTATATTATTATTATTTTATTTTTATTATTATTATATCTGTATATTTTATGAAAAATTGCAATTACTCGAGATATCCAGCGTTTGGAAAGAGGAAAAGTGAGGTTTCTGATCTAAGCTTAGGCTAATTATTTCGTAAATCCAAATCTGCGCTTTTGAATATGTCTTGAATTTGTCTTGAATATGTCTTGAATGTTTTTTAGCAAATAAAAAGTGAACAGAGAAATTGAAATAAAATTGAATCTGGAAATAGATAAAAATAAAAATAAAAGAATGAAATCAAATATTTATCGACTTTTTGATTCGAGTTCTACGAAGAAGCACAACACGAAATGTCATGAAAAAAAGCACAACCAGCAGCAGAGCCCTACTTTAATCTTCTATGTACACAGACAAAAGACAAGACAGAAGAAAAGATAAGAGCAAAGAGAGCCAGCACAGGAGAGCCCTCTCCCACGTGTTTGATCCAGCACAAAAACGTGGGCAGCAGAGCACTAGCGCAGTGATGCAAAAGCATAAAAACGCAGAAGGACTTACCAGTACATGGAATTGCAAGGAGCTTATTTTTTATATTTCTCATCAGCCACGAAGACTCACAAATAAGCCGGAAGTCATTTATGAAAATTTCTCGGAATTCATGTTCAGAAAGATTCTGAATTGAGATCCGGCCGATTAGTAATCGTTTTCGGTCTCTGCTTAAATTTGATGAGTGAGTATTGCTCTTTTTTTTGGTAAGAGAAGATGAGTTAACTGGAGAGCCTTTTGATTTGATTTACTATATTCTCGATCAGCAAAAGCACCTTCTTTAACTAACTATTATTTACTTGCTCTTCCTTTATATACCCGAGTAAGTCTCCAAATTACTTTTACCAGAAGAACCATTGATATTTCATTATGATTGTATTTTAGCTTTAATATTTTACTTGCAATGGAATTAACTACAACTTTTAATGATCTTTCTTCTAATGGTAATAATTTAAATGAAGAAAAATTGAAAAGTTTTGAATTAAGTGAAGATGATTTTGATTTTGAATCATCTGATGAATATGATGAGGATGATGATAACAATAGTAGCAGGAAAACTAAAAAGAATGTGAACCACTTCAACGTTGTTGACGATGATGGAAATAATAATGACGATTTTGAAGATGAATATGAAGATGGTGGCGACGACGATGATGATGACGATGATGAATTTGAAGACATCAATATCAATCCAGAATCGCAAATCAATGTTGATCCTTCTTCATCTTCTTCGACTTTGATAGATTTGATAAAAGCCGAAAAAGAGAAAGATGAAAAGAAAGAAAAAGATTCAAAAGATTTAAATGATATAATCACTATTAATATACATAAATCAAATGGAGATAACTCATCAAATAAAACTAAGAAAAAAAGAAAAAATATAATTTCAAAAGAAGAAAGAAAACAAAGAAAATCAATTCATATACTTTATATTTTTTTTATGATAATTTTTGGAAAATTTAGAAATAATTGGTGTAATGATTTAAATTTACAAAATTTTTTAATGGCAAATTATTTACCAAAAAAAATTTTAAAAGAATTACATCCCATAATAATCCAAGAAAAAAATGATAATTCTAAAATTAATAATATTACACAATCTAGTAATATCACAAGTTTAAAATCAAGAAAATTCTTAGATGGTTTGAAACATTTAATGATATTTTGGTCAAATTTATTCAAAATTTCTAATCAGAATTCTTTATTTAAAAAAAATTGGAATGAATTAAATTTAAATAATTCAATTTATAATTTTAGTGATAGTAAGAATGATAAAATAAATTTTAAAAAATTTTTTGTGAATTTAAAAAATCATAATGGTTCAAGAGATATCTCTGCTCAAGGCTTTGTAACTATATTAAGAGCAGCTGATTTAAATTCAAGATTAATTTTTTCTTTACAACCTCCAGATTTCACAAACACTTCAATTATGAATGATGGTGATAATGATGACATTAAAACTAATGAACATGATGAATATAATGAAAATGATGACAATTTATCTCCTTCTAGAAAAAGGAAAAAAAAAAATAAGTTCTCAAATCATCGATCAAGTTCAAGATCAAAAAGACGTAAAACTTCTTCGATTCGAAATAAACTCAGTTCAATCAAGTCTAATAAAATTTATAATACTAAAAATAATGTAAATAATTCAAATAATTTATATAAGCCATTGTCTACAAATTTGTCTATTTATCCTGTATTTTGGGTTGAAGTTTATGACCCATATTCAAGATGTTGGATAACTATAGATCCAGTACAATTTAAAATCATCGAAAAAGTAAATTCCAAATCAAAACTTGAACCTCCGTTAAATGATAACAGAAATAATTTAAATTATGTAATTGCTTATGATAGAGATGGTGGCATTAGAGATGTTACAAGAAGATATTCTTCTAAATTTATATGTAAAACTAGAAAAAAAAGAATAACAAGAGAAGTTAAATGGAATTCTTGGTATCAAAATTTATTAATATTATTATCAAATAATAAAAGAAAGAAAAAAAATCATTCAGATATTGAAGAAGAAATTGAATTTCAGAAATTTGATAAAAGAGAAGGTATACCAAATAATTTAACAGATTTTAAAAATCATCCGATCTACGCTCTTGAAATGCATTTGAAATTTAATGAAGTTTTATATCCAAGAAAGGCTTGTGGTTATTTAAGATTAAAAAGGCAAAAAAAAGTTGTTGAAATCTTTCCTCGTTCAAATGTTACCACTCTAAAATCCGCAAGAGCTTGGTTTATGCTTGGTAGAATTGTAAAAAGAAATCAAAAGCATTTGAGAGTTAGAAAAGCGAATCTTCTCAAAAGAAAACCGATAGGTAAAAATGAGAAATTCAATTCTTCTTCTAATAAAACTTTTATTCAAGAAACTGATATAAAACTTTTTGCAAAACATCAAACTTTATTGTATAAGCCACCTCCTGTCATTAATGGTGTTGTTCCAAAAAGTAAATATGGAAAAATAGAAGTTTTTGTACCAACTATGATACCAGATGGTGGGGTATTAATATCAAATAAATATTCCCCTAAAGCAGCGCAATTGATTGAAATTGATTATGCTAATGCTGTAGTTGGTTTTGATTTCAAAAGAAGATTGGCACATGCTAGAATTGAAGGTGTTGTAGTTGCAAAAGAATGTCAAGAAGCTGTAGAATTGGTTTGTGATTATCTTGAAACACAAGATCTGGAACAAAAAGCCCATAATTTGGAAATTAAAGCTTTAAGTTGCTGGAAAATGTTGATTAAAACTTTAGCTATAAGAAATAAATTAAATGTTCAACATGGAAAAATTAAAGAATCTAAAGAAGATTATGAACTGAAAAGAAAAAAAAAACAAGTTGATAATTCTTATAACTCTGATGTTTTGGATGATGATGAAAACTTTGAGACAAAAGACTCTGAAATTAATGATGAAGACGATGATTTTTTTGAAGGTGGTTTTTTTGCACAAGATGCAAATAAGCGTTGGGTAAATGATTCAAAATTGGAAGATGATTCAGATTCAATTGATGGTGGATTTTTGCCTTCAAATATACTTGAAAACTCATTAAATGAAGATTTTGATCAAATAAGTTCAAACACTCAAACCCGAGAGTTAGAACAATCTATAGAAGACACATTTAAAAATGATAAGTTTATCAAAAACTCTCAAATTTTTTCAAATGTTAAAAATTGGGATAATCATGGTTATTCTGAAAATGAAAAAAGCGAGGATACTGAAGAAGTCGAAGAGAGTAATGATAAAGATGATAAAGATGATAAAGACGATAAAGATGATAAAAATTTCAAGGTTTCCGAAAGTAAGGAGTCCAACGAATTTTTGGAAAATAGTGAGAATGAAAAAACTGCTACGGATCTTACTAAAAGCTTTCAAGATGAAAGGGGAAATAAAGTTACTGGTTTTTATGAATCCGATAAAGATGACTATATAATTGATCCCGCACTTTCAAACTTGACAGGAAATAATGATAGTAAAAGTATAATAAAGAATTCTGTTTTTCCCGAAAATAATACTGAAGAGTCTGAAATTATAACTGTTGATAGGGATGAAAGTAATATCTTTTCCCAAAAAGAAAATGATAAAAAGCTTAACGTGTCAGATGAAGAAGATCCTAGTGAATCAGATGAGAATATCAGCTCAGAAAAAGTATCTTCAAATGAGGATTCGGAGTATGAATTCGAATTTGATTCTGAATAAGTTTTCAAACTATGTTATAATATGTACAATAGTCAAAAGTTCAATCAAGTCTCAAGTATATTCCCATATGAGAGTTAAAATTTTTCCTAGGACCATAATACAATTATATGCTCGATAATTTTATATTCTTATCTTAAAAGATAAAATCCATAATAAATGGTGCTTTTATTTTCCTCTATTTAAGCTTAGATTTATTCAAAAACTTTATGGTCAGATATTCGAAGATTAATTTAGAAACACTTTACTTTTTTTTGAGCTTTGGGATATTATTGATTTTTTGAAAGTTTAACGCAATTAAAAAACCAATTCAATGCAGGTTAAAAAAAAACCTGTTTTTGTAGTCAATTGAAGGTTTTAAGGTCGATGACATTCAAATATTTCTTTTCTTACTGAAATAATAGAATTAATAAATACATGATAAAGTAACTTTTCAAATACTGTAGCGAGCGTAGAATTAAAGTCCTTACTCAAGTAAAATTTATTTTTTTAACCAGAATCCGTAAAAACCGTGGTGTGGAAGTTTATTAACGTTTTTGAACCGCATCAAGGATTCTGGATCTGATTATTGAAAAAATGAAATATAAACAGCTTTTCAAGATTTGAAAATTGTTTTATAAAAAGTTTCTGAAATAAGTTTAATGATAATTTATACGTTGGAAACATTTAAGCAAAATAATTGCAAAAATCATTATCAATTAAAATAACTATGGCAAGAATATATGTTTCCAACAAGCTTAACCCTTCTCCACCAGTTCCAGTTATCCCTTCTGGTAAGAGTTCACCTGCTATTGCTAAAAAGGAATATGAATCTATCTTCAAAGAAGTTTCAAAATCTAGAGTGAATTTTTTATGGAAGTATGTCTTTTTATTATCACTAGTATTTACTGCAGCGTCAAATTATTTGTTGTTCATATCATTTTCTTTCAGGAAAGCTTCAATTTATGGATTGATAACTTTATTTATAAATTTTTTCAATTCTTTGATATTCATTGCCTTCAAGAGAAGCTCAAAAATTATAACTCCTTCAACTTATAGCACAACTTTGTTTTTTCAATTTGTTGATCTAACTATAAAGAAAAATAATTTTTACTCAATGCTTAAGACTTTCAATTTTTTTTATTTGATCTCAATGAATATCATAGCAGTACCTCTATGTACCCAAATTTCAAAATTATCTGTAGCTAGAAAACATGAATATCCTCCTGTCAATGATACTTTTGTTTATATTGTGTGCTTCACTATATATTTTGCATTTGTTATTTCTTTGAGATATCATTTATTTACAATGAGTAGATTAAGTACTTTAAAGTTTGGCATTTATCATAAATCACCAAAAATTAACTTACCTCTAGAAATTCATTTCAAAAATTTATTTTTTTTGACTTTATTCATCTCATTATCTTTTTCTTTACTATATTTCCTATTTTTTAAAAGAATTGCCTATAATTTTTTTGTATTTTGGACTTTTTCGTTATTCATGGATATAAGTAAATCTATTCCTCAAAGCTCATTTTCCTTCAAACAGTTTACTTTAATGTTTTTTATTTCTTACTTCTATCTTATCTTTTTAGAGTCTATCAATCACTCATTCAATGCTTATTTCAAAATTGGTTGTTTACATTTCAATCAGCCTTTGACTCTAGTTTCAAAAAATCAAATAGATTCCTTAATTTCAGGCTTAAAATCAGAAGATGAACTAATAAAGATGACAGCGTTCCAGGAATTAGCTTATCTTTCTTCAAATTCTAAACAATTTAGAGATAAGCTTTATAAAGCAAAAACTACAATAAATGGATCAGAAAACTTTTCTTGGACTATAATTTTTGAAATTTGTTCCAAGCTCATTAATACCTCAATTCTTAATATAAATAAATCTATTATTCCTAAAGCTAAGGTGTTAGCTCCTCCAAAAGCTAAAAAACCAAAAGAAGATATAGAAGCTTCTAATTTATTTGGAAATAATCACTTTTTAAAAAGAGAACTTACTCAAGATAGTGAAGCAATAAAAGATTTAAATTCTAAGGATAATCACAAAATTAACTTACTCTCTTTCCAGCCCAAATCTTCTGGATCATCATATTTGTATAGTCTATTAGAAGACCCTTCTGCTAAACAATCTCAATTAGTTGTTTCGCAAATGGAAATTTTATTTTCCAAGTTACATTCATCTATCCCATTATTTATTAAAAATAATTATCATTATGCTGTAAATAAAAATAAATTATTGGGGTTGTTATTAATTCCAACCACAGCAAGAGAAAGTCATGCAATTCTTCGAGAAAATAGCTCAAATTTAGGAAATTCCATCATTGCTATATCTTCTTTAGCAATATATTCAATAGTAGAATCACCTAATTTAAGCTCCAATGTTATATTTTCCACAATTATTGAGATATTTAATTTATTGGAAAAATTAGTTTCAACAACATCAGTCATAAAACTCGGTGAACATAGTGAATCTCAAAAAGAAGAAAATATCATACTACAAATTCATAATTTGTCAATGAAAAGTTTTTGTGATATTGCATTTCACTATAAAAATTTAATAAATGATCTCCCACTAACTGAAAATTCTGTTAAACTTGCCAAATGGTACATAAATAAAAAGGGAAAAGGCCCATTTGGACAATTTAAATCTTCAGAAGTCAATAAATCAAAAATCTTTAATAATTTGAAATTTAAATTTGAAGATCAAACAGAAATTCCTAAAAGTTCTACTATGACTTATGATGATTTTAAGTCTGATGATGAAATTACTACCTTTGATGTAAGTATATTGAACTAAGCTTGAGTATGAAAGAATGTTAAATTGTTTATCTTTTTCAAAATGAAAATTTTCTCCAATTCTATTATTTTTGTAACAATAGGCCTACAACTGTATACTGAAAAAAAAAATCTATCCTCCGATCTAAATAAAGTGAAAGTTATTGTTTTTTTTTTTTTTTTTAAATGTTTTCAAGCAAGATTTAAATGGGAATATATAGTTTAAGTAGATAGTCTAAATAGCATTTCCTTTTTCTACATGTTATTCATCCAGAAACATAAATTTTCTTTGTATATTTTGAAAGAAATACTCTTTTAATTAAATAAAGCTTATCCCTTCAATAAATGATATTTGAAATTTTTCGTTATGTAGACATTTCATTGAAAAATTGTCAAATTGAAGCATCGTCAAAGAGGCTCTTTTCTTTCTTTTAAAAGAACACAATCAAATTGATCTTCTGTTTTTTATCTAAACCTCCAAATTTTATTATTACTTGAATATTAAATCTTAGAATTGTGAGCATTTTGGCAAAACCGAAAAAAAAGTTTATAAAAAAAGTTTCTAAGGATCAAGAAAAAGTTTTACCCTTGAGTTTTAATATTAACGTTTATAAATCAATTTATCGTACTTCAGATTCCTCTTTCTTATTTGCATAAAGTTCAAAAAACTAATAGCAATACTTTCCCTAATCTATATTTTAGATTTAGTTGGAACTTCAGATATTGCTTGGATTTTATATTGGTACAAAAAATAATTAAAATAATATAATGAGATTTTAAAAGTAAGCTACTTACTTCCTAGTTTTTTTGAAAAAAAATAATAGCTATGAAGAAAAAGATAATCAAAAAAAATATTTAATTATAATGTTATTTTAATAATTATATCAATTTTAAACTATCAATTGAAATTTACTATCAAATATTAAACCTTTATTATTAAAAACTTCATTTAAATATTCATTTCAATATAAACTTATAGTAAATAAGTGTTAGCTGAAAAAAAAATTGACAGAACAAGTAATTCTTTTTTCTAGAAAGATATAGGAATAACCTAATTTGGATTCAAGATTAACCTTCAGGTTGAAAGAAGGTTCTGTAGGTTTGCTTGGAACAACTATCAATCTAGAAGAATTGGTTGTTTTCAGTCATCGATTAATGTAAACTGATATTTTTAGTTATTTCAACAGAGAAAATATACTTGCAATATTAAAAAAGCGTCCAGAAAGTCAACAGAAACTAAAGTAAAATAGAAAGGACAGATTGATGGTTATCTACTCATTAAGAAAGAGCCCATAAATTTTTTTTAGAATCGATAAACTTGATAAAACTAAGGGAAAATTGAAAATGTTTGGCTGATTATCTATAATTTTAAATTACTTAAAATTCTTCAAGATTGAGTAAGAATTACGTAAATTTGAATGATTATGTTTTATATTATGAATTAAATAAAATATTATTAGTAATTAAATGAGGTAAATTCTTTAAAGAAAGATATAAAATGTAGAAAAAATTAATTTACAAATTAAAGATAAGTTGGTTTGTCGAACATTTTCAAAGTTGCATTTGGTTTGTCAGAAAAAGGTTCATCATTATGAGCACCTTTGATATATTTTAAATGAAATTTATCACCAAAAAAATCCATTTCTTTTAAAATTCTATCTAAATCACTTTTTGTTAAAGCACTTGAAACACAAAATCTGATTCTAGAAGAAATAATTGGAGTTGCAGGATAACCAACAATAACAACAGCAATACCTCTATTATATAAAGCTCTGGTAATTGCAGGCATTTTATTTGGAATATATAATAGTACAGGAATAACAGGGGAATCATCCATACCATAAACGATAAAACCTAATTTTCTTAAACCGAATCTTAAATATCTTGAATTAAATGCAATTCTTTTTAATCTTTCGTCTCCTTCACCAGGATGAATTTCACCAGAAATTGTTTTTAAAGAAGCTATAATTTGAGCTAAAACAGGAGGTGTTATAGATTCGGCATAATTACAAGTTATAATATCTAATCTTAATCTATCAATAATATTTCTATCAGCAGCAACATAACCACCAGTTGCACCAAAAGATTTGGTTAAAGTACCCATTAAAATATCAACATCATTTGGATTTATATTAAAATAATCACAAACACCTCTACCTCTTGGACCCATAGCACCAATTGAATGAGCTTCATCAACAAATAAATAACATTTATATTTTTTTTTTAATTCAATAAGTTTTGGTAAATTACACATAGTACCTTCCATTGAATATAAACCTTCAACACAAATTAAAATTTTATTCCACGGTTTATGAAATTTTGGTTGACCTTGAGTAATTTGTTCAATAATTAATTTTTCTAAATTATCCATATCATTATGTTTAAAAGTTTTAACAATTGCACCAGATAATCTAACACCAGTTCTAATTGAAGCGTGATTTAATTCATCAGAAATAACTAAACAATTTGAATCAACTAAAGAAGTAAATAAATTTGCATTTGTACCATAACCCATTGAAAATATTATACTTGCTTCTTTACCTAAGAATTTTGCAACAACATTTTCAGCTTCTATATGTAAATCAGTTGTTCCAATTGAATTTCTTGAACCACCAGAACCTGTACCATATTTTTTTAAAGTTTCCAAAGCATAATCAGTACAATGACCTTCAGATTGAGCAAATCCAAGATAATTATAAGAAGATAAATTTAAACAGGTTGTAGTTTCACCAGTATATTTAAAGGTTTTATTATAATTATCACTAAATCTATCAAAACAAGTTATAAATCTACCAGGTACACCAATAGTTGGTCTTGCAAAACCATCATCAATTTTAGTTTTTAATCTTCTAACATAAAAACTTTCAAATCTTGAATAATATGGAGCATAACCATTTTTTTCTTTAATATCATTGAAATCTTTTGGAGTTAATAATATACCCCAAAAATCTTTAAAATGTCCAACAATAATTAAAATTAAATAATTTAAATAAGTTAAAAAAGTAGTAAGATAAGGTGGTTCTTCAATTGGAGGATTTTCAAGAAATTTATCAATTTTACAATTACCTTTAAATTGAGAAGTATATAAAAATTCTTCACTTTCTAATTTACCATATTCTTTTTCAATTTTTTGTTGTTTTGTTAAACCAGAGTTAACTTGAAGACTTGGTATATCATCATATAATTGCATTATGAAAATAAGAGTGAAAAGAATGAAAAGAGTGAAAAAGGTTCAAAAAAAGAGTAAAAGAGTGATCCTAAGAATGAAGTATTGATTATAAAAGATTTGTTTATATTACTGATAAAATAATTTTGGAAGAGATGATTAAAGAAAGAATAAAAGTTGGATGCAAGTTCACTAAAGATTGCTCAGAACTATTATGGATAGAAATATTGGTATAATTATGTTTAAACGAAAGAGTTTGATGTTTGAATAAGCTGAAATATTTATGTGGTTATCATATATTGAGAAAGAGTAGATCTGGTAAAGTGTTTACTATTGCAATACTTCTTTAGTCTGTAATCTTCTAACAGTAAGAATTAATATTATGTATGTTATACTGAAACTTTCTGATTCTATGATGTTTAGTATTAGGTAAGTTGCTTCTGACTCTTTATTTATTAGTTTATTTCTTTCTTTCTTCAATATTTATTTCTGGTGAATAATCAATTATCAATCAATCAATCAAAAATTAAATCAAAAGTAATCTGATCACTTTCACGAACCAACGTTATTTTTTTCTTAAGCTTGCACTGCACAGTTAACAGCTATTTATTATCATGCTTCCACTCAGAATAGCACAGTGAGTGAGTTTACCGCTATTATCAGTTCTCACATTCAATTTCAATTTACGTCGCTGCTACCACTCAATATTTCTCAATATTTCTCAATATCTCGCCGTTGTTAATGGACCCGCCTCTGTGGAACCATCCACTTCAATGGTAATTATACTTTAATGAAAACACTCACGTGCAAAATATAATTACATAATATATAACGTAATACTTTTTTTGTTGAAAAGAAGAACCATATTTATGGATTCGGTTCAATTTTTCAATTTTGAAAAATAATTGTGAAAAAAATTTATTTTTGATGCTAGCCAGCTTGAGAATAAAAACAAGAAAGTCAAATTTGGACTAAAAACATATATTTCTATGCTAAAGTTTGGTGTTTTTTGATTTTTTTATTACTTTGCTTTCACGCAATACAAACATTGAATCACTTTATCTATCTAATTTGAAAGATCAATGAGTGAAGCTACTTTAGATGTTTCCTCTATCAAGGACAAAATAGCCTTGAAGTTAGAAAAGGCAAATCTTAAAAAATTAGATTCAGATTCTAGTAAATCAAACAAAACAGATAATAAGAAAACTAACAAGAAAGAAAATAAGAAAGAAAGTAAAAAAGATAACAAAAAAGAAGATAAAAAAGAGAATAAAAAAGAACATAAGAAAGAACATAAAAAAGAAATAAAGAAAGATAAAGTCCATGCTTCAAAAAAATCTGAAGTTGACGAGAAATATGATTCCAAAGTTGTTAAAGACAAAAAGCATAAATCAAAAGAATCAAACGAAATAAATGGATTTAAAGAATTAAAGGAACTTAAAAAGGCAAAGAAATCAAATGAATTAAAAGAATCAAAAGAATCAAAGGATTCAAAAAAAGAATCAAAAAAATTAAAAGAATCGAAAGAACTCAAAGAATCTAAAGAACCAAAAAAAACAAAAAATAAAAAAGAATTTAAAGAATCAAAAGAATCAAAAGGTGAAAACCCTGTAAAATTTCAGTCTAGAAGAGGTGAAAATTATAAAAAATCAGAAAAATTCAAAGAAGAAGTTACATCAAAAAAATCAAAAATTAGTCAACAAATAAAATCTTCATTTGTTCAGGAAAATCAATTAATTGTCCCAAAACAATCAGATTGGTATAATATAAAACTTGAAACTATTGAAAAAACAGAAATCACTCCAGATCAACTTCATGAACTTTTTTTAAAAGCAAAAGAATTAACAGAACAAGAAAACGGTATATTTTATAAAGAATTTACAAAATCTTCTTCTCAAAAAAAGTTTTTATCTGAAATTATGAAAAATGGTACTCTTAATGATAAAATTTCTTCATTAACTTTAATAATTCAAGAATCCCCAATTCATAATATAAAATCTTTAGAGAGTTTAACTTTTTTTTGTTCAAAAAAATCAAGAAATGCTGCTATGGAAAGTATAATGGCTTTAAAAGATTTAATAATCAGTACGCTATTACCTTCAAATAGAAAATTAGTATATTTTAAAAATCAAAATTTAAGTATGAATATGTCTGATAAATCATTGATAGTTTATTATTTTGAAGATTATTTGAAAAAACAATATTTTGAAATGATGAAAATTTTTGAAGATTTATTACAAGATCCAATATTATTCATTAAAATGAATATAGTTACTGTTGTTTTCCAATTATTAAAATCAAAACCTGAACAAGAAGTCAATCTTTTGAAATTAGGTATCAATAAACTCGGTGATATTGATAATAAAGTTGCCGCAAAAACTTCTTTTGAAATTTTACAACTTGAACAAACTCATCCTGCAATGAAAAAAATTGTTACAGATTCTGTTATTGATGGCTTAACTAGCGCTGGCATACGTTTTCATGCTAAATACTATTCTATTTTAACTTTAAATCAAACAATTTTAACTAAAAATGATGTTGAATTAGCAAATAGTTTGGTTAAAACTTATTTTGCCTTATTTGAAGAATTATTATATGATTTTCAAAATCAAAAAGAAGATATTGATAATAATAGTAAAAAGACTAATAGTATCAAAGATGATGATAAAAGTGATGATGAAATTGATAATGTACTTGGTGAATCAAATAAAATCAATGCAAGACATAGAAGTAGAATGCACGTAAAAAGAGGTAAAAAAGGTGGAAAATCAGTTAAAGTAGTTGAAAAAACTGAATCTGAGATTATTGAAGAAAAAAATAGTAAATTATTTTCTGCTTTATTATCCGGTTTAAATCGTGCTTTTCCATTTTCTGAATTACCAGATGATTTATTTGATAAACACATTGATACTCTTTTTCAAATGGCTCATTCAAAAGTTAATTTTAATGCTAATCTTCAAGCTTTAGTTTTGATATCTCATATTATAACTGCCAAAGAATTGAGTAAAGATAGATATTTTAAAGCACTTTATGAAACTTTACTTCACCCAAAATTAGTAAGCTCTTCCAAGCAAACTTTATTTTTAAATTTATTATATAAATCTCTTAAAAATGATGATAATACTCCAAGGTTATTTGCTTTCGTTAAAAGAATACTACAGATATGTTTACATTGGTTAAATTTTGGAGCTGTTACTGGTATGTTATTTTTATTAATGGAATTAGCAAAATCAAAACCAGAACTCTCTTTAAGTATTAAACAATTATTTTCAGTAGTTGAAGAAGATTCTGATTCACTGATAAATGAAGTTGTTAAAGATGAAAGTAATGATTCAGAAAAAAATGAAATAGATGATGAAAAAGAATATGATTCCTTCAAAAGAGATCCTAGATTTGCAAATGCTGAAAAAACACAACTTTGGGAGTTAATAAATTTTGTTAAACATTATCATCCTTCTGTTAAATTATATTCAGAATCCTTGTCCGATAATAAAATTGAAAGTAAACCAGATTTAAGATTGTTTTCTTTAAGTCATTTTCTTGATAGATTTGTTTATAAGAATCCTAAGAAAGCCAATCAATCTAAATCACAATCAATTATGCAACCCGTGGGTGATGTGCAAGTAGGTTCATTATTAGCAAGATCAAATAATGAATCAACAGAAAAACCTGTGAATGCTGAAAACTGGTTACATAAAAATATCAAAGATATAAAACCAGATGAGAAATTTTTCTATGAATACTTTAAAATCAAGCAAACTGAGAATACTGGAAAAGAACCAAAAGTTAAAAAGATCAAGGATGAAGACGATGAAGATGATGAAATAGATGATGATGAGGTTTGGAAGGCATTAGTTGCCACTAATCCAGATGGAGAGGATGATGCTGAAAGTGATATAGAAAGTGATTTAAGTGATGCATTTAATGAATCAGACTTTATGGATGAAGATGAAGAGGAAGATAGTGATAAAATGGTTTCTGAGTCTGAAAGTGATGGAGATGAATCAAAAATATCCAGCTCTCATATGAAAACAGTCGATTTTGATGAAATGGAAGATTTTCTTGATGACTCTAAGAAAGTCTCAGGAAGCGATGATAGTGAAGTTGATGTCAGTGAAGATGAAAATTCGGCTGCTGGATTCCTAGATTTAGAAGCTGATGAATTTTCCGACGAAGAAGAGACTACAAATAAAAAAAGTAAAAAAGTCAATAAGAAGAAGCGTCTTAGAGAAGATAATACAGAAACCTCTAAAAGTAAGAAAAATAGTAAGAGTAAAGACTCGAAGAAAAGAAAGACCAAAGACTTACCTATCTTTGCTGCAGCTGAAGATTATGCTCAATATTTAAGTGATTAGTCTGTACTTATTTCTTTGAATGAAATTTTGTTAAAACTTTTCTTTAGCTTTAAATCACTTTATGAATATTCTTGTCTTTATTTCATCCTTTAATAATTTTTACAGTATATAAGTTTTTTTTGAAAAAAGTGATTTTTATTGATCTACTCATTCCTGGTATTGTAGGAAAATTAGCAGTGGGAATCCTAAATTTACTATCCTACTGTAGGAGAGTAAATTTTAGATTTAGGAAGCTTCTTTTATCCATTTTAAACTACTACTGTGCATTAAATAGGTCTTGGGTCAATTTAAAGACCCATAGAGATGGTTTGGCCACTTGAATGGATCGTTTGTTGAACTTTCCTGGAACTACAATTTATCAAAAGCTTTCTATTACCCTGATGGATAATTACTGTGAGTGTGTTGAATAAGTAAAGGTTAAAGTTATCAATTGAAATTTGTATTTTCATTTCATAAAACATTCTTTTTTTTCCAAAATATATCAATATAACAAATATTCCCCTTAGAATACATTTTTAGATTTCAAAATGAGTAGACAGACAGAACAGGATGAAAAAAATTTCAAAGAAAGAATCGATCATTTACAGGCAATCAAACAGCTCAATCAATACCAGTCAACCATATCAGAAGTGCTTACTCAATCAAATTCTTTAATATTCAAATCTGCATTAAAAAGAATAACCTCAAATTCAGCAACCGAATCAAATTCTTCCAGCTCTACTGATCAAGAAAAAGACATAGCCCAACTCAAAGATTTAAAATTCAAAGTGGTTAAAAATCATCAACTCATAACACAGTTTCTAAAGCTAAATACTATAATATATAAGAATCTTAAAAATCAGTATATTCAACTTGATAAATTCAATTCAGATTTTAGTAAATCTGCTTTTCAAGGTCAGTTTGCAAAAGATAAGACTTTTTATCTTGATGAATTCTTTCAATATTATGAAACCAACATGATCAATTTAGAAAATTTGAATAAATTCATCACGATGGATTTGAACAATAATGCAAAAGGTATAAATTTTTCATTAAAATTTCTAGTAAAATACAATCAAATTTTAAATGATGAGATCACTTTCTTGAAGAGAAATATTGACATGAACAAAAAAAGTTGGAATTTATTAGCTGGAAAGATTAATCAAATTACAGCTCTTATTCAATGATTCTTCTAATATTTTTATAGATATGTAATATAGTAATTAACGATAGTAAAAGTCTTTTATATTTATTACAGGTCGGAATTGACCGGATTAGTTTGATAAGATTTTATATAGCGAAAGTCACATGCTTTTGATGGTTTTTCGACTTAGATCTGAAATATTTAACGAAATTAAATCTAACGTTATTTGAATTCCGTAAAGAATCCAATTGTTTTTATAATTTGGTTAGGAAAATAGCATTGAGTAAAAAGTTATTATTTCATATTTGATCACTTAGGAATTCTGATACTGATTCTTTTCTTTTTTTTTCCAGTTTGTATTACCTGCTAATATCAATATCACTTAAAGAATTATTCCTCAAAGATTATTATCTTTTGATTTCATTAATGAATAATATTTACTTCCTAAAGATTCAATCAAAAATCATACTTATATGATTAGGTTTAAATTGAAATTAAATTCAAAATTTATAAATTATAATTTTCATTATAATAATAATTATAATCATAATTATAATTATAGATTCATATATAGAGATAGATATAGATACATTTGTAATTTTAATTATACAAATCAAAGACCCTTATACATGAGTAATATAATGAACAATAATACAAATATAGATAATAATAACAATTTTACTCAATCTAATAATATTTTATCCGATATTGATTTCGATAGTGGGTTTTCCTCCTCAAGTAACTGGCCTTCTCAAGAAGAAACAATCAATAAGAAACAAAATATCCAGCCTAACAAAAATACAAAAAATCATAGCGATGATATTAAGATAATCGAAAATAAAAGTATACGATCAAATATCATGAACAATGATTTTGACCAGTTTAGTGATGATGATTTTTCAACTGATATAGATGAAGATATTGAAAAATATTTTGCCTCAACAGCCCCCTTTAATAACTCCAAAAACAATGTAAATAATAACCTCAATGCCAACATTATAAATAATAATAATAATAGTAGGAATAATAATATCAAGAGCAATGGTAATTTATCAAAAAATAAAATAAGTAGATTTAATATAGAAAGAGAACTATCAACAACCGAGAAAGAAAATATTGGAGTTTTTGATGATTCCTTTTCAGAGTCTTCTTTAGATGACAGTGAATATGACAGGCCTTTACAACCAACTATACAGTATGATATTCAACAGCCTATACAACAACCACAACAACCTATAAATCAAATGGTAAACGAAAACAAAAATGAAATAACTTATAAGAATGCTATACAACAACCACAACAACCTATAAATCAAATGGTAAACGAAAACAAAAATGAAATAACTTATAAGAATGCTATCCAGCTGAGAGAAGAAACTCCCGAGGAAAGATTATTCAGAATGAAGCAGGTTTCATTCAATGATAATATAGAGGCCTTCAGTGATCACAGATCAAATTTCTCTTCAGCATGTTCCTATAAAGATCAATTACCTTTGAATGAAAAGAATTCAAAAAATACAGTAACCACCTCTAAAAATGTTGATTATCACAAAATCCCCAATGCAGACAATAACAGCAATTATAATAGAAACAATAAAGAAGTCTATGACAATAATAAGGACCAAATACCTTCTTCTCCTATAAGGTCTAATGATAAACCTGAAGACATAGCAAATATAACTGCTGACACTTCTGCATCTATATCTTCAACTACAACACCAAATAAAAGAATTCCATTAAATGATATATGTAAGTCAACTGAAAATAATGATTTTAGAGCTTCTCAAGTTATTTTTCATCCAACTTCTGATATCATAAATACAATAGAAGAAACCTCAACCAAATCTCATGATCAATCAAATGATTTTGAAGATGATAATAATGATAGCAATAACATTAAAATTCCTTTAAACAATTTATTCACTCCAACTCCATCTAAAGTTTCAAATTCAATAGATTTATTGAAAAAGAATAAAAGTTTCACAACTTCAGAGTATACAACTACAACGCCGGATCCAACCTCTCCTATAGATCATTTGACAAGAACCACTTCAAAACGTGTAGCAATACCAGTTTCTTCACCGTCAAAAACAAATTTACGCCTGTCCATAAACCCAATACCTGTTTCCAATGAAAATACAAATATAACACCTTTAAAAAATGGAAGTTTACAAATATTACATAAATCGCCAAATGAAATAAATAAAAAAGCTTTACAAAGTCAAAAAAGATCTTATTCCACAATAAAATATCCAAAATTAGATATAGCCAATCCAAAAATTCAAAAAAAAAGTCCAAAAAATTCTATAAGTAATAATTCAGTTTTAGCTTTAATGACTCAACAACCTCAGCACAGATTAAGTCATGACCAAAACATACTGACTTCTACAAAAGAGGAACAAAAAGAGCATCGTGTAGTTCCGATATGCTTAACTGAAGAACAACTACATATAATCAAGCTTGTTAAAGAAGGACATTCTCTTTTTTACACTGGTTCTGCAGGTACTGGTAAATCTGTCCTTTTAAAACATCTAATAAAAACTTTAAAATCATTATATCAACCGGGTGAAGTTGCTGTTACTGCTTCTACTGGTCTTGCAGCTTGTAATATTGGAGGCACTACTCTTCATTCTTTTGCAGGGATTGGATTAGGAACTTTACCAGAAGACAGACTTGTCAAAAAAATTAGAAAAAGTTTAAAATTGGTGAGAAGATGGAAAGAAGTAAAAGTTCTAATAATTGATGAAATTTCAATGATTGATGGAAATCTTTTAGATAAATTGAATTATATTGCCAAGACTGTTAGGAAAAACGACTCTCCATTTGGTGGAGTCCAGATTGTTGTTTGTGGAGATTTTTTTCAATTACCACCAGTTTCAAAAGAAGGTGATCGTGCCGCAAAATTTGCATTTGAATCAAATTCTTGGAAGGAAACAGTGGAATTAACTGTTATATTAAAAACGGTTTTTCGTCAAAAAGGTGATATAGAATTCATTGATATGCTCAATGAAATGAGAACCGGAAAATTGTCTTATAAAACCATCAAAGGTTTTTATGATTTAAAAAGAGAATTATCTACCACGGATGGAATTCAAGCAGCTGAATTATATCCAACAAGAAGGGAAGTCGAATATGCAAATAATAAAAGATTGCGTGCCATCAAGCAAACATCTTATCTATTTAATTCCTTTGATGGGGGCCAATTAGAAGATGAAAATCAACGTCAATTTTTATTAAATAACTTTATGGCACCAAGTCAATTAGTTCTCAAAAAGGACTGTCAAGTAATGATGCTTAAGAACATAGATGAAACATTGGTTAATGGTACTTTAGGAAAAGTCATGGGCTTCGTCGATTCAGATTCGTTTTTCTTTTATAATAATTTTGAAAATTTAGATGCCAATGAACTTTCCGATAAAGCAAGTCTTATTGAAGCTAAGCGAGAAGCTGCAATGAAAAAAAATGGAGTGGCAGAAGATCTTGGATTGAAGGGTATATCTAAGGATATTGATGAATATACCGCTAAAAAGGGTGTTAGTGTGGTGAGAACCAATGAAGGAGAAGAGACTGACTTTGTTTTTGAATTTTTCCAAAAATGTAAAGAGAAGATAAAGGACCCTATTATAATTGATAATATGAAAAGAAAAGAAGAAATATATAAAAGATTAATTGATAGTTCCAAAAGCATAAGATATCCATTAGTGAGATTTTTATTACCTGATGGAGGTTCGAGAGATGTACTATGTTACCCCGAAATTTGGACAATAGAAGATTCTGATGAAAGGCCTCTTGTTTCTCGAGCCCAAATACCTTTAATATTGGCATGGGCAATTTCTATTCATAAATCTCAGGGTCAAACATTATCCAAAGTAAAGGTTGATTTAACTAGAATATTTGAAAAAGGACAGGCATATGTTGCCTTAAGTAGAGCTGTTTCAAGAAAAGGATTGCAAATTTCTAATTTCTTACCTGGGAAAGTAATGGCTCATCCAAAAGTTGCAAATTTTTATACTTATTTATTAACAGCAAAAGAAGCAACTGATAAATTAAAAAATCTGCAAAAAGAAATGGAATCAATAGAAGATAATGATAAAGTTGAAATTATGGAAGAAAAGATTGTCGAAGAAAAGATTGTCGAAGAAAATATTGAAGAAGAGAAAAGCTATTTAGATTATGTGGATATTAGTGCATCAGAAGGTGGAAGTTCCTACCAACCTAGCTCAGAAGCTTCCTTTGGTGGATGAGGTTGATTCATAATTTCAATATTTTCCTGTATATTTACCCGTGTTTTAGCATACTTTGTAGTTTTATATCTATTCACTCATTGCATTTATTTTTTAGTAGTATATTTCAAAATTGCCTAAAATTTTTTTTTTTTATAGATTCCTTTTTATTACCATTCTTTAGATTACAATTCTAAATCACAATTAAATAAATGACGTTATCACAGAGACATTTTTCAACAATATTTCAAAATATTCTTAATCATCGCTTCCCAAAAAAAACTTTTTTAAATAAAATGAAAAACATCTACGGTCAGCCACAACTTCGATTTCCTGATTTGGGTTCACCGCCACTTTTAAATTTATACTTTTTTTTTTTTGAAAAGTAAAAAAAAATTATTTTGAAAAAGATTCAAAAAAAAGATTTCCAAGAAATTTTAGTGATAATAGCAATAAATTGATAACATTAGTTTCGTCTAATTCAGCAAGAATACCAAAGATGTCTTATTTTGTTGATCCATACCAGATAGCACCTTTACCAAGAATATCAACAGTGCCTTTGAATAAAAGGGTTATAGTCTCTAGCGTAAAAGACTCAAATAGCAGTTCAATTACTGTTGGAATTTCTTCATCTTCAATATCAACATATATTTTAAAACCAACTCCTAAATTACTTTGGTCTTATGGTTTACCTTTAGGAGTTACTGTGAATTGTATATCTTCTTCCAATGAAGATGAAAATAACAATAATCTCGTTTGTTCCTTGACGAATCGTGAAAGCAAAAATTATCTAATGCTTTTCTCAAAATCTAAATCAATCTCAAATATTAAAGATCCAAAAGATAATGATTTGAAACAAACTGAGATAGAATTAAAACATCAAGTTGAAGGTGTTAGTTTTTCAAAAAGTGGTAAATTTGTATATGCTTTATCACTAAATAATATTATTTCGTGTTATAATTTTGAGTCAAAGACAAAAGTATGGGAATTAGCAACATCATTATTAGATTCGTCTTCAATTATTGTATTTCATAAATTTTTTCAAAATTCTTTTATTGGAGGTTCTAGTGAAAACTTCAAAACAAGAGATGGGTTTTTATTAGTAGTCGTTTATAATATTGATACGAAAATTTTATCTAGTAGGATTATTTCATTAAATAATGAAAATGGTATAGAAATTTCGAATAAAATTATCAATAAAAATGATAATCAATTTACAAAAAAAATAATTCAAAATTGTTCATTTGATTTTAATTCTGGAATTTTATATCAATTATCACCAATACTTAAGAAAATTTTAGTATATTCATTAACTAAAAATACTTTAGAAAAAGAAATTGATTTATCATTTTTATTTGAACTTAATAAAGAATATATTGAGGATAATAATATAAAACTATCAAATTCTATATTATCACCTGCTCCTTCAAGAATATTAATAACTATAATGGATATTTTTTATTTAATTGATGTTAAATTTAATTCACTTTTAAGTTATTATAAATCAAAGGATTCTAAAATATCTGGATATTATGGATTAAGTACAGTTCCAGTTTTAGGTAGCTCAAGGTATAATTCTAATACATTTTCAATCCTAATGTCATTCAATAATAATGATAATACATTTTCATTAGATTACATGGGAATTAATACAGGTACTGGGAAATTGATTGAATCTTTGAATAAAAGTATTTTCAATGTTTATGAAAGAGAGTTAAAGAATAATAATAAAAGTAATGCTTTATCAGATAATATTAAAGAGAATAAAGATATTGATATGGAAACAGAAGAAAAAGTCAATGAAAAAGGAAACGAAAAAGAAAAGAAAACTAAAGTTAAAATCCAGAATTTGGAATTAATGTATTCACCACAATTAATAAATACAAAAAACTTATCAGTAATGGAAGATAAAAAATTAATTAAATCAATTAATCATCAAAATAAAAAATTGAAAACTGAAGTTAAAACGTTTTTAAAGGAATTAAAAGAAATAAGAAATTCAAAAGAAGAAGAAAAATTTGATTTGAGATTTCTAAAGTTTGTTAAAAAAAATGAAAATCTAATAAAAATTGAGGATAAAGAATTAATTTATGAAGAAGAAAAAGATAAAGAATTAACCAGTGATTTAATTGAAGAGATTTTAAGTATAATATTTCCAATTAATGAAAGTTTTTTACCAGAAAATTCAATGTTATATTTATTAAATCATCCATTATTTCCTAAGAAATATTCAACAGATAAATTATTAAATAAATTAATTGAATTTCCAAGATTATTAAGTCAAGCAGTTTTAACTTGTCCATTTTTAAAATGTGAAGATTTATTAGAATTATTAAGTTATTTAAGTAAAAATTCAGAAATTAATAATAAAAGTGAAAATTGGAAAAATGAATTATTTATTTATTGTATTAATAGAATTATTGAAGATTTTTCAAATAATTCAATTACAAATAAATTAAATGAATTAATTAAAGATAATAAGAAAAATGATGAATTTAGAATTGAAGAAATTTTAATATTAATTTTAAAATTAAATGAAGGTAATGAAATTTTAAATAATTTAATTGATAGTGAAGGATTATTATTTAAATTAAATTTTAAATTAGATGAAAAAAAATTTTTAAGAGAATTTTTTGATAAAGAATTTAAAAATAATGAAATTAAATTTAAGAATAAATATAATTTAAAAGAGATTGAATTTAATAATGATAATTATTTTATTGAAATGATGATATTATATTGTGAATTAAGAATTGAAAGTTTAATATCAAGTGAAATTTTAATTGGAATCAGTGAAGATATTTTAGAAGTTTATGGTAAAAAGGAAAAGAAAAAAAATAAGAAGAAAGAGAAAAAGAATAAAAATAAAAGTAAAAACGAGAATGGTATTAGCATTAAAAAAGAAGAAAATAAAGAAGAAGATGAATTAAGTTATATGCTTGATATATTTAATTTAAGAAATCTTAAGAAAAAAGAGAATGATAATAATAATGATGAAAGAACTATTGGAAAATATTCAATTGAAAAGCTAGTTATTTAAATGTATTTAGTTATTGTTATTTATATAGTTAGTTAATGTTATTTAATTGTATAATTTATATTTCTACATTATTTATAATAAAATTATAGAAGATATACATTATATGGAATTAATTTTCAATTCAATTGAAGAGAATCAATAATTAATAGATTTACGATATAATTTTAAGACATTAATAAAAAACATTAATTATAAGGGAATATATATATATATATATATATAAATGTGTATAAAGTATATAAATTATAATAAGTTATTAAAGAACTTAATAACCTGAAACTTTAGCAACATGTAATAATAAATCAATAACTCTTGTTGAATAACCATATTCATTATCATACCAAGAGATTAATTTAACAAAAGTTGGAGATAATGCGATACCAGCACTTGCATCATAAATTGAAGATCTTGTATCAGATAAGAAATCAGTTGAAACAACAGCATCTTCAGTATAACCTAAGATACCAGCTAATGGACCTTCAGAAGCTTTTTTAATGGTAGCATTAATTTCAGCTAAAGTTGTTGGTTTTTCTAAGTTTACAGTTAAATCAACAACTGAAACATCAGTAGTTGGAACTCTTAAAGACATACCAGTTAATTTACCATTTAATTGAGGAATAACTTTACCAACAGCTTTTGCAGCACCAGTTGAAGATGGAATAATATTACCAGAAGCAGTTCTACCACCTCTCCAATCTTTATGAGATGGACCATCAACGGTTTTTTGAGTTGCGGTTATAGAATGAACAGTAGTCATTAAACCTTCTTTAATACCGAAATTATCATTAATAACTTTAGCTAATGGAGCTAAACAATTTGTAGTACATGAAGCATTTGAAACAATATTTAAATCAGAAGTATATTTATCTTCATTAACACCCATTACGAACATTGGAGCATCTTTTGAAGGAGCAGTGATAATAACTTTTTTTGCACCAGCATCCAAATGTTTTTGAGCAGGACCTAAATCTTTAAAGACACCAGTTGAATCAATAACAAAATCAACTTTATTATCACCCCATGGAATATTAACAGGATCTCTTTCTTGGAAAACTTTTATGAAATGACCATTGATTGAGATACCACCTTCAACATGTTTAACTTCACCTTTATATTTACCATGAGTTGAATCATATTTGAACATATAAGCTGCATATTCAGCAGAAATAAATGGATCATTAATTGCAACAATATTAATTTGATCTGGTTTTGATAAGGCAACTCTTAAAACGAGACGACCAATTCTTCCGAAACCATTAATACCAACAGTAATTGCCATTTTGAAATATTTTAGTTTAATTAATTAGATTAATTGAGTTATAAAGATAATTGAGATTTGAATAAATAATAATATTATAAAGATAATTGAAAGATTAAATCAATTGAATATATAATATGTAATAGATATAATAAAATAATAAATAATAGTGTGGATATGAAGGTAGATGAAACTGAAATTATATGGAGATTCGCTGCTTAATTTATATTTATTGAATTGAGTTGAACTAGAACTGGAATTAGAATCAGAGATGGAGAAAGATCTCGATTGGTGGGAAACAGAAGCCCAAGGAACAAATGCAAAATGCCATTACTGCCAGTGCCAAATGGATAAGAGCAACAGACCAGCCATATGGCCGGTGGAACTGGCAGCACCACTCCACGCGACAAGTTCAGATACAGTCACCTGGTGCCACTGCCGAGATCAGCCACGGAGAGATCAGCCACGGAGAGATCAGCCACAGAGAGATCAGGCTCCTCTGCACACGCCACCCACCATCACACTCGCCACTAGATTTTGAAAGACTGTACTTCAATGTTGTCAAAAGTATTAGTCTGTAAGATGAGGTTTGACTACGTCAAAACACATTGTTTCACATTGCATCCACATCTCTGGTCTATGTATGTTGATGTATTTATTTACTAGATCCATATTAGTGGTTTTGAGTAAGGTTGTTACCACTCTGGTGGGTCGTGATTGAATGAGTTTGTGATTTCATATTACTTAACTTAATAACAATGGAGTATTTGGTGAATTTAATACTCGAAGTACAATAAATAGGTATTTTATAACGAAATCGGAATATCACTAATAAGCATATGAATTTATTCGAATGGATTTAAAAGATAATAATATAGATTATAGAGAATAAAATAATAGTAATAATAATAATAATAATAAGTAAGTAAATAATTAAAAAAAAAGTTATCTTAAAGAACATTAAAAGAAAAATTGGGAATATTCACTAAATATCAAAAAGATTAATAAAACAAAAACAAATGTTTGAACATGAAAAAATAATTAATTACACTGAATTTAATTTTAACAAAAACCCAAGTATAAAAAAAAAAAATGCAACAAAAAAAGTTATTAATACGAATAAATAAAAACTCAAAAGACAGAATTCTTAACAATAATAATAATAAAAAAAAAAGAGTATTACCTTACCAATAAACACTTATGAAAAAAACATTACTTGATTAATTCAAAAAGTTGAATATAAATATATATATATAATTGGTAAAATAAATAGAATGAGAAAATATTGAGCATTTAAGAAAACAGAAAAAAAATCTAGTAGGTTGATTAAGTTGAACCATTTTTGAGAAAAAGAAATCTAATAAACATCTAAATCAATCCCACTAAATTTTTTACTTAATTCAATTAATTGTTGACTAATTTCTGTTTTTAATGATAGATCTAATTCGCTCACATCTGAAGGTTGATTAGTTTCATTACCAATAAATAATCTAATTCCTCCAACTAAATCTTCCAAGAAAAATCTATTTTTTTCAAATATCTCAACATCAAGTTCACTTTTTTCATCGGTAATTTCAGAACTAATTGAAAATGATTTATTTGAACATGCATTAGAAATTTCTTCTAATGCAATAATAATTGATACAAATAATAATAAAGATAAATTTAATACTGAACCACCTGCTCTTTTATAATAAATATGATGAAGTAAATATTTAACTAATCCAATTGAAGAATTAACTTCTTTTTCACTTGCATATTTAACAATCAAAGAACATGTTAAAGGAACTATAACATCTGGAGTTATGATTTTTTCACTTTTATTTATCTCAAGTGATCTAATATTATTAGTAATATTAGATATTTCCTGTACAGTTTCATATGATTGCTTTTTTTTACCATTTACTGCATCAGTATTACTTATATCTTTAAGTTCATTTTTAACCATTCCTAAAATTTCTGGAGTACAACCACCATTTAAAACTGATTGAAATAATTTAATTCTTAATCCAACAATACTATTTTTTCTTTCAGGTGCAATTTTATCAATTAAATCAACAGTTTTAGAAATATCTAATTTTTTAAAATTATTTTCATTTTCATCATCTTCTATATCAGAATCATTTTCATCATCATAACATCCAAATTTAGAATCTAAATATTCAATTAATACATTTCTTAACATTTCATTAGCTCTTAAACCTCTAGTAAAAGTAATTAAATCTGTTTTTAAAACTGAATCTGTAGAAATCATTTCAAAACTTTGATCATTAAAACCAATTACACAATTTTTATTTATATCATTTTTAGAATAAATATTACATAATCTTTGAATAGTTTCTGAATTTGTTAAAAATTTTAAATCTTGTAAAAATGGTTTACTTTTATTATCAATAGATTTTTTATTATAAAAATTATTTTCTATAATTTTTAAAGAATCTTGAATAGTAAAATTAACACCTAAAATTAAAGAAAAAATTGGATATTTAATTGTAAGTACTTTACCAACTATAATTTGATAAATACAAACTTTAAGATTAGATTTTTTATTACAATTTAAAAGTTTAAAATAAAATAAAATTAAATTATAATTTGAAGGAATTATTGATGTTGATATTATTGAAGATGAAGAAGAATTTGAAATTGATTGAGATAAAAATAATTTATCAGTATTTGAAATTAATTTATTAATTTCATTATCAGAATCAATTAAAGGTTCAATTTTTAAAATTCTGCAAGTTATTAAATCTTTTAAAGTTTCAATCCAAATTTTAAAAGATTTTAATTTTAATTTTGAAGAATCATTATCATTATTAATTTTTGAATTTAAAATTTTTTTATTTTTTTTTTCATTTTGAGTAAAAAAATCATTTAAATAAGGTAAACCAATAATTATTAAAGTATAAGAAATCATTAAAATTTTAAAAAAATTGAAGAATTTTGAAAATAAAGGATTATTTAAAATTGGTAATGCATTTAAACCATGGAAATCATTTGAATTATTTTCAAATAAACCTCCACCAATAACAGTTGCTAAACCACCCATTAATAATTTATTATGAACATTATTCATATTCATATTCATATTTAAATTATTTGGAATCATATAACTATTTACTTGATTGTTATTATTGTTATTATTAATATTATTATTATTATTATTATTTGGAGTATTATTCATATTTAAAGGAGATTGATTATTTTGTTGATTATTATTTGAATTTACATTTGGAGCAATAATTATTGATGGAGAATTATTCATTTGTTGTAGAGGAATTTGATTTGAATTAACATTATGTTGAAAGAACATAGGTTGCTGTTGTTGTTGGATTTGATTATTATTTTGGTTCTGGTTTTGATTTTGATTTTGATTTTGATTTTGAACAGAATGGTGCAGTGATTGTTGATTTTGATGACCTTGATTATTATGGTTATTATTTTGATGATTTGAAGGTAAAGTTTGAATAATTGCAGCACCACCAGTATTTAATTGATTAATAATATTTTTTAAACCTAAATTTTCATTAAATAAAATTTTATTTTTTCTTTCTAAATGTTTTATATATTCAGTTGCTTTAGTTAAAACAGAAGCTTTATTTAATTTATTTGCAGGAGTTAAACCATCTAATTCAGCTAAAGTTACTTCATCAGCACCATGAGCTGTAACTCTAAGAGAAGGTACAGCATCTCTTAAAGCAATAATTTTAGCATTAATATTAGTTCTATATTTTTTTTCAATCATATTATGAGAAGATCTATCTTTTTTTGGTTTTGAAATTTTACCAGATTTTGATAAATTAACTGAATTTGAATTTGAATTTGAATTTGAATTTGAATTTAATTTTAAATTTAAATTTAAATCTGAAGTTGAAGAAATTTCTTTTTGTAAAGAAGAATCATTTAATGTTAAAGGAGATTGAGATTCATCTTTTTCATTATTTATTGTATTATTATTATTATTATTAATGTTATTATTAATGTTATTATTAATGTTATTATTAAAATCTTGAAAATCTTCATTAAATGGAATATTAAAATCATTATTTGAAGTGATGTAATTGGTATTAATTGGGGAATTATTTGTATCGATAGAAACAGGAGAAGTTAAAAAGAAATTATGATTTTGAATATTATTGTTATTATTGTTATTATTAAGTTGTTGATTAGATTGATTAGATTGAATAGATTGATTAAGTTGATTAAGTTGATTAAGTTGATTATTGGATGTATTTGATAAATTAGTTTGAATTGGTGGAATAGATTGAATAGGTTGAATAGGTTGAATAGATTGTTTTGGGGGTGGAGTTGCAGTATTTAAATCGAAATCATTTGATAAAGCGTTTAAATTAATATCATAATCAAGATTTAAAAATTCATTATATTGTTGATTATCAGATATAATTTGGTTATTATTATTAACGCCAAGGTTATTGTTATTATTGGCGTTAGCGCTAACATTATTGTTATTGTTATTATTATTATTATTATTATTGTTATTGATAGAATTTTGATGATTGAATATAGAATCATTTTGTAAAGTATTTAAATTTGTAAAATTAGAAAAATTTGCTAGATTTAAATTATTTATATCACTTAAGTTATTTATATTATTTATATTGTTTAAGTTATTTAAGTTATTTAAGTTGTTTAAATTACTTAAATTATTTATATCATTTATATTAATATTTTTATTTATCATATTTGGACTTGACCATGTAGAATTTGGATCATTTGAAGATTGAGAAGATTTAAAGGAATTTGGATAATCATCAAATTCAGAGGGGGGAGTTAATGAAGAAGATGTTGTTGAAGATGTTGATATCAGACTCATTTTATTGTTATTTATATTGTTATTTATATTATTATTATCGATATTATCGATATTATCGATATTATTATTATTGTTATTAATATTATTTACTTGACCAGTTGTTAAACATTCTAATAATTTATCAGCATCATCGAAAGAATAAGAAACTTCATCAGTCTGATTCATTTGAATAAATAGTTAGTTAGAAGAAATAAATGGTGGATTATTTGAAAAGAATAAAATTTTTAAAATATTTTTAAATAATTTTTAAAGAAGAAAAGAAATTAGTTAATATAATATAATATAATATAATATATGATTTGGATAATTAATAGGAATATAGGTATCAAAATTAAAAGATATAATAAGAATATATTTGCTGTATTAAGAGAATAAAGAGTCTTTAAACAATGAGAATATAGTTAATTATAAATAAAAAAAAGTGGTAACTTAAAGAGAAGAAAAAAAAGCGATAAATTATTGATAATTTGATGATAAATTAGTGTAAAGAGTATATTAAATACGAACTACACTCAGTAAAGTATTTTTATATTTTTAACTTAGTTACTTAGTTACTTAGTTACTTATTGATTTCTCGAGAAAAAGGACAAAAAAGACAAAAAAGACAAAAACGGATGTAAATTTACGAAAAGTGAAAGAAATTGAAAGTAATTTGAAAATTGTCGGCGGAAGAACCGATTCAGAAGGATCTAAAAGAAAGTGTGATTTTAAAGGTGGTTTTAACACAGAGGAAATGGGAAAAACTGAACTGCTTCTACACCTGGGACCGGAACACACGCAAAACACGCAAAAATACTGAGAAAAGAGTGATTTTACCAAAGGTGAAGAATTGTTAACACCTGTTTTTCTGCTGGCGGTACGCGGGGCGACCTGCCTCTGCTGCCTGCGCCGCGCCGAAAACAGCGAGAAGAAGAAGACCCGCAGGTTTGGCTTTAGCTCTTCCGGTTCAAATTCCGGCATTTCACTTCATCGGGGAAAAACCCCAGTGAAAACCCCAGTGAAACCCCCAGTGAAAACCCCATTGAATTCCGAAGGGCAGTTCCAGGCTAAATTTTGCTAGCTTCCAGACAATGGCAAATGTTCTACCACAACGGTTAACGGTAAGCGATGACCAATATTTTATTGATCACGGAAAGATCCGCTTGATATTGAAATATCTTTAATTGGCCATTTCTTGTGGGATAAATAGGACATGTGACTAGACGGACTATTATAATAATTACCAAAATAAGCTTTAAAATTAAATTAATTAATTAAATTAATTAAATTAATTAAATTAATTAAAACTGCTACAAGTGCAAATGGGCAATGGTGCAGGGATGTCAAAGGTTTTGAAATTTGTACTTTACTGTAGTTTACGAAGATACGAGTGTACAAATAAAATTGAAACCAGATTACTGGGTGTCGTCTAAAAAAACTATATACCTGTATGTATACCTTTATATAAAAATTAAATAAATATTATTATTATTATAAATGAATCATATTATCAAATAAAGCAGAAATACTTTCACCAAAATGAGTTCTTCTAATACATTCTGCAAAAACTCCAGAAACATCAATAATTTCTAATTTTTTATTAATTAAATTAATAAAATTTTTTTTATAATTAAATTTAGAATCTTTAATTTTAATTAAAATTTCATTAATATAAATTGGACAAGTATTTGTAATAATAATTTTATCAATAAATTTACAATTTATTAAAATTTCAAAACTATTATTTAAAAAAATTCCATGAGTTGCAATTAAATAAATTTTTGAACTTTTACAATTAATTTTTAAATGTTCACTAATTGCAATATAAATTTCTGGTTTTTTAATCATATCATCTAAAATTATTGAAATTTTATTTGTTACATTACCAACTAAAGTTATAGATTTATCATTTAATTTAAATAATTTACTTGTCATATCATTTAAATAATCATCATCAAAATATTCTGTAGTTTTATTAGTTTTATAACTTGAAGTACTTTCATTACTTATTTCACTCATATTTTCTTCTTTTTCTATGTTTTCTTCCTCTACTTCTTCTACTTCTTCTTTGTCTTCAATATCTTGAGTATATTCAAGATCTTTAATATTTCCTTTTTCTTTAAAATATTCTTTAATTCCAAGTATATGACCATTAACAATTCTACCAGTATTATAACTATTTAATTTATTATTTATATTATCATTATCATTATCATTATCATTATCATTATTAGTAATAATATTATTACTTTTATGATCTAAGATTTGAATTAAACCAAATGTAACTTTTAATTTATCAGCTAATTCAGTTACTCTTTTTGTACCACTTGCATTTTTACTTATTATCACACAATTTTTTATATCATCTTTAATATTATTTTTAATCCAATTTATAAATAATGGCATTGCAAATAAATTATCAACAGGTTTATTAAAAAATCCTTGAATTTGTCCAGCATGTAAATCCATTGAAATTACATGATCACAACCAGATATAATAATTAAATTTGAAATTAATCTTGCAGTTATACAAGTTCTAAATTTTTTTATATCAATTTTTGAAAAATTACTATATGGAAAATTTGGTAAAATTACTGTAATTTTAGATGCAGAACCACCTTTACAAGCATTAATTAAAATTAATAATTCCATAATATGATTATTAATATTATTTGAAGTTGATTGAATAATATAAACATCATAATCTCTTACAGATTCTTCAATTGATATTGAAGTTTCTCCATTACTAAATTTATTTAATTTAACTTTACTTGGTTCAATACCTAATTTATTACAAATTAATTTACCTAATTCAGGATGTGAAGATCCAATAAAAACTTTACACTTTCTCATTTTTAATAAAAAATTGTGAAATTAGTAATAGTAATAGTAATAGTATTAATAATATTATAAAATAAAATGATTTCACTCATACTTAATGAGTTTAATAAAAATTTCTTCTCTAAATCAATTTATATAAAACTTATAGAAAGTAAAGAATATGAGAATGAGAATGATCCTTTCTTTATATACTCAGCAAATAAACATAAAATTAAATCACATAACCTAACTAATTTTACAAACCATCTCTAGGTAAGAAACTCAGATCAAATAACTACTTACTACTGCTACTGTTTGTACTAATAGTAATATTTTCAATAAATTTCACTCATCGCTTTTTTCTTGTCAGTTTTCCAGCTTTGCAGCAAATAAATAAAATTTTTCTTCTTTCCCACACACGTTTCGCATTTCTTTCCACCACGCCAACAACCTGTCAAGAAACCAGCACTCTGCTCGGTACACGGGACAGCCATAAACAGGGCCATGAACAACACAGCAGCAAAAGTATTGTTTACTTGTAGAAATGGAATACTATGTAATATAACTCTACTACTAGTACATTAAAACCATGTGTACTATTCTTCAACAACTGTATTTCAAACAATACACTTCCGTTCTTCATGACCAGAAATACGTTTCATGTGGCTTCTATTTACAGTAAGAACGTTTTCTCTGGCAAAACTCACTGACGTTCCGGAAATCACAGCGGATCACCAAGGTTTTACAATTGAAAACGGAAATCTCTCAATCCGCCAAAAAATATTCCAGGAGACCCGCAAAAATGGCCACAGTTTCGAAAACTCATTTTAATATGAAAAATTTTAATAATGCAAGAAGCAAAATAAATAAACAAGAATAAACAAGAATAAACAAGAATAAACAAGAATATAAACAACTTGGATATATCCTTGGATCAATCAATCCATTAATGTGTATTCAAAGATGTTTCGATCTAGAAGTTCATTATTAATACAGAGGAATCTATTTTTCAATACTTCTATCAAAAGATTAACTATAAAAAATATATCAACTAAAAAAAATAAACAAAATAAATCTTATTCTGGTCATAAAAATCTTAAAGATTACTTAGCATTTAAAGAATATAAACAAGATAAAAGATCTGAAGAACGAGAAAATAAAAGAAGTAATAGAAATAATCATAGAAACAATAATAATAAAAAATTATATCATAATTCATATGATAACCCATATGATAACCCATATGATAAACATTTTGATATTAATAATCATAGTAAAAAATTTCAAGATAGTATTCAAAAAAATGTAAATAAATATAATAAATATAAAATTATTGAAAATTTTCAAAATAATGAAATAAAAAAATCTGATTATAAACATTTAATTGAGAAATTTAATCCATATGATTTAAAAAATTTTGAAGATTTTTTCATAAATTCAAAATTAATTAAAATTTTAAAATTTAATAAAATTTATATACCAACATTATCACAAAAAAGAATTTTATCAATTTTAAAAACTTTTCAAAATTTTAAAAAAAAAATTATATTAATTAGAAATTATCAAGGTACTGGAAATTCATTAATTAATTTCTTATATATTTTAAATAATTTAATAAAATCAATAAATCTTAATAGAAAAAAATTGAAAATTAAATTTAATATTCAAAATGAAATTAAAAAAGAAAATCAAAAAGTAAATAAAATTAAATTTATTAATCAAAATGATATCCCAATTGATATTTTAGATTCTCAAAATCATAATCATAATCATAATCAAAATAATCAATCTAGTGATAAAAATTATTTAATTATTCTTAATTCAAATAATTCTATTTTAAATTATAAAAATAATTTATTTAATAAAATTATTGATACTAATTTACAAGATTTTGAAATTCCAATATTATATTTAGATAATGAATTCATAAATTCATATAATAATTCTTTTAATAATAATAATAATAATGATCAATTAATTAATCAAATTATTCAAAAAAATTCAAATTTAATAATTTCAACTCCAATAAATTTATTAAATTTAATTTCATTATCAAATTTAAAAAATATTAATAATTTAAGATTAAAATCTTATTTATTTAATTTTTTTAAAAATTTATCAATTATCTCAATTGATAATTTAGATTTACAATTATCAAATTCAAATAATTTTATTAATAAAAAAAAAATTAATGAAAAAAATATAAAATTAAAACCAATTGAAATTTTATTAAATTATTTCATAAAAGATCTTAAAATTTTATCAAATGAATTTTCAAAATTAAATAAAATTTTAATTTTTAATTCTATTGATTATTCAAATAATTTTTATAATTTCTTAAATAAATCTACATCATCTAACATTGAAGATAATTATGATAATAAAAATATAATAACTATTGGAAAACCATTAATAAATGAAATTAATTCATATTCAATTAAAAAATTAAGTGATTATAATAAATTAACTTTATTAAATTTAAATAATGAAAATTTAATTTTAGAAAATAAATTACCAATTATACCAAATAATTATAATTTAATTAATGAATTAAATAAAAATGAAGTTTTACAATTTGATATTTTTTATAAAAATTATAGAATTCAAAATTTAAATAAAAATATTTTAAAATTATTTAATTTAAATTTTATAAAATTTTTAAAAAATTATTTATTTATAAATTTTATTAAAAATGATATTAAAAATAAAAGTAATTTTTTTTTTAAAAATAATAATAATATTAGAAATAAATATAAAAATAAAAATATAAATTTAAGAAATAATAATTACAATAAAATAAATGATAATGAAATTATTGAATTTAAAAGAGTTATACTTATAATACCTGAAAGTTGTTCAATTACAAAATTCAATTCAATCTTTGATAATGAAGAATATTTTAATAATAAAATTATTTATACTCAAGATAATTTAAATGAATCAAATGATTTAATTGAAGAAAAATTAAATGTATTTATTACAAAATCTTTATTTATAAATAATTTAAATTTTCATCATTTAAATATTCATAAAATTATATATATTGGAATTGATTCAATCTTAGATTATAGAAATTTTATCATAATGGATTCAAAATTAAGTAGAAATGAAGATACTGGATTAATTAAAAATATTGTAACTAATGAAAATTCAATTGAATATATTGAAAGTGAAGAAAGTGAAATTGAAAAAGAAAGTAAACACAAAGATGAAAATAAAGATGAAAATAAAACTAAATCAAAGAATGATTTAAATGAAGAAATATATAAATTAATCAGAGAAAATTATTTAATTGAAAGGAATAAAAATCGAAATATGAAAGTTCGAGATAGTGAAAATAGTAAAAAAACTTATTCATTAGGTACTATAAATAATGAAGATGAATTTGATAAAAATTTCAATAATGATACAGAAAAATTAAATGATTTAAGAAATAAAATTATTGAATATAAAAAAGAAATTGAAAAACTTGAAAATGAAGATACTAAAATAACTAAGAATAATGATATTGTCATAGAATCAGAAGATGAATATAAAGTTGATAAGAAGTTGCCTATAAAAAGTGTGAATGAAATTGTAGTGATGATTCCTGAGAAAGAAGTTAATGAATATGATATAATGTTCTTATATCGTACAATTATTAAATTAGGATTTAAAAATTCAGATATTCAAAATTATTTGAATGAATCCAAACAAAAGAACTTTAAATAATCTTTCTTTGATCAATGTGCTAGATGATGTGTATAGAAAATGAACAAAAATTCAATTTGAGATGTAAGTTTAGTAAAAAGTTAAGTAAATACAATGTACTATATTCAAAAATTTATGTAAATATTTAATATTATAATAGATATTTTTAAAATAAAAGTAAAAAAAAGTTATTTTAACGTAACAGAAAATACATCATCTAAAAAACTCGATTTGGTGTAAGCCAATAAAACCACAAAACCAAAATAAGCTTATTCTAAATTTCAAAAACCGTTGAAATTAAAGGGTCCTAACCATTTTTTTTAAATCAATAAGGGTCTGGTAGGGGTCTGCTTCCTGATATATTTTCAATCAGGTGAAAAACCTGTCGCCAATTTAATGGGCCCTGTAAACAAATATTTAGATCCATTGTTTTGGTCGGTAGTGTATGTATCTAGATGTGCTTCAATGTCTTAATGCATATTTCAATATCCAGATCTTGTCGCCAGTATCTTGGGTCTTTCCCCCCTCGGGTTTTCTGGTTTAAGGTTCTCAGACGAGGCTAAATTTAGATTTACTCTGTGCTCTTTGGAAAGAATAAAACTTTAAATGCTTTTGTCGGTGTAAAAGTTTGTTTGATAAATAAAAAAATAATAGATTGTAGCTCTGGTGCTTGGAAATATATTATTATTTCATCAACAGCTCATCTAATTAGACGAGATATCTCAGTTGTTTTAGCATGCTCGAGTTAAAATACACTTATCAATCAATTAATATGATTGCCTTTTAGTATTTTTAGGAACTCATAATGATTGATTCCCTGGTGTATTTGTTAGGTCTCATTAAAAACTGTAACTCGTGGTAACGTTTAGGGAAATGTTTCCAGTAAATATTACAATTCTATCATATCTGAGTAAATAATTATTTATTTTGTTTAAATTTTCAATTTTTTGATCTAATAGAAATTACTTTACTAAAAGTAAGTAATTGATATGATATGACATAACATGCTATGTTTTTTTTCAATTATGTCAGTTCTAATATTATCTTACTCTGATCATAAATTTTATTTTTTCTAATTTTATCCATCTCATGAATATGTTTTAATCTTTAGAGACTAATTTAATTAACCATAATAGTATTTATCTAAAGATTGTCAATCACTTGGCTGCTTGATCCTTTGATTGGTTGTTTTAAATTTTTTAACTCAATGATAATTATATTAGACGATGCTCTTTAGTAAAGATTAAAAAAAAATATCTCTTATTCAATTGATTAATCTCTTTATATTAATATCCAATTTTCTTTATAAAATCAACTCAATTCAATTACTTTTATTCATCTTATTCAATTTGTTTTCCTTTTAAGCTGGCTATTCAATTTCACTTTATACATTCTTTAAATTTTAATAAATATATTAATATTATATTAATTGTATATTATTTTTATTAAAGTTATTTAACTTATTTAAACTATTCAAATCAATTTCAAACTTTTAAATTCAAAGCTCAATAAAAGAGTTTATCTAAAATTGTAATATTCATAAAATTATTATAATATAAAAAGAGATTTAAGATATTAATTCAAAAACCTAAGCCAAAATCTATCTTATATCAACAATTATCTATATAAATTAAGAATTTAAAAAATGGCGATTAGTACTTTTAGAGGCTTTGTTGTAGCTTTACCTTTCATTTTAACAATGGGTGCTTTAATTATGACTATTCTAGCTTACACAGGTTCTCAATCAACTTTATCAGGTATATCAAATATTTATTTATTTAAATTAAATTTAGAAAATTATCAAGTTGATGAATTAATTACTCCTTCAATATCTTCTGAAATTTCAACTTATGATTTAACAAAAGAAAATTTCGGTTTACATGATGCTTATACTTTTGGTTTATGGGGTTATTGTAGATGGGATTTAAATTCAAATGATAATTTAGAAATTTATGATTGTATTAAAAAATCTTCAATGTATACTTTAAGTCCATATGATTTATTTTTAACTGAAGTTAGAAATAGTCAAGTTGCAAAATCAAATATTAAATCAATCTTAGATGATGGTTCAATTAGTATGCCTACAGCTATTGAAAATTATAATGCAAGTGGTTCTTATTCAAAACTTATTTTTGTCACTGTTACTCTTTCTTTAGCTTTATATGCTGTTCAATTTTTAATTAATTTTATTGCTGTTAAATCTCATTTTGTTAGTTTTTTATCAAGTTCTATCAGTCTTGCTGCAAATATTTCTATAATTATTGCTGCTGGTGCATCTATTGGTGTATCTGTAAAATTTAAAGATGCTTTCAACTCAACTAAAGATACTTATGGTTGGACTGTTTCTCTTGGTAGTGGTGTTTATCATGGTTTATTATGGGGTGCATTCGCTGCAGGTTTCTTTGCTGCAACTGGTTGGTTCTTAGCTATTTGTCTTGGTAGTACTCATGAATCTGATGAAGATGCTGAAAAACAATCTCAAGGTTCTTAGTCACAGACAACTCCTCTTAAATTTTCAAAAGGACAAAGATTTGCTTCAAAAATTTTTAATTTCTTTTTTAAATTGTTTATCTTCGATTTTTCTTTTGATGATTATGACTTTTATCTTCCAAATTCAAAACTTTCCCATTTTTTCAATAATTCAAAATCTCAAAAAAAGTCAGAATCTCAAAAAAAATTGAGGAAAAAGAAAGATCCAATTAAACTTGCAATCATTTTGAAATTTCAAAATGATTTGAAATATTTTCTTTACAATTCCTTTGATTACTTTGTTATATATTTTATTGAGGTTATCTTTTTCTTCAGATGCTTTTTCAGACTTTTATTTTTTCATTTTTTACTGAAAATTTCTAACGGTCTTTATTGAAGCTCTTTCATTGTTAACTTTTCTTCTTAATTTCTGTTTTTTTATTTTTTTAATTTGTATTTTGCATTTTCTGTTGGTTTCTATTATTTTTATTTTATCACCACCTAGGCTATTGTGGCATTAGTAATTTCTTTGGTATGGTTTTATTCATGTTTGTGTGTGGATGTATTTAGATATATGATTTATAATACTTGGTTTTATATAATAAAATTTATTTTCTAAAAAAGTTTTTTCGTATCGTAAAATATTTTGTTTTATCTTGTTATAAAAAAATGACTGGAACAAGATCTTTTACTGTTGAATTTTCAAAATATCAATCGCTACTTATTTAGTGTTAAAACATCACAACAAAGTTATTTGATATTGTAAAAGAAACAATATACTATTGTTTCAAATTACAATGATTGACTAATTTTTTTTTGTTTCTCCATGACAATAGCTTTATTGGCTTTGAATTAATTCATTGTGCTTGATCTTGATGGCAGTGAGAATTTCTTAGAGCAACATTTTACATTAAAAAAAATATTGAATTTCTCTTAAGCCTACGAAATTTAAAATTCAGGGTATGGTTAGAATATAACAACTACATCGAATTTCAGTTTGCAAAGAAATAGACAAAAAAATAACAGTTACAAAATATATATTATATTACTGATTGTATGATTAATGTTACATATAATTATATATATATATAGATAGATAGATAGGTAGCAAAATATATAAGCATATGAGGCAAAAAAAAACAAATATTTTGAAATCAAAATAATTATTTTTTTCTTCCTAGTTACTGCTTCAAAATAGACACACAATACAAGAACTAAAGCAAAAATAGTACCAGTACCAATTTATAAAAAGCCATTAAGATAAATTCAAATGGAGATAACAAAAAAGAATTAAATAGAAAAAAAGATTTGGCTAAAATGTAGAAATGAATTGACTAATAAAGCATGATTAAAATGTTGAGATAAAATCTAGCGATCATTATAGTTAGAATTACAAAAAAAACAGGCCAATATGGGATAAAAATATAATAAATAGCAAATGATCTGAAAAAATACAAAATGAATATGAAAATAATAAAAATATTAAAGAAAAGAGCAATAATCATAAAGACAAGCTTAGAAAAAATCAAAGTTAAATAAATGAGAAAAAATAAAGTATTATAAATAAAATAAAAATGACTGAAAAAATAATATAATTTACAAGTAGTTCAATCAAGTTTACCATTTATTTCAACTTCATAACCACAATTTAAACATTGATAATCTTTTCTAATGCTATTTGCTTTATTTCTAATTAAATTCCATTCACTTTTTGCAGGGATTCTTAGACATTTAGAATTTATACATCTAACTCCTGTTTTTTTATATCTTAATCCACATGAATTGCATAATTGACCTGCTGATAAAGACCAAGAAGGTCTCCAACAAGGAGATTGAGAAGATCCACACGAAACACAAGTTCTTTTATGATGATGATGATGAGAAACAGACTGAGTACGAGCCCCGGTTATAGGTTGTGATTTACTAGAAGAGTTATCAGAAGATATTTTGGATGAATTTGAATTTGAACTTAGTGAAGTTGAAGAGGATGAAGCTAAAGTAGGAGGAGAGTTATTAGTTATTGCAACTTGGGAAGTATTTGTAGTTGTAGTTTTAATAGTAGTAGGAGTAGGAGTTGGAACTGAGTGTTTTATTAACGAGGATGAAAAAGATCTCAAAGGAGGTCTCAAAATTGGTTTTGATGAAGTGTAAGCTAAATCATTAGTAGATAAACAGACATTAGATAAAGAGTTTGATCTTGAATCAGGATAAGAAAATGGTCTATCAATAGTATTACTATTATTGTAACCATAACCATAATTATTTTGAAGTTGTTTTTGTTGATTATTGAGTTTATGAATTGACATAATATCGTTAACATTACTTATATAAGTATAATTTTTTGGATTTGAAGTAAATGAAGGATTTAATGATGGTTTTCTAATTGGATTTGAATTATAAGGTAATGGTAAAGTAATTGGAGGTAAAGTGATTTTATTCTTATTTAATGAAGATGAACTAAAATGTCTTGTGATATTTGAATTAATATCAGGTAATTGATTATTATTATTATTATTATTTGTAGGCTTATAAGATGTAAGTGGGGATGTTAAATCAGATATAGGGTTGTTGGAACCAATAGATGAAACAGAACTTATAGAAGATTGATCAGATAAATTTGACATTGTTGATGAAGTTGAAGAAATTGAAGTTGTAGTTGAAGCAGAAACAGATCTTGAATTTGATGAATTATCAAGTGAATTAAAATCACCAGCAGAATATGACATTGAAGGTTGAAGTTGATATTGTTTTAAAGTTAAAGGTTGTGAATGAGGTTTTGATTGAATTTGATTTGATGAATTTAAAGATAAATTTACAGAAGTTGGATTTGGTAAAGAGTATCTATTTGAAGTAACTCTAGATGAAGATTGAGAATTTGTATAAGGATAATTATCACTCTCGTAAGAATTAATACCATCATTATTGTTATTATTATTATTATTATTATTATTAACGATATGTAATTTTTGTAATAATTTTGAATTTGAAGATTTGAATTTTTTTGAGATTTTAGTATTAAATTTTGGTTTTTTAATAAAATATGAATTAATTCTATCTTTAATTGAAATAATTTTAGTTGAAGTTGAAGAAGAAATTGATTTAATTGATTTTAAATCATTTTTTGAATTTATTATTGATTGTTTTTTTAATAATTTATTATTATTATTATTATTATTATTATTATTGAAGTTGTTGATGTTATTATTATAATCAGTATCTGAATCAAAAGAAGAATTTAAAGATGAATTTGATGAATAAATTGAATTTTGATTTGAATTGTGATTTGAATCATAATTTGAAACAGAAGTGTTGATTGAATTTGAATTTAATAATAATTGATTATTTCTTGATAAATTATTTTTTAAAACTTTATAAGAGTTATAATCATTTTTTTCTAACCATTTATCAAAAGAAGAAGTACAATTTGAGTAGTTGTAATCAAAATTATTATAATAATCAATATTTTTTTCAATATTATTGTTATTGTTATTATTATTGTCATTATTATCATCATTATCATTATCATTATCAGATTCAGTTTCATTTTCATCTTTATGATTATTATTAATGGTGGTAGTTTTATTTAAATGATAATATAAATTTGATTTTAATGGCATTGTATCGAAATAATTTAAAGAATGATTTAAATTTGTAGAATTTAATTTTTTTAAATTAATATAATTTTGATTTTGATTTTGAATTTGATAATTAACATTATTGTTAAATTGATTAGTATTACTATTATTATTATTAATATTAATATTCATATTATTATTAATATGAGTGATGTTACTATTTGTTGAAATGATTGAATTAAGTGAGTTTAAAGAAGGTTTTAATTGAATTGGAGAAGAAGATAATGGATCATCAATTGAATCAGAAGATGAATTTGGAGGAGTTAATAAATTAATTTTTTTATTTGAATTATAATTATAATTCATATTTGAATTAGTAATAGTATTATTATTATTATTATTATTATTATTATTAATATTAATATTAATATTTGTATTATTAAATTGATTAATATTTGAGATTGAAGATAAATTATAATTTTTTAATTTTTTTAAAGGTTTATTATTATTTAATTTTAATTTTTTTGGAAATTGAATATTCATTGGATTATTAATTTGATTATTCATTGAATTAGGGATTGAATTATTAGTTGAATTTGATCTTTTTCTTTTTTTATCATTTTTTAAATCATTATTATTATTATTATTATTATTATTATTATTATTATTATTATTATTATTATTAATTTCATTTTGATTCGAAGATGATGAAGAAGAAATAGCTATTAAACTAGCCATTTTTATAAGTTTCTATTATTATATTATATTATTATATTATTTATGACTTATATTATATTTTTTCAAATGATTATATGTATATAAGATAATATATATTCGATATATTCGATATTCGATATTAGATATTAGATATTAGATATAAATAAGAATAAGAATATAAAAATTGAATAATAAATGTGAAGGGTAGTTAGATCAGAGTAATAAATCTTTTTTTAATCTTTTTTTTTTTTCAAATTAAGGGATAAAGTTAAAGAAATAATGATATTGAAGGAGTTTAAAATTTGATTTAATTTGACTTCTTTTTTGATAAAGTAATATTTAGTAATAATATTTAGTAATAATATTTAGTATTTAGTGTTTAGTATTTAAAGGCTGCAAAAAATAGAATAAAAAGAAAAGAAACGGAGTGAATGAAATATTAAAGTATATTATATATGAAGTGATTTGAAATATATTTGAATATATTTGATTCTTTATTCTTCAATTTATATTATATTATATTATATTAAATTATATTATATTATATTATATTATAATTGATTAATTTATTGAATGAATGATGAATTGGATTTGATTAAGAGTATTGGATTATAAGTATGAATAATGAAATATTGATATTGAGATTGAGGATGATATTGAGGATGATATTGAGGATGAGGATAATATTGAGATTGATAATGAATGAGTAAAAGAGTAAAGAATAGAATAGAATAGAATGAAATATGAAATAAAGAAACAAAGATTATGGAGATCAAGGGGTGTTTAAATAACTATTTATATCTATAATTATATTGATTTCAATTTCAATATATATTTCAATATATATTAAAATATCTTTATCTATATATATTATAAGAAGAATAAGAAATATGAAACTGAAAATTTCAGATTGGATATCCTGGACTATTTATTATTTATATTTATTATTTATATTTATATTTATATTTATTTATTTATTAATCTTGTACTTGTTATTGTTTATAATTATTATTATTATTATTCAATTGTTTATTTATTAATTAGTTGAAATAATATATGGATTGAATTGAACTGAATTGAATTGAATTGAATTGAAAGAGATAAATGAATTGAAAGAGGTTGATCCCTGTTGTAAGACTAAAGAAATGAGATCTGGTAAGGAATAGGAACAGTATCTGAGACAAGCACTAAATACGCTTCTGGCATATAATTTGTTTATATTAATATTAATATTTATTTATTTATTTATTTATTTATTTATTTATTAATATACAGTATTATATTATCACAATAAATAATATATTTGATATCATAATCATAAATTACTGCTAATATTCTGGCATGGTCTTTATTTTCCTGCACTTGAATCAACTTTTCTCGATCAAATTGTGCTGATTTGGTTCAGTTCCAGTCAATTTTCAAAATTTCTCAGCCCCAACGTTATTAGATATGGTGGATTGTGTTTGCTGGATCGAAATTGAGATTGCTGCGCGCCTGCGGGGCCTGCTGCCAGAGCAAGAGACCCACTGCGCTGGCTGTGTACCGCGCACTAAACCGCCAGCACATGCGCTGGCACTGTTGATGTTTTTCTGCATTCGGTAAAAACACACTTCCTATTTCAGCGGGACTGGTTACCCCGTCACCGTCTACGTCGTCACCCTCGCCAAGCTCAAACATACAAGCACCAATACAAGCACCAGCCTCAATGCCAGCCTCACTTTCCTTCTTTCACCAGCTATCACCTGATCTTGCCACTTACGCACATTTTTTTTTTTCTTTATCTCTGCTTGCTGATTGCACCGTGTAAAAGTCCGTTTTACTGTTTTTAATTTCTTTCGTTTCTCACGCATTTTTTTTTTCATTTACACGCTCTTTGAATATTCTGTCTCGTGCTGCATCATGTGACATATATATGTTTATAATATACTATATTATACTATACAATACCATAAAAATGGATTATTTATAATTTAATCTCGATATAGAAATTATATACAATATACAGAATATTAGATTATACAGTATATTAAAAAAATTATATTTTTAAATTAATCTTTTTTTAAATCATTAATAGCTTTTTCAATTGCATTAATACCAAAAATTATTTCATCTTTTGTAATAATTAAAGGTGGAGCTAATCTAATAATATGATCATGAGTTGGTTTTGCTAAAATTCCATAATCTTTCATTTTAACACATAAATCCCAAGCAGTTTTATTTAATTTTAATTTTTTTGAATCTATAACAATTGCTAATAATAATCCAATACCTCTAACTTCAGAAATTATATTATTACTTTTTTCTTTTAATTTAATTAATTCATTTTTAAAAAAATTACCTAAAATTTCTGAATTTTTAATTAAATTTTCATTTTTTATAACTTCTAAAGATTCAATACCAACTCTACATGCTAATGGATTACCACCAAATGTTGAACCATGACTACCTGATTCTATTGTTAACATAATTTCTTTTGATGATAAAACTGCAGATATTGGTAATACACCACCACCAAGAGCTTTACCTAATAAAATTATATCTGGTTTTTCATTTAAATTTTTTGAATTTAAAAAATGTTCATAACATAACATTTTTCCAGTTCTTCCAATACCAGTTTGAATTTCATCACAAATTAATAATATATTATATTTTTTACATAAATTTTTAACATTTTTAAAATAATCTTTTGGTGGTACAATAATTCCAGCTTCACCTTGAATTGGTTCTAATAAAATTCCAGCAATTTTATTACCATAATTTTTAAAACTTTCTTCAATATCTTCAATTTTACCAAATCTTATAAAATTTTTAGTTGGATTACCATTAATATCAGGAATTTTTGATGATAAACTTTTATTTAAAAATGGACCAAATTCTTTTTTTGTTTCAAAATCTGATGACATTGAAATAATACCTAAAGTTCTACCATGAAAATTATTTTTTGCAGATAATATTAAAGCTTCATTATTTGGAATTTTTTTAATTGAATAAGCCCATTTTCTAACTAATTTTAAACTTGTTTCAACAGCTTCTGCACCTGTATTCATTGGTAAAATCATTTCATAATTAAATGTTAAACTTAAATATTTACAATATTGTCCAAAAATATTATTTGAAAATGCTCTTGAAGTTAAAGTTAATTTTTTTGATTGATTAATTAAAGCATTTATAATTTTTGGATGACAATGACCTTGATTTAAAGCAGAATATGCAGATAAAAAATCTAAATATTTTTTACCTTCTGGATCCCAAACTGTTGTACCTAAACCTTTTTCAATTACAATTGGTAATGGATGATAATTATGAGCAGAATAATTTTCTTCCAATTCAACAGCTTCTTTACTTGATATATTAAAATTCATTTTTATTATAATTTAATATAATGTATTCAATAATATATTTGATTGATTATAATATGATATAATATTAATATAGGATTATAATATATATTATATAATAAGTAATATAATAGTGAGTGATAAGTGATAAAAGAGATAGATATACAGTATAGATAGATAGTATAGTTATTTATACGAGTATAATAAATATACTTTATATTTCAATAAGTGTGTGTGTTGCTTACTTTAATTACAGATCTTAATATGTAATAGTAACTAATAGTAACTAATAGTAAATGTAATATGATTAATATGATTAAATAATAAGCAAGTGACAAAGAAATTAATAAAATTTACAGGATTCTTTACCTATTTATACTATTTAATTCCCTAATAATATAATAAATAAGATTATAATATTATATTCTATTGAATATATTACTTACTACTTATTACTTATTACTTATTACTTATTACTTATTTATTAAATCTTTCATGACTTTTAATTCGATAATTTGAATAAAGAGCCTTAATTTATTCTTAATTTATTCTTAATTTCATCTGAATTGAGTAATAATTCAAGAATTTTAAATATTATCGCTACAAAATGCTTATAGAGATCAAAACCATTTCAATTCTTTTTCAATTCTCTCTTTTTCATTCTGTTTTCTTCTGTTTCTTCTCTTTCTTTTCACTCTTCTTCTTTCTTCTTTCTTCATTTTCTTTTCATTTCTTTTCTTTTCTTTTTCACTCGAAGTTCTCCGCAGTACCGCCAGTAAAGACATTTGTGGCTAGTGTTTATTTCCTCTATGTGAAGGCAATCCCGAAACAAAAAAAGAGTGCCACGTGAACAGGTACCTTTTATCTGGTCTCTTTTTCTTCACATCGGTGCTGTTATTTCTATTAAATAACGTTAGTTAGTTAAGTAAGTTAAATAATGAAAAAAAAATAGTGAGTGAATTGATGAATATTAAAAGTATATTAAAAGTATATTGAAAGTATATTGAATTGAATATAAAAGAATAAGAAAATAAGTGTTTAATTAATTTTTAAAAATGGGAATTTATTCATTTTGGATATTTGATAAACATTGTAATTGTATATATAATAGAGAATGGGATAATTCTATAAAACTTTCAAATAATGTTAATTCAAATTTATTAACTTTATCAATTTTATCAAATTTACCAAATTTAACAAATTTTTCAAATAATAGATTATCAACACAATCTCAATTAACAAATCATTCTCAATCTCAATCTCAATCTCAATCTCAAAATGTAACTTCAAATTCAAATTCAAATTCAAATCAAAATCAAAATCAAAATCAAAATCAGTTAATAGATAATTTAAAATTTACATTAATTGGTGGAGGTACAGTAAATACAAATAATGATATAGATTCTGCAAAATTATTATTTGGTGCTTTATTCTCTTTAAGAAACATAGCAAAAAAATTAACTTCAAATAATATCTCAGATTCCATATCTTCTCCAACTTCTAACTCAAATAATAAAGAAGATAATAAAGAAGATAATCTTAGTGGTAATCTTAGTGGTAATGACAATGAAAATAACTATCTTAATGATAATGATATAAATTTTAAAAATAATTATTTAAATTCATTTTCAACTAAAAATTATAGAGCTCATTATTTTGAAACTTTATCAGGTTTAAAATTTTGTTTATTAACTGATCCAAATATTGAAGATATGCAATTAATTTTAAAAAATATTTATAATTATTTTTTTAATAATTTTGTTGTTAAAAATCCATTATCTCCAATAGATTTTAAATCTGGTGAATATATAAATAATGAAAAATTTATAAATTCTATTGATAATTATATATTTCACTTGTCTGCATAACTTCTCTTCTCTTCTTCCTTCTCTTTACTTCATTCTCTCTTTACTTCGTTACTTCTTTATCTAGTTATCATCTAGTTATCAGCTAAATAAACAAATACAACAAATTCAACCACAGACAAATAAAGACTGCTTTCCGCCCCTTTTCGGATTGGTTTCCGCGTTGTTGTCTCTGATTCCGGCCTCGCTTAAACTGCTTCGACAAATCATTGAATAAACAACAAGAAAAAAAGAAGCTCTCTCTGTACAGGAAAGTTACCTGTTTATTGTAATTATTATATTACCATTACCATTACCATTCTTACAATAATATTATTAATATTCTTACAATCAGACACAATTAATTCAAATCAATAATAATGAGAATAAATATATAAAGAATGAATACTTTCTAATATAAAAAGGATACAATATTCATCTGTTTTCTTCAATCACTTACTTACTTACTTACTTACTTACTTTTCTCAAAATAATTCATCTCATTTCAAGTAAAATATTCATCCATAATAATATCAATAATAATTTCAATAATATCGTAGTAAACGAAAAAAATGGGTTTAATAGATTATAATGATAAGAAATATTTAAAAGATTTAAAAAATCATGATCTTTTATCAAATGAAATTAAATTAAATATTGATGGAATTGTTGGAATTTTAACAATTCCAGAATTTTTATTAAAAAATTATAATAATAAAATTAAAAATGAAAATGATTTTAAAAAATTTTTATTAATTAAAAAAAATTTAATTTTAAATAAAAATTTAAATTTTATAAATTTTATAACTCATGGTTATGCTGGTCATAAATCTTATTGTTATCTTTCAATAACTTCAAAATTATTATCAAAATTTTTAAATTTTTTCTCTTTCAGATTTGATTTTAAAAATTGTGGAGATTCAATAATTAATAATAATATTAAAAATATTGAAAAAATTGGAAGATTAATTGATCATGATATTGAAGATTTAGAATTTATTAAAAAATTTTTTAATTCTAATTTTATTATAAATTTTAATCTTTTTTCAATTATTTCTCATTCAAGAGCTTCAATTGCTTCTTATAAATGGATTCTTAAATATCATAATAATATAATTATAAATAATAATCAAAATATTAATAATAATAATGAAATTGATTATGAAGCTTTACCATATCTTATAAATTGTTCAGGTAGATATCAATCTAATTTATTATTAGAAAATTCTTTAAAAAATGGAATTTTAACTGATCAATGGTCAAAAATTAATGGTCATTATATTAAAGTTTATAGAAATGGTAATTATAATTCAAAAATTTTTATACCAAAAAATGAAACTATTAATTTATCTTCTCATGATATGTCAATTGTTAAAAATATTAATTTAAATTATAAAACTTTATGTATTTATGGTTCTTTAGATTCTATTGTACCACTTGATGATGCTTTTTTATATAATAAAAATTTAAATTTATTTAAAAAAAATAGAAATAAATTAATTTTAATTAATGGTGCTGATCATAATTTTTATGGTATTATGGATATTAATAATATTGATAATGAAATTAATAAAAAATTAAATCCAAATAATTATCCATTAAATAGTAAAAAAAAAATTAATTATAATTATCAAGTTTCAGAAATTATAACTAATTGGCTTTTAAATAAAATTCAAGTTCAAAAAAATTTTATTAATAATAATAATAATAATAATAATAATAATCAATCAAACTCAAATTCAAATTCAAATTCAAATTCTTTTGGTGCTACAAATAAATATGGTTTATTAAATAAATTATAATTTACATTTACAAATTCAAATATATTCTACATTATACATCATAAATTATAAAGTATTAAATACATTCAATATATACTTAACGTTCCAGACAATTTTCATATTTTAAAATTAAAATTTCATAAATATTCTTTAATACATATTCATTTCAGTTATTATTCTTTATTAAATTTTTTTTTTTCTCTTTATTGAAGTTGGCATAAATAATGAACTTGTAGGTTTTAAAACTTTTACATCATTTCTAGTTCCAACAGTAATAATTTTTCCTTCAATTTCTTTACCCATTAATCCTAATGAAGCTTTTCCAGCATCTTCAACTTTATCAAATTCAACAATAGCTGCATGAGAACTTGGTCTTAAATCAACTTTTAAAATTAATCCATATTCTTCACAAATTTTTAAAATATATGTTGAATTTATAGTTTCTGGAATATTTAATAATGAAATTGTTTTAGCATTTATAATTTCACTTGATTTTTTTTCTTCTGATCTTTCTTTATCTGTAAATATAATTGATTTTGAATATTTCTCTTGTTTACCCTTGGAAGCAATTGAAACTTCAATTATTCTACGTTCAAAATTTGTTAAATTTAATTCAAGTGATTTATCTGCATCTTCTTTTCGATCAAATGAAATAAATCCATATCCATCATTTAATCTTTTTAATTCTTTACTTTTCTTACTTAAAGGTAAATGAATTCTATTAATTTTACCATATTTCTCAAATACTTTTTTAAGTGTCTTCTCATCAGTTTTGAAAAAACCTAAATTTCTTACATAAACTTCTCTTCCTTCTTCCAATGCACCAGATCTAGATTCTTTATTTTCAGGTTTAGATATCTTAACAATTAACTCATGTTCAATTCCAGATTCTCCCTTTATTTTATATCCATTAAATTTTTCAACAGCTTTATTAGCTTCTTCAAAATTACTAAATTCAATATAACAAAATCTTCGATTTGAATTAAATAATAATGATGGAAATCTAATATCAATGACTGATCCTACCTTAGAAAATAAGTTTTTTAATGATGTTGATGTATCTGCTGGAGAAAAATTAGCAACCCATACAATTGAATTAGAAATTCTAGAAACTGTAATTTCATTTTTTCCAATTTTTTTATAACTTTTAGTTAAGGCAGAAAGTATAGCAGATTCAGAACTAAATTCAATCATTGCTTGAGAAGTTGAATCTGAAGAAATTATCTTCACATCTTTGATTTCTCCACAATCTTTAAATAAATTGATCATTTTAGTTTTAGTAACATGTCTGGGTAAATTATTTACACCAATTGTGAAATCTTCTCTATTTCTTGGTTTTGATTCTATTTCTTTGGTTTCTTCACCCTTTGACTTTTTGACAATCGTCTCATATTCATCATTTTTTTCCTTTTCAGAGATCTTGCGTTTTACTGAAGTTTCCATTATAATATCAGAATCTTTTGAAACATTTAGGTTCTGCCCTATTTCTGGCTTTTTTATATTCTCTTCTTCAATTATTCTGCTTTCATAAGCTCTTTTTCGAGCTATATCTTCTAGAATTCTTTTTAATTTCACCTCCATATTAGCTCGTATACAATTATCACCCTGGACATCATTATATCTTCTCAATTGGTCTATAAATTTTTCAGGAAAATCCATATTTTTAAATGATTTTAATGCTTCATCAAATATTTTTCCACTCAGATTTTCATCCTCAGAAATTATTTCACTTATTTCCATATAATACATCCAAACTTCAGATTCATTAAAAAACTTTTTGATCAAATTTTTTAATTTGATTGCAACAGCCTCTTTATCATCAATTTTCAATAAACAAGATATTAGAAATTTTTCAAAAGAATGATAAATGTCATTGTTTTCAAGAGCCAAATTAAAAAAAAAATCACCATCTATAAATAATTTAGTTAAATAAAAATCAATTTGATCAGAATCAGGCTTAATGGTTATTTTCTTTAATATGACAGATAAAAATGATATAGGAATGCGTTTCCACTCTTCATACTGTTTGGATTTGAATGTATCAGTTGATTTGAAACATTCAAGAGCATTTTGAAATTTGTTTTGAAAATTTTCCTTAGTACAATAAATTAAGCTTCTTATATATTCATCGAAAGCAATACAAGAATTCCAGCAAATTTTCCTAAATCGATCACATAGACTGATGATTAAATCCTTTTCTTGAGTTAGTGATGATTCATTGTATAAGAAATATATAAATTCTATCCAGATATTTATAGCATCTTCTTTTGTTGAATCTAACTCTAATATAGCTCTTTCGAATGTTGAATGAATAACTTTGAAGTCTCTTTTATCTTTTGGCTTTCCAATTTGCTTTCTCAAATATTTTAACCATAAATATACGTCACTTGGGTTCATTTCTAATTGAAATTCTGTATTTTCAAAAAAACGGATATTCTGCATTGATTTTGAAAGTACTTTATTGGCATTAACCATTTCCTTTTCATAATTATTTATATTGGCATTATTTTGAGAAATGAATGAAGAATATTCTGAGAGAATTTCTTTATTACCTAAACTAATTATTGATAGTTTATCCATATAGGCCTGTTTAATTTCCTCGAAATTAGGTGGACTATCAGTTTTCTCGAACTTATAATTAAAATAAAGTTTCCATAAATTGGTATTATTTTTAATGTCGTATGAAACATCCTTGAGTGCTGCTTCAAATAATAAATTAATTTTGTCTCTTGTAAGTAAATTGGTTAAATTTTCGTTCTCTATTGCAAACATTAAATATTGATTCCAAAAATAGTAGGAAGGATAACAATTTATTATATATTCAAACATCTGAATTGAATTTTGAAAGAAGTTTGGATCAATCCCTTTCAAAGCAATTAATTGATCATTTATCCATAATTCTGCTTCATCTTTTGATGGTGCAAATTTATCAAGCATGTTTAATCTTACCAATCTTAAATCATTGTATTCTTCATTTATATTTTTTCTGAGAATGCTCAATGCATTCTCAAAAGGCCATCGAAGAAAAGGATTTTTCTCGATATTTTCTAAAGCAATTACTTTTTCATTTTCTTCACTTTTCAAAGATTGATCAGCCATTAAAGTATCTTTATCTGATTCACTCATCATAATACAGTTACTTTTAATTGAACTCAAAATAAACCTTTTTATAAGTTGAAAGTATTCTTAACTTAAGTTTAATCAATCTCTAAAGTATTTTCATTGATAAACAAATATAAACACGTGATTTTGTTAAGGTTTTTAAAATTTTTTTTTTTTTAAGTATAAATTTTGATTCAGTTTTTTTTTTTGAAAACTTCTTATATTTCAAATGAAAAATTAAAACTTTGCTGAGTAAAAATATTTTAATAATGAAATTATGGATAGTGTAGCATATTTAGAGTCTTATGGTTGGAAAAAGGGAGAAGCACTTCAAGAAGGTGGTTTGAAAAGGCCTGTCCTAGTGGCTCACAAAAAGGATAAAAAAGGTATTGGACATACCCAAGGTGATTCAGATATGTGGTGGGAAAGACTATTTGATGGACAGTTGAAAAATTTAGAGTTAAATGTTTCAGCAGATACCAAAACTGGTTCAGAAAAAATAACGTTTAAGCAAAATGAAATAATTGCTTCTTCGATGGAGAAGAGAGATAATCCATTGTATTCTAAATGGTTTGTAAAAGGAGAAGGATTAAAAGGGACTTTGATTTTAGAAAAAAAAGTTAAAAAAAATGTGATCTTAAAAGATCAATTGTTTGAGAAATCAAGCTCCAAGTCTAGAAAAGAGAAAAAAGATAAAAAAAAGAAAAAGAAAGAAAAGAAAGACGATTTATTAGCATTATATTCTGATAGTATTTCCAAAAAAACAAAAAATCCTAAAGATAAAAGTTCTAAAGATAAAAGTCTCAAAGCAAAAAGTGAAACTATCCAAGCAATAGATAAGGATAATGATAAAGAAATTGTCAAAACTAAAAAGCATAAAAAACATAAAGATAAAAAGCGAAAAATGGAAAATGTTGAATCTTCGAAAGAGAAAATAGTCAAAAAATCCAAAAGAAGCTAAAGTGAGCAATTTCTTTTCGATAAATGCAAAAGTATTTTTAGCCCAATATAGTAAACAATTAGTTAATACACGAATAAAGTTATATTTTTTTCATGAATATTATAAATAATTATATAAAAAGCGTTTATTAGATAAAATCTCTAAATAATTCATCATTAATCATTAAAAAAATCTATATTCAAAATTATCAATAAAAATATAAAGAACTATAAAATAAGAAAAAAAAAATAATAAAAAGTGAAATTAACTGGAATAAAAATGTATAAGTTAAATTTATAAAAGTCTTAACGAAACTCACTATAAGTGTGAAGAAAGGATAAAAGAATATAGTACTAATATAAGTTTACTAAATTAAATAAAATGAAATAAAAAATTTGAAATTTGTTGAAAGACCTGTCTGTTGAATTGAATTTCAACAAAAAAATCGAAAACCTAGCAATCCCAGAAAGCTTTAATTAAGTTGAAATTATTTATAAGACATTTGGAAGCAACAAAAACATAAAAATATAAAAGGAAAAAGGCTGAAAGTATTTAGAAATAGCCTCCTAGAATTGGAATAAGGTTAAATAGTGTAATGAGAAATGATGCTTAGATAAAATCAAAATAGAATAAGATTGAAAAAAAAAGTAAAATAAATAAAAATAAAGTTCCAAATTGCATTTTTTTTAAAATTTTTTAATTGATTTTTTAATTTTTTTTTGGGTTGTTTTGTTATTGATAATTGATTTTATTAATCAATAAGTGATCATTCATCAATTAATTTTTCATTAAATGTAGTTATATTGAATATCCATTGAAGCGTGTAACTAAGTAATCATAGATAGTCAAGTAGAGAAAAAAAAAAAACATTAAAATAAGCATTAAGCAAAAAAACTTAAAGAGTGGATAAATTAGAAGGACTAATGATGGATTGTTGTTGACTTTGATCATTCATCATTAATTGACTGGAAGGAGATTGTCCTAATAAATTATCAGGGCTTGGGATTTGATTTGAGATTGAATCTGGAGATGAACTTGAAGAAATTGGACTTTGAGCTTGAGATTGAAGAGCAGATTGAATAGCCGATTGATTTGCAGAATTTAGATTGGAATTAGAAGTAAATTGAGATTGATTATTGGAATCATTTTCATGAATATCATTTAGAATTAAAGAATAATCTTTATTTGTATATTTTTTTAATTCACTTATTAAAAATGATTTTTCTCTAGTAACTCTATCTTGATTATTTTTCAAGAAATTGATATAATTTATAGCTTTTTCTAAAATCATTGATTTATTTAATTTTGGAACTTCATCATCATCTTCAATAATGTTTGTATTAGTATTAGTAATAGAGTTGTTTGAATCATTATTTAAACTATTTGTTGAATTAATATTTGAATTATTTGAAATTGCTTTAGCTTTTTGATCATGAGCAGTTTCAAAAGAAGTTTTTTCATTTGATACTCCCGGTATGATTCTTTGTAAATTTGCAATTTTTGTATTTATATTAATTCTATATCTTTTTTCAATTTTATTATGAGCTTGTTTTTGATATGGAGTTAAACGCTTTCTTGGAGCTCTCTTCTTTTTTGGTTTTTTAGCAGCTTTTGCAGATGAGGCAGTTGCAGTAGAAGCTTTAGTTGATGTTTTTGTTTTTGATTTAGTGTCTAAGTTTGATATATTTGAAATATTTGTAGCATTTGTTGTTGAAGTTGAATTTGAATTTGAAGGAGTTGTTTCTGGTGTATTTGATAGAGAATTAGATTTAGAAATTAATAAAGATTGAGATTGGGATTGAGATTGAGCATCTAATTCAGATTTAATTTTAATATTTTGAATATCATTTGAAGAATTTGAATTTGAATTTGAAGTTGAGGTTGAAGTTGAATTTGAAGTTGAAGAATTATCAGAATTTAAAGATTTTAAAGAATTTAATGAGTTTGAATTACCAAAATTAGAATTAAATAAACTTGAATCAAAATTTGGTAAAGCTATTTGAAAATTATTATTATTATTATTATTTATTGGTAATGGTTGAGATTTTGTTTTCTTTAAAGGATTATTAAAATCTTTATAATTATTATTTATATTATCATTAATATTATTAATTTTTTTGTTAGTGAAATTATTATTGATACTATTAATTATTGAAGAATTAGATGTTAATGAAGATGCAAAAGAATCTAAATTATTAATTGTATTTGATGAATTAACTCTTGAAGGTAAATCTGAGTTTGTTGGCGATACAAAAAACATTGGATTTCTATTATTGTTTTTGTTTTTTGAGGCGGTGGCAATAACGGGAGTATTGGTATTTGTATTGATATTATTATTACTATTACTATTACTATTATTGTTAGGTGTATTATTATTATTATTATTTAACATTGATTCTAATTTTGAATTTATTATATTAAAATTACTATTTGAATTAATATTTTTTGGAAAAGATTGAGAAATTGATTGAGAAATTGATTGAGAATTAGATTGTGGATTGAAATCATCTAAGGTGAAAAAAGGTAATAAATCATCATCATCATCAGGATCATGTTTTATAATTGGAGAATTTCTTAAAGAATTATTTAAAGAATTTGTTAATGAATTTACAATTGAAGGATAAGCTGAATGTAAAATTGGAGAATTTGAGAGTGAATTAAAAGCAGAATTGTTATTAATATTATTATTATTGTTATTGTTGTTTGAATGTTGTCTATTGAGATTCTTTGAAATGAATGAATTATTGAATGTATTTGTATTTGAATTTGAATTGTTGTTGTTGTTGTTGTTGTTGTTATTATTATTATTATTATTATTTCCATTAGCATTGATTGTAGTATTGATATTGTTATTGAATATTGAATCTGCATTTAAGTTTGATAAATTATCTTCAAAAAATAAAGAATTGATATCAATTGTATTATCATCATTATTTGAGTTATAGCGTTGTAAATTATTTAAATCCATATTATTATTAGTATTATTATTGTAGTTATTGTTATTATTATTGTTATTGATATTGAGATTGAGATTATTGTTGTTGTTGTTGATATTATTATTATTATTGATATTATTATTTGATTGATTATCCAGGTTGAAATCAGATTTTGATAATAGGTCATTTAACCATTGATCTTCATTTGAAGAAAAAAGAGCAGAATTTTGAGGTTCCATTATTGAGAGTTAAATTAAGTTCTATTAGATTATAGGATTTATATTTATATTTATATTTATATATTTCTATTGATAAATGTAAATGTATAAGTATATATTCTTTTATTGATTATATTTATTGTGTATGAGTAAGAATGAGCTTAAGAATAAGAATAAGAATAAGAATAAGAATAAGAAGAAAATTAAATGAGATTGGTTTATATATTTAAGATAAAAGAAAATATATTGAAAAGTAATTAGTTTAAGAATACTTTGAATGCGTTTTAGTTTATTGTTTATTATGAGAGTGAGTTAATTTACTTTTTTGTTTTCTTGTTTTTCTTATTTTATGTGTACTTTTAATAAAATATTTGACTTGAAAGTTTTTGAAAGTTTATGATTGATTTTGGTAAATTATGAATAATTTTTAATTTAATTTAAAAGTAAAAATTTAAATTTGAATTTGAATTAAGAAAGAAACAGAAATAGGAAAATTTAAATAAATATTTTAATAGATATTTAAATATGACAGATGAAGAATTAATTTGATTATTTGTTCAAAATGAAATGAAATGAAATTAATAATAAAAAATTTTCAAATAAGTATCAGAAATGATTTAAAAGTAAATTTTTTTTTTTAAATAATTTTTATTACTTTTTATTTAATTTTTAGTAAATTGAATATTTAAGGCTATTGATTTTAATAAACGTTACAGTTGAAATAATTGGTAAACGGAAATAGGAATGTTTAATTATTAATAATTTGATATTTATATTTATTAATAATAATATTTAATATTTATTGTGAAATTTAAATTTAAAGCTAATTAATATTGAAGACGTTTAAGAGACTTTTTTTTGATCTTTAAAAGAATTTTATCAAAGTTATAAATTACCTTTTTAAAATAAATTTTTCTAAAGAAATTTATTGAAATTTGTAGCGATTTGTTGAGATTTATAAAAGATTTAAAAGAATAAACTCAAAGAATTTCCATAGCTTTGAATTTGGTTTTTTTTTTTTTTTTACATATTTCATAAGATCTAAAATATCTAAGATTAGTATTTGGGTTAAATAATGGATAATATGGATAATAATAATATCAATATAATTGAAATGATTAATATGGTTAATATGACTAAAATAGTCAGTATAATCATTATTAAACTAATTAAACTTTGAATAATCAGTGTAGATTCAGTGCTTTCTAAAGCATTTTTTGAGTACGGAAGAATATTACAGCAGCGGTAAGAGTTCAGGGAGGTAACTTAGTGGCACCGAAGCTTAGATGTGGCGAAACAGCGCACAGAAATCCTCGTAAAAGAATAAAGCGCAGCACGCGCAAGGAAATACTGCACTGCTGGCCCGAAGAACTCTTACAGCGCAGCCAATGCACGGCAAGAGCACCGCCATAGCGCAGCCAGAAAACCACCGCAAACGGTTTTGCGCTCCGGACGGCGGAGGCTCGGGAAGTGTTTTTTTTATATTTTTTTATTTTTTTTATTTTTTTTATTTTTTTCTCTATTGTTGGGTGTATTTTGCGTGGATGTTGGATGCCTGTTGGATGCCTGCGGTATGGAACCCCTCACCCCCGAAAACCCGATTCCCGCACCCATTCACACTCCGTTGAATACAACTTCAATCTGCAGAAACTTGTTTTCTTCTGTCCTGGGTAAAAAGAGCAAAATATCTTTATATTATCCTGTAACTTTGAGGTGTTTTAGTCTGTTAATAATTTATCGAGCCTTATTGTTTGCTTTGTTTCCTAAGGGAAAAATGCTGACCCGTAAGAAGTCTGTTTATTCTTATGGAGGGGGGTACATTTAACCTCTCCGTTTTTTCAACCACAAAACACAAAAACAAAATTTCAAAATTTCAAAATTGACTTGGTAACGGATAAGTAGAGACCGAGAACTTACTATGACAACAAAAATAGAATGAAGTAATTTTTGATCGATATTTTTGATAATCAATTGATATAAAATAAATATTACTAAATATTAGTAAATTCTAGCCATGTGGTTTGAAAGATAAAAAAAAACATTCAATTATCATTCAATTACTACAATTATCGTTCAATTATCATTTGACCAAGGCTGAATTGTAATTCTTATCGCCAAGTGCAAATATTCAAGACAAGGGACAATAAATTCTTAGTCTGAAAAATTATGTACTAGTGGGTTGAGTTACTGTGCCATTTTCATTCTATGGGTTCCGTATTGCTGTAGCAAAACATGCCAAAAGTTAACTAATGTTAACTAATGATAACATTAGTTAAAAATGATTTCTACAGTATTTCTACTAGCAGTAAAGATAACACTTGTAACTAATAAATATTTCAACATGCCTTACTAAAAAACCGGTGCTGAGGTTTTAAAATTGTAAAAAATGCAATTAATTATATTCAACAAAGAAGTTCCAATACGTAATTTTCAAAGTAACTGACTTTTAATAACACCATTTATTCATAAAATCAATGTGGAAATAACTTTAACGGAAAAACCTCAACTGTCAATTTCTTTAATCAAAATCGGATCATAACAAAAAAAAATAAAGAAACGACACCACAAAGCTAAAATTTAAAATCTAATTATTCCTAATGGCCCTTGATTACTCCTAATGATCCTTGATTATTCCTCTGTCATTGAAAAAAAGTGGTGTTTTTCCGTGATTTTCATGATATTCTATTCCTATTGGTTGGGTAAATAAACTTTATTACAGTGAATTAATCCGGATTCCTAAACATTTATTCACTTTTCAAATTTTAAATGTGTGTTTTTTTTTTTTTTTTTTTCTCAAAGTATAAATCATAATTTATAAATGAATTTGATCATTTTTTGTTATTCTATGGAAAAACATTAATATTTTTCTCTAAAAAAGTAATAATCTTCAGTTTGAAAAATATTGATCACTTTTATTCCATAATATTGGTTTCCAAGTCATTAAAATCATTAAAAGTCACATTTTTTATTTCATTAAATAGAATGCCTTTAATAGTTTTACATAATAATAATACCATATACATGGATCTAATAGTATTCAATAAAGGACTTCCATAAACTTGGATTCAATTTTTTCATTTTTTTTTCCCTCTTTTACTCAATTTTACTATTAAGTTATAAAATATGATCCACAATTTCCAAGTCAAAAAGATATTTCACTAATTATCTGTTGTAATAGTAGAGAATATTGATTAATTAAAAATATAAACATTGTAAGACATAATTCTCTCATATTTTCAGTAATTACCTTGTTTAAGAAATTGATTTTCTTTTACTTTTTGAGTGGATTATTCATTATTTATATCAATATATTTAGTAAGCTGTTAAAGTGCATTATTATTAGCTCATCACCTTCCAGCCAGCCAGTTCCAATGAAACCAGTGCTATGGATCCTCATCACGAAACCAACCCACGCTCACAAACAAACAAACAAACAGCTTTGCAGCTTCACAGCTTCTTCAGCTTCTTGTTCATCATCCGACCCACGGGACACTCCTTGCTTTGTCTAGGGACACCCTCCAGCAATCCATTACCAGCCTGCTGTAGCTTCTGTAGTCCGAAAAACGTTCTTCAGCTACCTTGCTACCTGATGATGGCTTGACCCATGACTTTCGCCAGTGCTAAATACCACCTCCTCTTCATTTCTTCATTTAACAAAGGCCTTCAGTCCTTCAAGGCCCTGAATCGTGCTCAACTTATCCATCACCTGAACTCTTATCGCCTCCAATTAACTATGAAAATAATTATTACGTTACTGAAATAAATAGTATATAGTCTGCTAAATACACTCCGTTGTCTATTAACTACCTTTTACAACTTAAATACCTAATACTATTACCGGTACATTATTAATGTCAAAACTCATCATATCAATTATTATCATTATTTTCATTATTATCAATTGAATATCTTTAATTATATTCAATTAAAATCAATTAAAAACTATTCTTTATTTATTCAAGCTTATTACTTTTTTATTTTTTTTTTCACTCTCAGATCCTCAATTAATAACAAGAATAATAAGAATAATAAAAATAAAAATAAGAATAAGAAATAAGAAATAAAAGTCATAATGTCAAAACTAATTAATGATATTTCATATATATCTTTAGTTACAAATGATTTAGAAGTTTATGAAAATTTAATTTTCTTTTATAGATTAATTGGTTATCAAATTACAAGAAATTTCTCAAAAGATTCAATTAATAATTTAAATAATAACTCAAATAATATTATTGGAATTTCTGATGATTCAATTAAAGAATCTTGGTTAGAATGTTTTTCTTCAATTTTAAATAGAGATAAAGATCATAATAAAATTCATAATGGTTCTGCAATTAAAATTAGATTATCAATTCATAAAAATCTTATTAATAAATTAAATAAAAATAATAATAGTTCTTTTTTTTTACATCTGAATAAAGAAAATTTATTACTTGTTAAAGATTTATTAATAAAAAATAAATTTAAAATTTTTGAAAATAATAAAAAATCATCATCTAATAATAATAGTAATAGTGACGAAGAAGAAGAAGAAGATGATGATATCAATGATGATATATTTAATGATCTGAAATTTTCAAATGATTCTTATTATTTTAAAACTTTAGATCCTTTGAATAATTCAATTTACTTTAATTTCACTTCAACTATAACTAATTCAATTGATAATGAATTAAATCAATTAAATACTGCAAATCATAGAAGATTACCTTCTTCATATAATGGTTTTACTAATTTCAATTATTTAAATAGTAATAATAATAATAATAATAGTTCAAATTCAGATTTCAATTTTGAATTTGAAAGTGCTTTTAAATTAAATACTTCTTTTAAAAAAAAAAAAATTGCAATAATGACTTCTGGTGGAGATTCTCAAGGTATGAATGCTGTTGTAAGATCTGTTGTAAGATCTGGAATTTATTTCAATTGTGATGTTTATGCAATTTATGAAGGTTATGAAGGTTTAGTTAATGGTGATGAATTTATTAAAAAAATGAATTGGAATGATGTTAGAGGTTTTATATCTTCTGGTGGTACTTTAATTGGTACTGCAAGATCAAATTCTTTTAGAACTAGGGAAGGTAGATTAAAAGCTTGTTTTAATATGATAATTAATGGTATTGATTCTTTAATTGTTTGTGGTGGTGATGGTTCTTTAACTGGTGCTGATTTATTTAGAAGTGAATGGCCAAATTTATGTGAAGAATTAGTTATGAATAATTTATTAACTTTAAATGAAGTTTCTCCTTTTACAAATTTAAAAATTGTTGGTTTAGTTGGTTCAATTGATAATGATATGTCAAGTACTGATTCAACAATTGGTGCTTATTCTTCTTTAGAAAGAATTTGTGAAATGGTTGATTATATTGATGCAACTGCAAATTCTCATTCAAGAGCTTTTGTTGTTGAAGTTATGGGTAGACATTGTGGTTGGTTAGGTTTAATGGCTGGTATTGCAACTGGTGCTGATTTTATTTTTATACCTGAAAGACCACCAGATTCAAGAAATTGGAAAAATGATTTAAAAGAAATTTGTCAAAGACATAGAGATAAAGGTAGAAGAAAAACAACTGTAATTGTAAGTGAAGGTGCAATTGATAATCAATTAAATCCAATAACTTCTGAAGAAGTTAAAAATACTTTAGTTGAATTAGGTCTTGATACAAGAATTACAACTTTAGGTCATGTTCAAAGAGGTGGTTCTCCTGTTGCTTTTGATAGAATGTTAGCTACAATGCAAGGTGTTGAAGCTGTTAAAGCAATTCTAGAAATGACTCCAGGAACTCCATCTCCAATGATTGGAATTTTAGAAAATAAAATCATTAGAAGACCATTAGTTGAAGCTGTTAAATTAACAAAATCTGTTGCAACTGCTATTAATAGTAAACAATTTGATAAAGCAATGTCTTTAAGAGATACTGAATTTGGTGATTCATATAATAATTTTATTGCAACTTCAATTCATGATGATGGTTCTGCAATTTTACCAAAGGAAAAACAATTAAATATTGCTATTATTCATGTTGGTGCCCCAACTTCTGCTTTAAATTCTTCAACAAGAGCAATAACTTTATACTCTTTATCAAGAGGTCATAAAATTTTTGCAATTAAAAATGGATTTTCTGGTTTAATTAGACATGGTACAATGACTGAATTAAATTGGATTAATGTTGAAGATTGGCATAATCGTGGTGGTTCAGTTATTGGTACAAATCGTTCATTACCTTCAGAAGATTATGGTACTGTTGCATATTATTTACAAAAATTTAAAATTGACGGTTTAATAATTATTGGTGGATTTGAAGCTTTTTCTTCATTAAAAGAATTAAATGACCATAGAAGTCAATATCCTTCATTTAATATACCAATATTAGTCATTCCTTCAACAGTTTCAAATAATGTTCCAGGTACTGAATATTCTTTAGGTAATGATACATGTTTAAATTCTTTAATTACATATTGTGATGCAATTAAACAATCAGCTTCTGCTTCAAGAAGAAGAGTATTCGTGGTTGAAGTTCAAGGAGGATATTGTGGATATGTTGCAAGTTATGCTGGATTAGTTACTGGTGCATTGGCAGTTTATTTACCTGAAAAAACAGTTAATTTAAGATCAATTCAAGAAGATCTTGAATTATTGAAAATTAATTATAAAAAAGATAAAGGAGAAAATAGAGCTGGTAAAATTTTAATTAGAAATGAAAAATGTTCAAAAATTTTTACAACTGAATTAATTTCAAATATTATTATGGAAACAGCAGATGGATCATTTGAATCAAGATGTGCAATTCCTGGACATGTTCAACAAGGAAAAGTACCATCATCTATGGATAGAATTAATTCTACAAGATTTGGTGTACGTGCAGTTAAATATATTGAAGCATGGAATGATAAAGTTAATAAAAGAGAGAATGCATTTGGAGATGGTACAGATCCAAATTTAAGATTTCAATATGTTAATGGAGTTAAAAAACCAACTATCGACAATATTGAAGATAGTTCATGTGTTATTGGAATTATTGGTAGTGAAATAAAATTTACACCAATTAATGATCTTTTATCAGTAACAGATTTTGAGAAAAGAACTCACAAAAATGATTGGTGGGAACAATTTAATCAAATTGGAGATATTCTTAGTGGTAGAGGATTATTAAGAAGAGAAAATGATGATATTATGACTCCAGGATTTTAAAATACGCTTTTTGAACATTTTTTTTGTATTTATTTTTTGATTTTTAGTTTTTCTTATTTTTATTAATTTTTATAAAATTTACGAATACTTTTCAAAGAGCTTGTTTTTATATTAATTATTTCATATTTTTTTTATTTCTATATTTATTTATTTATTAAACTCATTTATTGATAATTTTACGTTAGAATTTTAGAATTTTTTTTCTTTTATTTTATTTATTAAAGTATTATACAAATATTAATCGGACTTAAAGTAAAATAGATAGGAACAGAATGAAAGCAAAGAAAATGAATATTATAGACATGTTCCAATTGAGGAGTTTAGTAAAGAAATACACTGTTCAAAACTTATATCATCATCCTTCAGTTTCAGTTTTTTTGATTTTTTGCTAAACGTTTTATCATTTTGAGTATTATACTGATCATTATTTGAAAAATTATTCAACGAAGAAGATATATGGTTATCATCAAGTAAATCTGATTTGATTTTGAATTCTTTACTATACCAATTTTTCAAATAATTATTTATAATTTGTCTTTCAAAATTTAAATTATAATTTTTGGAGTCAATTGAATTTTCACTTACAGCATTTTGAAGGAATTTTAAAGTTTTTAATATGATAATATATGAATCTAAATCAGTACCATGATTCAAATCAGTGAGTTTAAGATTTTTGAATTTGGCTTTTAAAATTCTTTGATAAGTTTGCTTGATGTCACTTCTTGTGGATATGAAAGACTTTAACCTAGTGAATCTTCTGTAAATTGCAAGTAGCTTTATTTTCTCTGGATTTGAGCTAGATATAGGATACAAAGAAGGTAGAGAGTTTAGGTAAGCTAATGAGATTGTAAATGGAGATACGTCCGTTATCACAGTATATTTCTGGGTCACTATTGCTTTGGAGGTTTTTATTATTCCAGACATTTTAGTCCAAAGGATCAATTATCTTTGCAAACCTTACCCATTAATTGAATTTTTTTCATCTTCTGATTATGATTTTCTGAGAGTTTCACCTTTATTTTCGATTTTTTGCAAAAGTGGTACCTACTCAGAGACCGGTTTTGTGGTACACTTCAAAGAGCATGTTAACTTACAAAACATATTACGTAAGAACGTCTGATCGCTGCTCCAATTGTCAATTGTCCCAGAGCTCAGTCTTTAATTTTATATTACCAGTCATTGAGACAGACAGACAATCATAAAAGTCATTTGGTCTACAATAACAGAAGAACCGCCAAATTAAATCTACAATAAATTGCAAGTTTTCAAATTGCTATCGTTAAGATATCAAGAAAGAAATAATAAGTAAAATATATATACCATCTCAATCACAATGAGTGACTCTCCCTCAAAAGAAAGTTTTACAAATGAGCCGTTACATCACAAGCCTTCAAACAATCAACTATCTTCAGCTTCGAAAAAGCCAGTATCCATATTCGAAGTTGCAACTGATCTTGAGTCTCTACTAGGAAATCTAGTATGTATAAGTAAATTGAAAGAGTTATTTCGCTAGTTTGCAAAAAAATATCTACTAATCTGTATTTTTTGTTTAATTATTTTAGTTGGAGAAAGTACAAGAATCCGATAAAGAAATGGATCAAAAAATTGGAAGTATTTCTAAAAAATTATCCACTATGGAAACTAGAATAAGGAATATCGAGTCAGTAAATTCTCCTGTTGTTACTTCTCCTTTGACAAACTCAGTACCTGTGTCAGCAACGGCATCGACAGCAGCATTGCCGACAACATCAATTACAACTGATTCCACATAGCATTCAGTTTTAGGAAATTTAGCTACTTTTCCATATCCAAATGCATATCAAACAAAATTTTCTTCCTCTTCTTCTTCGTTTATAACTGCTAAATCTTCTTTGTCCAATGGATCAGTATCAGATCTTACCAATTAGTCGGATAAAAAAATTAATCGACCATTTGCTGTAACAATTAAAATGGATTATCTTGAAAATAACATAAATGCATGAGGTTTTACAAGAAAACTATTTCAAACTAGTTTGCAAAATCAAAAATTTATAATGAAAAATAGGAATTAAATCAACTCTATTTGGATCTTCTTCAGTTCTTTATTTCTTTTTTTCTACTGTTTATTACGTAGTCAGTTATCTGTTTTCCCGTTTCCGCATTATCGTTCTTGCTTTATTTTGCCGGTTTTTTTTTTGTTATTATTTCCGCATACCTTTTATTAAACTCTTTAAATAATTTTTTTAATCAATCTATAATATAAAATCTTCGAAAGATTATTGAATCTTTTCATTGAAGCAAATTTTTATTCTTTGAATAATTTATTTGATTAAAATATACCGTATTATAATTTGGACATCACTTGTGTAATTTGATAATCAATTGTGAACTTATCAATTATAAATAAATTAATCATGAAAGCAAAAAAATCAAAAAATCAATTGAGAAGAGAAAGGGCAAAACTCAAGAAATTACTCACAAATAAAGAGAATATCGAAGAAAATAACAAAGGAAATATCAAAGATGATATAAATGTTAAAAGCGAAGAAACATCTAAGGAATCTTATATTGAAACCTCACAAAATGATATAAATAATAAAAATGATTTAAATCTATTACAAGATAATATCGAAGATTATTTAAATTTACCTGGCTTTGAAGTATTCAAATCTGTTATAAATAGATTTTATACGGAAGAAGATGAACATAATAATATCACTGATGAGGAAAATAAAGAAGATATATATTATAGTGATAGTGATAACAATATCAATGATAATGATGATATTAATGATGATCATGGTAATGAAACTGGAAATCATAATAAAAAAGAAAATTTTATAAATAACAAATCAGATAAAAATAAAAACCAATTTTTAAAAACAGATTTTGACTCAAATTCAGATTCAGAATCAAAAGAATCTAATTCCAAATCTAAGAAATTGGTTAAAAATAAAAATAATGAAAATAAATTAACTAAAAAGGAAATTAAAAATAAAAATAAAATCCCACTAGCTGTTTTGAAATCAGAAGCCGCTAAACCAGAACTAATTGAATGGTTTGATGCTGATGCACCCGATCCAAAATTATTAATTTTTTTAAAATGTTCAAGAAATGTAGTACCTATTCCTTCTCATTGGCAATTCAAAAGAGAATATTTATCCATGAAAAGAGGTATTGAAAAAAAACAATTTGAATTACCTGATTTTATCAAAGATACTGGTATTGAAAATATGAGAGATACTACAAACTTAGAAAATGAATCAACTTTAAAACAAAGAACAAGAGAAAAAGTTCAACCAAAAATGAATAAAATTGATTTAGATTATCAAAAATTACATGATGCATTTTTCAAATTTCAGAAAAAACCAAAGCTATTAGAATTTGGTGATTTATATTATGAAAATAGAGAAAATGATGCTATTGATGTTAGTAAATTCAGACCTGGAAAATTTTCAAAAAGATTATATCATGCTTTAGGTATACCAGAAGTTTATCCTAATTTTATTGCAAACATGCAACAATATGGCCCTCCTCCAAGTTACCCAAATATTCAATATGAAAACTTAAACTATAATTTCAATTACAATAATAATAGCAATATTAATAGCAATATTAATAACAATAATAATAACAATTATAATGAAACACAATTGCAGGAGATTAATAATTCAGAAGATAATCTATTGGTTCCTATAATATCTAAATATTGGGGTGAAATTCAACCAGAAGAAGAAGTAGAAGAGGAAGAAGATGAAGAAGAAGAAAATGATGAAAATGACGAAGATCTTTCAGAGACCGAAAACCCTGAAAATTTTGGAATTAATGATCCTGACGCGATAAAAATTACAGAATATGGAGGATCACAATCTGTGGATGATGATTTACCATACAAACCAAATGTTGGAAAAGTGCTCAATGATAATGATAATAGACCTAAAAGATTATACGAAGTGTTGGAAGAAGAAAAATCGGCTGATAGTAGAAAAGGAACTCATACTTATAAGTATTCAAATAGATCTAACTCCCAACAACAGCAGCAACCTAATGATGAAAGAAATGAAAACTCTCGGTCAAATAAAAAACGAAGACAGGATAGAGATAAAAAATATGAAAATAATTTCAGGTTTTGAAATCAGTGTACTTGTTGTCAAACTAAATTATTGATCTGTGTAATATATAATCTAAAAATTTCAATGAATAAAGATATTTATTAATCTGTAGGATAAGTGGCATTGCAAAAAGAACTAGTAAATTATTCTTTATTTTATATTTTTTCAGATAGAGTTAATATTTTTTTGAAGTTGAAATATTTGAGCTTCTGGGTTAGGGTTAAGATTTCATACTGAAAAAACTTAGTTTTGAAGTCTTGAATAGCGGAACAGAAAAACATAAAAACATAAATATTGAAATTTTAGAAATCATTTATTTTTCAATCTTTTGATATCCAAATATTCTATTAAATTTTAGTATATTTTTACAATTGTATAAATAATATATAATAAGAATGCCACAGGTTTCTGAGCTCATTGAACCCTCTGAAGACACGCTAAGAATTTTAATAACAACAGATAACCATGTTGGCTACAATGAAAACGATCCTATAACAGGAAATGATGCCTCCAAAACCTTTGATGAAATTTTAACTATTGCCAAAAATAAAGATGTGGATATGGTTTTGCAATCCGGTGACTTATTTCATGTTAATAAACCTTCAAAGAAATCATTATTTCAAGTTATGAAATCGATTAGAATGAATTGTTTTGGAGATAAACCTTGTGAAATAGAATTACTAAGTGATCCAAGTTTATTTTTAGATGATGGTATTAATATAGTTAATTACGAAGATCCAAACTTAAATATCTCAATTCCAATCTTTGCAATTAGTGGTAATCATGATGATGTTAGTGGTGATGGATTATTATCTCCAATGGATGTATTATCTGTTTCTGGTTACCTTAATCATTTTGGAAAAGTCAGGGAAAGTGATAAAATTACAATATATCCAGTATTATTTCAAAAAGGAATTACAAAATTATCTTTATATGGAATGGCAAGTGTTAGAGATGAAAGATTATTTAGAACTTTCCGAGACGGTGGTGTTAAATTTTTAAGAGCTGGAGAAAGAAAAGATGAATGGTTTAATTTGATGTGCGTTCATCAAAATCACATCATAAGAAATAATACTAATTATCTTCCTGAAGAGTTTTTGCCAAATTTTTTGAATCTTGTAATATGGGGCCATGAACATGAATGCATTCCATATACTGTTACAAATACTCAAACTGGATTTAATACATTACAACCAGGATCATCGGTGGCGACATCTCTTTGTGAGGGTGAATTTGTGAGTAAACATGTTTTTATATTGTCTATTAAAGGCTTGGATTACAGTTTAGAACCAATCAAATTGAAATCTTTGCGACCTTTTGTAATTGATGAAATTTCTTTAAAAAATTCTGGAATTCTTCCGGGGCCAAGCACAAGGTCTGAAATAACATCATTTTTGATTGAAAAAACAGAAGACCTAATTGAAAAGGCTAAAGAAATGTATAAAGAAGAGAATCCTGAGCTTTTTGGAGATGATGAAGATGATATAACAGAAGAAGAGAAAAAGAAAAGAATTGAATCTAGAATTACATTACCTCTAATAAGACTACGAGTTGATTATGGAGGTGGATATGAAGTTGAAAACCCAAGAAGATTCAGTAACAGATTTGTAGGAAAAGTTGCAAACATAAATAATGTTGTTCAATTTTATAAAAAAAAGACATATACATCTACAAATCAAAAAAAAAATGGTGGAAACTTTGATGAAGAGGAAAGATCAGATCATGAAATGATAACTAAGCTTGAAGTTCAAACTCTTGTTAATAACTTTTTAGAGCATGCAGAATTGGAATTGCTTCCAGAAACAGGAATTCATAACGCAGTTAGAAATTTTGTCGAAAAGGAAGATAAACAGGCTTTAAAGGATTTTATTGACAATGAATTATCTAATGATCTTAAAATATTATTAAAATCAAATATTGAAATAAATGAAAATATGGATATTGTTCAAGAACTAAAAGATGAGAAAAAAAGACAAGCATTTTCCAGTACGAAAAGAAAAAAAAAGAGTCAAGATGTGATTTTATCGTCAAGTGATGAGCATGAAAATGATTCTGAATCGAGAACTACCAATAGAAAATCGACCTCAAGTAAATCAATAACACCGATATTGGGTGATGAATTTAATAATAGGCTTGATCGAGGATCAGCAAATGTTCCAGTTCAAAAGCTTGCAAGGATGCCACGTCAATCAAAAATAACTAATGAATCGAGTTTAGTGGGAAAGAGAAATGGTAATAACAATTCTGGGCCTGCAACTACTGGATTTGAAGAAGAAGATGAAGATGAAGATCCTTTTGATGATGGTATGGATGACATATTAAGCCAGGTTACCAAACCTCAAGAACAGGCTTCAATCAGAAATAAAATCAAATCTAGAAATGTTTCTAGACCTGCCAGCTATAACATAGATAGCGAAGAAGAAGCAGATGATGATTCACCACCAATAAAGCCAGTAAGGAAATTGCCATCAAGAAAGAAAAAAGCCAAGGCAGTAGAGGAGATTGTAATTTCGGATTCGGACTCTGCTTCCGTTGGGGCTATGAGTGATAATGATATTGATATGGAAGAGATTTCAGCACCTCCGCCTAGACAAATTAGTAAAACTCGTGGAAGACCTAGAGCAACCAAAGCTAGTACTAGAGGTAGAAAAGTTGGAGTAAGTAGGGCAAGAAAGACAAATAAAGATAAGGATGGTAGTAGTCAAAATTCTATACTTGATTTGATGAATAATTTTAGAAGGCGATAATTAAAATGCTTATTAATAGTCTATGCAATTTCGGCAAATTAGTAATTAAATTATAGATTAAAGTGAAAACTTTGAAATTTAGATTAATAGTTTCATTTTTTTGAAAAAAAAAAAGATGATAAAAAAAAGTTGAATATAAAGGGTGTTGAAATATACCCTGAGAATTGAGTGAAAAAAAGAAATTTAATTAAAGACGAATAAAAAAAGCAAGTGAAAAAGAAAAAGGTAGCCTTAGAAATGCAGGTTAAATCGAAAAATAAAAGAGTCTCGATTTGAAAAAAAAGTACATTGTTTTATTTTAAATTAACGACAACATCTTTTAGATTGATCAGAAGAAGAATTAGCTTTCTTACTCATAGGCTTATATTGAAATAAAAAATAGCCAACTAAAGCACCTATCATACAAGATATAAAGATATAACCATTAAAATACATAAATAGTAACATAATAATATGATGAGCAGACCATTCTATAGTTTCAATACAGGATATAAAAATATGTTGAGGAATTGAAGGAAAAATTAAAATTTTATCATTTTTAATTATTATATTTTGTTTTGAATAATTCAAATACCAATCATGTTTTGAAACATTTATAATCGGAGTTAAAAAATTCATTAAAAGAGAATTATTTAAAGAATTTTCAGATAAATTAGAATTTGATTCAGGAAAATTTGAAATATTTGTATTTGATAAATAATTTCTTTTATTTGCAATTAATTGAACTTTATATTCAGTTAAACATCTTCTTAGCCATTGAACTGCAATTAAGAGGAAAAATACACCAATACAAGAACCAGCAAATTTTCCTTTAGTATCAGTTTTCCAAGTTTTTGAAATCAAACAGACATCATCAGAATACCAATTCCAAAGCATACTCATTACACAAGAAGATGAAGAAGAAGTTGAAGTACTTGAGGAAGAACTCATATCCATATCCATATCCATTACTGAAGTTGAAGCTGATGCTGACATGTCCATATCCATATCCATTGAAGTCGTCATTGAAGCAGCCATTGAAGTTGTCATTGAAGTTGTCATAGAAGACATTTCTGAAGTCATCATAGACATAACAGCTGAAGTTGCAGTTGACATTACCATATTCATTGTTGAGCTTGCCATATCCATTGTTGAACTTGTCGTATCCATGTCCATATTCATATCCATGGAAGAAGTTCCCATATCCATTCCACTCATATCCATTTTGATATTTAAGAATGACTTGATTTGATTTTTTTAATTTGAAAAAAACTATTATAATATTTTTAGTTTTGATGGATTTCTTGGTAAAAAAAAAAGATTATTATTGTTCCTATTTATATATTCCAGAAAAGTATATGCAATATCCAATAAAATACAATTCCAAGATGAGGGTATAGATTTTTTGAATAAAGAATAAGCTGAAAAGAAATGATTTTTATTAAATAATCACAAAAAAATCGGATATAAGATTATATAAATTATTATTATGATGCAACTAAAAAGAAGGAAAAATCCATTATAATTCTTCAAACCCCATATGATATGATTAAGTATTGTAACATCATTTTTGGCATTGTTGGAAGAATAAGTTTTGCAAAGAAATTATATTGAAATAAATTGTATTCTCAATTATTTTAACTTGCCCCAGAATAGATTTAGGAATTTTCAAAAAATTGCAAAATATATATATATGTACGCATTGGAATAATTAAACGTTATTATGCAGATATGTACAGCTGACTCGGATTTTTCAACGTTTTCCATGTTATTCCGTGATTATCCAAAGATTTTGCAGGATTTTTTTTGTTTTCAACGGATTTGGGTCTTGTAGAATTTGCTCGTTTTACAGTATTAAGGAATATTTGCTCGTTAGAACCCTCAGAGTGGTCGGCAGCTCTGGTTTGAAGGATATTTAACTTCCTAGAGCTACAATATTTGCTCGTCCAGCCAGTCTTGTTGGAACACTTGGAGCTGAAAAACAGATGTAAATCAAATGAAAAAAACATGTAGAAATGGTTTTAAATTGAGATTGGCAGGTAAAATATTTGTTTCAAAGGGCCTTTGGGAAAAGAGACACAGTAAATAAGAAAGGTATGAAATATGATAGGGTTATTGTTATTGGCTGTTGCAGTGTAAAAAGCCAGATGAGAAGTGGATAATGCAAAAATAAAAATGAAGAAATACTTTAGGAAGTAAATAAATAAGAAAATGAAAAAATAAATTGAAGAAGAAATGAAAGGAAATTATCTCACCTACAGATAAAGACGAGCAAATTGTTCTTCTTTTTATATATTTTTTCAATTTTATATTCTTTCATATCCCTTTATATCTCAATTCAGAATTCAATTAAGAATTTTTCAATTCTAATCCCGATATAACGTACCATAGCTTAGAGTAATTTTAATTTTTAACCATCAAAAAGTAAACAATATATGATAAGTATATAAACATAGACATATTTCCTTGAAGAATCATTTTCAATAATCTGTAATCAAACATCACTTTATGATCAAATAATCAAATAATCAAATAATCAATTAATCAATCCATATTAAACAAGCCGAAAATGTCAGATACAGCTGTTACTCCAATAGAAATTTTAGGAAAAATGAGTATGAGCATGAGCTCTTCAACTTCATCAGATGCATGCAAAATATCTATGCTATGGAATTGGTATACTATAAATTCATGTTTTTTAGCAAAATCATGGCACGTTAAATCCAGAGGTATGTTTGCAGGTACTTGTATTGGTATATTCTTTTTTGTTCTAGCTTATTTTTGGTTGCATAGAATAGTCAAAGAGTATGATAATGAAATTGTGAATTATAATCTATTAAAATATAAGAAAACAATATCATTTAAAACTGATTCAACTGAAAAATTACATATTGAATCAACTGATAATGAAGAAACTAAAATAAAAGAAGCTGATAACACTCACACTAATTCTCAAGAACTGTCAGAACCTAAATCTTCTTCTATTTCAGGTTTCTTTAATCCAATTTTTACCGTTTTATCTCACAAATGGTTTTTATCATCTTTTAAAACAGATCCAAATTCAAATGAAATTTTAATTTTACCTTCCTTTTCAGAACATTCTTTAAAATCTTTTTTATTTATGTTTGAATGGACTTGTTCTTATTTGATCATGTTGTTATGGATGTATTATAATGGTTATGTTATTATTACTTGCATTTTAGGTTGTTTATTTGGTCAATTATTATTTTCTTATGAACCTTTAGCTACTATAGATAAAAATTCATTAAATACAGAAACTCTTGATGGAAAAAAAGCTGATAATTGTTGTTGTTAGTTCTCAATTTTTAAGCGCTGAGTTTTTTTATTTTTCTTTCTCTTTTTTAATATTGTTTAATGCTTTTGTTTTTTTGTTTTGTTTCTTTGTTTTTTTATTTCTTTATTTCTTTTTTCTGTTATCGATAGTTATGTCGAGTAACGTAATAATAATTATTTATTTTTCAAACCCTTAAACAAACAGTAGAATCTGTATATCTGGTCCCAATGCACAAAAATGCATAAATAATTTGACCCGTAATTCTGGCTTCTAACTTGTCTGTTTTCAAATTTCAAATTTTCAAAAGTAAGACACGTAAGAAATATATTAAATAAATTAAATACGCGTTGACCTGACTTTATTTAACTTTCTGCTAGTGCCGGACAGCTCTGAAATAGGCTCCTATTTCACTTTTTGCTCATTTCATCGAATTTTCGTCAAACTTCTCACGGATTTTCTATGAATTTGGCAGCTGCGTCGCTCTCGACCGAACAAACACGTAAAATTTCATTTTTTAATAAATAAAAATTGAGAAAAATTCTTTTAAATTCACAAAAAATTCATTAACTTTTTCGTGTTTTTGCGACGCATTTACTTAATTCACCAAACTGAAGCAAATTATAAAAAAAGTAATACAAAAAGCATTAATAAAAGTGCGTCTCGCGTCTCTTTCAAACTTCTCTTTCTGGATAGTGTTTTAAAATAAATTTGAATAATCAATACTTTAACGATTTATTGATTAAACAATAAATTATTAGTTTAAATAATCTACTACATCACTTTACAATCAAATTATTATATCTATCAAATCATTTTCAATAATCGATACTATTTTAGCGTATTCAAAGAATTTGATTCAAATATTCAAATTACAATTATTCAATTATTCAAATATTGAAACCACCTAGTGACTTTTTAATAGAATTTAACCTGATTTATTACTTATCCAAACTTCAATATAAGCAAAAATCAAATTAATTGTATTTATATTTCTTCTCCTGAATATTCAGAAATCATTCAGGCACCTACTCATACTTTCAAATTTTTTACTTTGATTGTTCTTTCTCTTTATTTTCAAAGTCCTTTCGATATTCTGTTATTTCAATACTTAAATCTTGGTCATTAATTTGATTTTAATTCTATTAAAATTTTATAATTTCATATTTTAATAAAATTAGAAAAAATAATATACTTCTATATTTATCAATTAAAGAAAATCATAGAAACTTATAGGAATAAATTTCAAAAAGATTTGAAATTTTGCTATTATTTTGTTTATTCTATCTTTTTCAAATTTTAATTCTAGGAATTTAAGATATTTATCAATCATAAAGAAAGTTGTTAAAAATTTTTATTTCTATTATCATCATTATTCATAATATTTGGTATCTTATCTTATCTCATCTCATCTCATTTGATATTTCAATTCATTATTCTACTAAATCAATTTGATATTTCAAAATATATTTATATATATATAAATGTCTACTATACCAAACATATCTAATATACAAAATATTCCAAGTATAACAAGTACAACAACAACAACTAGTATTTCTAATCCCATAAATGTTAATATAACTAATGAAAAGTCATCCAATATAATCTCAAATAACACTAATAATGAATCTAATATTTCCAATGATCCTAATTTTATGAATAATTCAAATAATTTAAATGATGTAAATAAAAATGGTCCAAATTTTGCTAATTTTGTAAATTTTGTAAATTTCTCAAATCTTCCTCAAAATTCAAATTTATCAACTAACTTCTCAAATATATCAAATGAAAATAATTCGTCCAACACAACTGATATTTCAAATTTAATAAATGTATCAAATATAATAAATAATCATAACTCATCAGATACACTGAAAAGTCAAAATACGCAAAGTACACAAAGTACTCAAAATACTCAAAATACTCAAAGTGCTCAGAATATTCAAAACATTCAAAATATTCAAGATACACCCAATACAATACTCACAACAATCAATTCAAATAACATATCGTCTACAAAAAATGTAATATCGAAACCCAAAAAACAAGGTAAACCCGCAATAAAATTTGAAATTAAAGAACCATGCGCTTTAACAAATCAAGTTTATTCTGCAACTTATTCTGGAGTTGCCGTTTATGAATTTTTAACAAATCTTGGTTCTGTAATGAGAAGAAAAAATGATGGTTGGATGAATGCAACTCATATTTTAAAAGTAGCAAACTTTCCAAAAGCTAAAAGAACAAGAATCCTTGAAAGAGATATACAATCAAATAAACATGAAAAAGTTCAGGGTGGTTATGGTAAATATCAAGGTACTTGGGTCCCTTTAGATATCGCTAAAAGTCTAGCAGTTAGCTATAATGTTCAAGAAATTTTAGGTCCTTTATTGAATTATGAACAAATTCCTGGTTATGCAGAACCTCCGCCTGCTCCAAAACATCGCCATGCTCCAAAACCAAAAACTGAAAAAAAGAAAAATACTAATAAAGCTAAAATTAAAAATAAAACCAAAACTAAAACTAAAATAAAGAACAAAGAAAATGTAAATGATAATGAAAAGGTGAAATCCAATAAAAGTGAAAATGAAAAACAGAAAGTTGAGGAAATTGTTAATTATAATGATAAAAATATAGAAAAAACGATCAAAAATAGTAATTCGCCTCAACTAAGTATTATTGAATCAAAAAATTGTAATAAAAATCAAAAAAAAAGAGGAAGACCAAAAGGCTCAATAAATAAACCAAAAATAAAAGTTGATTCTTCAACAAATTCTCCAACTATGGGTGTATTCTCAAATAATAATTCTGCTATACCTTCAATAAACTTAACTAATTCAGCTATGCCTTCATTAACATTAACTAATTCATTTTCTGTAAATGACGTTAATATGATTCATAATAGAGAAGAAATAAAATCTAATATAGATACCTTTTTAATAGAAAATACTCCTAAACGTATAAAGACAGAAGATTTTGAAAAAACTAGCCCCATGGATGAAAATATTCATTTTGATGATCATATTTCCACTTCAAGTATCGATGAAAATGAAAATATGGATAGGATTTTACAAAGAACGCCTGCCGGCTTTACTTCCTCCAATAGCAATACCTTCATGATGAATAATTATAAATCTCCAGAAATGTCTTTCTTCAAATCTCCTCAAAGAAATAAAAGATTACTTGAATATGAAAATGACAAACAAACAGATACTTCAAATCATAAAAGATTGAAGCCCGACGATAAACCTCCTATGAATCAACAGGAGCATAATGAACTAGATAAAGATATAAATATAAATGATTATTCAGCCAAGCTAATAGCATATTTAATGGAAAAAGATGAACATCCCGGAAATAATATTTTACCTGAAGATTTACAAAATCCTCCATCTAGTTTCAATGTCGATGAGAAAATAGATACAAACTATACTCCACTACATTGGGCCTGTGCAGTTGGAAAATCTGAAGTAGTAAAAATGTTATTGGATCATAATGCAAATCCAAAAGTTGAATCCCCTGATGGAATAATACCAATAATAAGAGCAGTTGTTTTCAATAATGCCTTTCTAAGAAATACTTTTTCAACAATAATAGAACTATTGAAAGAAACCATATATATAGTGGATTTAAAAAATAGGACCATTTTTCATCATATAGGAATATCTACAAGTTCGATCAAAAGACAAGGTGGAGCAGCTTTTTATATTGAAGAATTACTAAATTTAATGAAAAGGAAAATCTCAGAAGATAAAATAACCGATTTTTTAAATTCTCAAGATAATGATGGAAATACTGCTTTACACTATCTAGCTAAGAATAAAGCTACAAAATGCATCAAATTATTTCTTGAAAATAATGTTCAAAGAGATATAAGGAATGTTCATAATGAATCTGTGAATGATATATTGAACCAAATTAATTATGTAGCAACACCAAAGCCATCAACACCTCTAGCATTTTATCAAAATTCGAATCTTAATAATTTATTTGAAACTTATCAACAAATTCCTGGTGATTCTAATAGATTTGAATCTCCTTCTAATATTTCAACCCCAAAAAAATTAAAAACCCCTGTTAAAGGCTCTGTTAAAACACAGTTGAAAAGTGGATCAATCAAAAATTCTCAAAAGAAGAATTATTCTAATGGTGTGGCGAATGGTAATGTAAGTTTCAAAAATGGGATGGGGAATGAGAAAATAAACAATAATAAATTCAACTCCCATGTAAATGGCAATAGGAAAATTGCAAATAATATCAATGGATTTTCTCCAAGAATTACAACTTCCAAAAAAATCAAGGATTCAGGTAATTTTCTTAATAGTTCCATTAACTTTCTACTGCCAGAACCTCTTGCATTTTCGCCAAACCCTAAAAACTCTAAGGTTGCTATTACAAAAGGTGAAAGGGTTTTGAATTCTATGGTGGCTTTAGTCAATGATTTGGTAACTACATATGATCAAGAAGTTAAAAGAAAAGAAAATGTGATTCATGAATTAAACGAATATTCTGTCAATATTAACAATGAGATTGAATCAATAAATGAAAAAATGATGGAAGGAACTCCCAACTCGAAATCTGATAAAAATATATTTTTAGATAGTCCTAAATCTAATGGCTTAAATATTAATATCAAAAATGGAGATGAAAATGATTCTTTAGACTCGATACTAGATGCAAAACTCAAAGATTTAGATAAATTTGTTAAGATTGAAGAAGATACATTGAAGAAAAATAAACTTGTTTTCAATAATTCTTTAGAAAGAACACAATGTCACTCATTGAACCGATATGAGAGATATGATTCACAAAGAGAAAAAAATGATAGGAATAAAGATATTTCCATCATTCTGAATAGCTCAACGGAAATTCAAAATGAAGAGAAGGATAGATTTGTAATGGGAAATGAAGATAGTAATCAAACTATTGAAATAAAAACAGACCAATCGCAAGAAAATCAAGAAAATAAAAGCGAACAAATCAAGCTTGCAATTCACCTAACACTATTGCAGATCAGAAGACAAAAAAGATTGAATAGCATTGTAGAATTTTTTGATCTTCCAATTAATTCTGCTAAAAGGATTGAATCAGAAAGTCCATCTTCCAAAAAAGAGTTAGAGAGACAAAAATCAAAAGAAAAAATAAATAAATATAGAAAGCTTGTTGCTGTTTCATGCGATGTTGGAGTAGATGAAGTTGATGATTTATTAGTTGGAATTGAAAAGGCCCTTTCCAATGGAGACGTTCCAGAGCTATTCTCTGGCTGATTTTTATTTTAAATCACAGAATATGTCTTGTTATTCTGTTTTTTAATTCAAATGTAATATATATGTTTTGTTAGTTTATTCTTTTGTAGATTATAGAGTTTTAATTAAATGGATTCAAAGGAAATACTGTAGTCAAATTTCGAGGACAGAAGAAGATGGATAAGGATATCCGTGAAGATGGCGTTGTACTATGGACGCCATATGGGTGGGTCTTCTCTGTTTTTGTGTTTTTTTTTTTAGCAATTTTCAGATTTGCCTAAATCATCAGGTTGAACCTAAACTTAGAGAGTCTTAAACCATTTCTATTTGCTTGCCTCAAAAGAGAAAATAGCAGATTTCTTTTAGTCTCATTGAAAAATTTCGATGGTTGATATCGATTATACTAAACTGATTTACTCAGACTAAGGTAGATATTCAAAATTTTAGGATAATTATATACTAATCTAAAAGACCAAGTTGAAAATGGCAAGAAAAAAAAAAGAAGAAGAACCTTTAAGTGAGGCACAAAAAATAATTGCAGATGAAATAATTAAAAAGTATATTAATTCAGAATTTAATCCAGAAGATGAATTTGAAATTATAACCTCCATAAGATATGATCCTGATTTATCCTTTAATATAATAAGTGATTCAGGCTCGAGTAATATAAGGACAATTGAATCTAATGCTAAAGAAAATAATTTCTATGGAGATATTGATCCATTTTTAAGCTTCAATAATAATACAACAGATACTATTAATTTAAATGGTGATAACCCATTTTCTCCAAATTTAATAATTGATGATATATCGAATGATTCCCGAGATGAAGAAAATGAACAAAAACAGGATAAAGCAAGTTCAGAAAATAAACAAGAGGAAATGAATCCTGAATTAGACGAACAAGTATCAAAATTTTTTTTATTTGAGGAACATTATCATAGATTTATATTTACCATGAGATATTTTAATTGGAAATTTCGATTGCCTAAAAAATTATTATTCATGAAATTAATTGAAGCGATTTCTAATTTGAATAAGTCTGTTCCATATAAAATTAAAATCACATTAAATAAAAAAGGATTAATATCAATAATTCCTAGTCAAACTAAAAACAGATCAAATCTTCTCGATGGGTTTTATTTTCACTCAGTACCAACCGATTCAGATATGTGGAAAGTTTATATAGATACAGAAGCTGTTTTGATATCACCTTTTACATCATTCAAAACTTCAAAAAGAGATCAATATAATAAAGCTCGAGGAAGAGTACTTGATTCAACATTGCCATTTGGATCACCCCAAGAAGTTTTATTGTATAATACTGCTGGCCAAGTTACTGAAGGCTCCATTACAAATATTGCATTTTTAAGAAGGAAAGATGGATTGAGTTATGAGGATGATGATTTAGACAATGATGATGTTGAAGAAATATGGGTTACTCCTCCTTTACCTTCCGGTTGTTTATGTGGAGTTACAAGGCATATGCTTCTTTGTAAAAATTTAATAGAAGAAGAACATATTCTTGTAAAAGATATTGTAATTGGTGAAGAAGTTTTATTATTTAATGCTGTGATGGGTGTGGTAAGAGGAATAATTGTTTCAAATAAGAAAAAATCAACTTAGTAAATATATCAAATCAGATTATAGTGTATACAATACAATAATATTGTGTACTAGAAGGACATTAGCGGTTTTTTTTTTTATATTTTTTTTAATATTTTATTTTATGTATTTTAGAGTAAATTTTTCAACATTTAATCTAACTTTAATAAAGGACAGTAACAAGCTTTTTATTTTTAGTAGTTCTATAACTTCGATTTCTATTCTATTTACTTATTTAAGAAAAAAAAATTATTTTGCCCAAGGTTTAAGGTTTTCCAATGGAGCTAATAAACCTTTTTGTTTTGGAATATATTCAACTCTATGATAAGAATTTATATTTTTTCTTAAAACAATTTGATAACAAGTTGCAGAACCTTGTCTGGAGATAATTGTTGAAGAAGCTAAAAAGAATTCCCAGATTCTAAACCATCTAATACCATATTTGTTAATAACTTTATCTTTGTTACCTAACCAATTACGGTACCATCTCCATAAAGTTGCAGAATAATGAACACCGATATTATCGAGAGATACAACTTCAAAACCGGTACCTTCTAATTTACTTGTAACAAAATCTAATGGAGTTGAAGCATCAGCACCTGGAAAAATATATTTATTCATAAATAAACCCCAAATTAAATCTTCATATTGCCAAGATTTTCTAATACCAGCATATTGTAAGAAAAAAAGTCCATCATCATCTAACATATCATAAACTTGAGTTAAGAAACTACCAAAATTTTTGATACCAACATGTTCAGCCATTTCAAGACAAGTAATTTTATTATATTTTCCAGCTGGAACAGGAGTATCACGATAATCACAACATACAATTTCACTTTGTTCAGAAGAAATATTATAAGAAGCTAATCTTGAATTACCAAATTTAGTTTGATTTTTACCTAAAGTTACACCAGTTACATGAGCACCATATTGAGAAGAAGCAAAGGCAGCTAAAGTACCCCAACCACAACCTAAATCTAATAATCTTTCACCTTCTTTCAAATCTATTTTCTCACAAACAATTTTCAATTTATTATCTTGTAATTGTTCTAAGGATTCTTCTTTAGTTATATCAGAAATTACACCAGAAGTATAAATCATTCTTGGACCTAAGAACCAAGCATAGAAATCATCACCTCTATCATAATGATCTCTAACTTGTTCTTCATCTTGATTTTTAGTATGCATAATAACTTCAGGTATCATACCTAATAAAAAAAATTTGAATAAACCAATTGTAAATGAAAATTTAGCCCAATCATGTCTATATTCTAAAATTTCAAGAGCATCTCCATTAAATGAAACTTTATTTTGAAAATATAATTCATGAAAAGTTTCCCATGGAATTTTTGAATTACCATTATATTTTTTAATTAAATCATCAGTATGAAAAGTTAAATAATGTTCAATTTTTAAATTTGGTAAAGTAACTTTCTCATTTAATCTTGGAGAAAAATTAGAAACAATAGTCCAAAATATACATAAAATTGGTAAAAAGAAAAGTATAGTTAAAAAAATGAAAAAATAAAAACCTCCAAAATTCAATTTATATTTAATATAATATGGAACACCTAATATTAAAGTACCCAATAATACATTAGAAAAGTGTTTTGAACCTGGACCATCGGCAGGTAATGGGGCATTCTTAATTGCAGGATAATCTGTTGTTCTTAAACCACATTTAGTTGAAGATTTCTCTTGAGGAGCAGCTGGTGGAGTTTTTATAAACTCCTTTTCTATACTTTCTAACATCTTGAAAAATGTACTCTTAGTAGTAGTGATTGTAGTACTAAGTCGTAACAGTTGAGTGAAATTTCAATCTACTTTTTATCAATTGAATAAAACTGAATAAAATATAATAGAATTGAATTGAATCTAACTAAACAGACTAAAAGTTTTGCGAAAGATTAATAAAATTTAAAAAATGTAAGAAAATAAAAGAAGATATTTCGATACGTATTTGATGAATAGATCAAAATCGAATTGAAATTTGATAAAGTGGTGAAAAAGGTGCTGGAAAAGCGGTAAATTTAGATCGATAAAACTCAGTCGCTTAGCAGCTGCGAGCACTGATTGGCTGACTGCCGAAGGACGCGTATAAGAAGCTTAGATTCCGTAAGACCCACGACACTGGTGCGGGCATGCTTTTTTTAATGTACCATACTACTGGATTTTAGAATTTTAACTTAATGGCCGTAGAGCACGTGTCAAAAGTAAAACAAAAAACCACAGTATGGATAACCTTTTGATGATGGAACCGATTCCATTCCCATTGTGGCTCACTGACCTTTCAGCAGCCATACTTTTAGCCGAGTTTTTTCTGAGGCGTATTTGTGAACTTTTTCCTGGTAAATTGAGAAGACCCTTTTTAAATCATTAATGAATAACTGAAGTGATGAGTTGATGATTTTGAAGTAATTCAAGAAGAAGTTGATACTATAAAAACTTGTGGTCACAAGGAATTTTACTCAGCATTTAAAGTATCCAATGAATTGATTCTAAAAAAAGGTAAGGAGTTCTCTCGGCTGTGCTTTGCTTTCTTCGACTATAAATAGTGATTTTCTTTTTCACACCTTGTATTGTTCTTAAGAGTAAACAAGTTTATTCCGAAATCTTTCGATGCTTTAATATATATTTTTTCAAACAAAGCTTGATCAAAGGCTAACTAAAGAATTAGGTATTGAAAAAACTATTGAATATTATCAAAAACTCTAATTTATTCTAAAAAAAGAATTTCTATTCTATTTCTTTTTACTTCTGGAAGATAATAATAGTTTTTCTTATTTCAAAGCTTTTAGTTTTAGGTTTTGTTTCTTACTTGACTATGTTATACGAGAATGAAGAAGTCCCAAAGTATATTTTCAACCACACAAAGAAATGACTAAGAAACTTTTTATTACGTGTTATAAAAAGTTTCTATGAATTAAAAGAAGATTTTAACAAAGACAGTGTAAAGGATAATTCGAAGCACAATTTCAAGAGACATTTAACTCCGTTTTTTTAAAAAATTACTCTTAATTTCAAAGGCAAAAAAAAACAATAGCTTGGTGCAGAAACTTAGTATGATCCAAATAATTTTTTATTTATTCATTTAATAATTATTAACCACTTCAAGAAATTCAACAATTTATTATTTCGAATAATGAAACTTGGCACTTGAAATTTTTTGTCTTAGTTAAATTTCTTTATTTATTTATTTATTTGTTTATTTAATTAAATATAGGGTATATACATATCTATATACCAAGAAAATAAATTATGTTTTAGCCTCTCTTTATTTTTTTAAAATACCTCCTGGTAATATAATGTTTAAAATGTAGAGTGATAAATAAACATGATTTTTATGACTTTACAAAGGAAGAAAAGAAAATGTAATTAAGAATATTTAGTACAAAGGAGTTCAATTATGAGAAAAGACTCTTTTAATCTGATCATTTATTTTGAAATCCAGTATTTTTGATTAGCTAAACTTCTCATATCTTAGATATCTCCTTTGAATTAATTTATAAGTTTCTAACATAAAATATTTATTTTCAATAATCAAAAATTCGAGGCATTTTATCTAAGAAAATATTTATAAATTATTTTTAGGAACTTTTAGTTTTCAAATAAAACAATTGAATTATTTAATAATTTGAAACTAGTATTAATAGTGAATAATTGAATCAATAAATTTTAATTGAATTATTATCAAATTGTTCAAACGTTTTGATTCTTTGAAATTCTATTACACAATAATGTCATCTTTTTGTTTCATTAACAACCAAACTGGAAGTCAAAATTATCCCAATTATGTAATTTTTTTCTTCAAATCTGGTTAACTTGAAGAAAAGTGAATAAATCAAGGTTAATTCAATTTAATTTACTTACAATTTTTAAAATATTCTTTTGATTATAGAATTTAGTGGAAATTGTGCATTTTAGTAAACATTCTACAAACAAATATGAAGTCAAATTTATAACTACAATAAGACTTATTTGATAATCAAAGCTAAATTGAATCCAATATTAACCCGAGTAAAGAAAATAACAATGAATTGAGTTAAATAGAATAATGTTTTTTTTTCTTTCTCTTTTTCGTTAAGTAGTTAAAATTTCGTTTTACTCTGAACTACGGTGATAAAAATAATTAACTTATAATTTTAATTTTTTAAAGTTTTTCAGGATCCTAAAATGAAACAATTCACATTACTGAAAACTTTACTGAAAGTTTAAAATAATGGAAAAATAATCCGATACGAGATTTTTGGCTTAAAATATTAATAAATATTTTAAAAATCGAGTTGAAAAAAAATAAATATGATTCAAATTTTTGTTTAGTATTGCCTACAGTATAATAATATTATTTCAAAATTTCAAAATTTGCATTAAAAGTTGTGATGATGAAAAAAAAATGAGAAAAAAGTATACATAATCTTGAGAATTAATAGTAGTTAATTGAAAAATAAATTATAGAACAAAAGGCATAATATAATAATTGATAAAGAAATAATAAATAATGGTATCACCAGGTATTATTAGTAGGTATTGCAGGTTAACTAATAACATTTAAAACATTCAGGAATATTTGAAGTTTCAAATATCTAGATAAATGATAGTTTAAAAATAAAATCTTCAGAAAAATGCCTCCAAAAAAAATAAATTTTATATAAATGTAAGGCAAATAATTTTAGGATAACATCGGAATAAAAAAAGTATAACCGCCAAAGGAGTAAAAATTAAGAGCATAAATAAAATAGCAGTAATAGAATAATAATAAGCAAAAATAAATATCTGAAAGAGATAAATATTATTCAATACTTTATAGTAAAATAAAAAACCAATAAAATAAAGGAAATATTAAAAAGATAAATTTTTTTTGCTTTAATTTGTAAGATTAAAACAAATAAATAATCCCAACTTTGAATATTTGATTTTTTTTAATCTGTGCTCCAAACAGTATTACCAGTTGGAATATATTTACCTTTTTTAATATTATACAAGTAACCTTTATATTTTGGATCATAATAAAACCCTATTGGAACTTTAGCGCCAGTAATTTTTTTATCTAATTTATTTTTTTTTAAGAAAATAGACACATTTATATTTGGTCTAACAAAACTATCCCAATGTCTTGGAATTATACAAGCATTATCTTCTTCAATAAACATTGTTATATTCTTTGAAGTTATTAATGATTTAATTTCAGGATATGCATTCTGTAAAGATTCTAAGAATAAATTCCAAGTTCTTGAATTTTTATATGGAAAATTATAATTGGGTAGCACAATTTGAGATTGAGATTGAGATTCATCTTGATTTTGAATTGAATTATTTGGACCTAAATTTAAATTTGAAATTGAATTTGAATTTGAATTTGAAGATGTATCTTGTTCAAAATTTGCAATTTTTACTTTAATTGAAGTATTTGCATTATCTTCTTTTGAATCTTCATTTTCAGTTAATTTTTTAACTTCAGTTTTAACAACATTAGTTTTTGTATTATCATCATCATTTGATTCAATATAATAATTATATGGCCAATTTTGAGAATATCCAAAATTATTATAATAACCAGATAAATAATTATATGGAATTGGTGGAGCTCCCATTGGAAATCCATTTAAATAATAATTTTTGGGATTTTGATGAACCATTTTAATAGAATATTTTGTTTATTAGTGATAATTCGGTAATATACTGATTTATTGATTGATTGATTAAAGGATAGATTTATAGATAGATTGATTGATTGATAATAGAAATAAGTAATTTAACTCGAGATAATTTAATTTAGTATAGTGTAGTATAGTATAAGTAGTATAATAATATAATATTATAATGTTATAATGTTTGATATTTAATATTTACTGTAGTATAATATATAATGTAATATAATATGATAAGATTGATGAATATAATTAAATTAAATTTATTTGAATTTACTGATGAAGAAGAAAGATTAAAAAAGAATAAAAACTAGAAGAATTCAAAAATAAAAAGTATGGGAATTCTGGATATTTATATTAGAAACTCATATCTAAATTAACAATATAAATTAAAAGTTAAGTTATGAATTGTAAGTTGTGAGTAATAAGTTATGATTTTGTTACAAATCTATGAATAAAGAAGATAAAAAAATAAAGAGTAAGGAATATTATTAAAATATTATTGAATAAATATTATTTATTATTATTATTTACTACTATTTACTATTATTTACTATTATTTACTATTTACAATTACTAATTTATTGGTATTTTATTACTACAGTATTGTTTTCTATTGTTATTTACATTCATATTCTTGTTTATGTTCATATTTACAGTTACTATTCTTGTTAATTCTATTGATATTGATGCTTTGATATATTGATGTTAATAGTGATAGTGATAGTGATGTTAATTGATATGGAAGAAATGTAAGATAATATTTAGTACATTTTAGTAATATATTTTTAAAAAAAAGGTCATCGAAATTAAAAAGTAATCAATTTAATCCCTGAAACTTAAGCTTACACTGATTTCATTATTATTATTAATTTATTATTTTATTTATTAACTATTTAGTTTAAAAAACCGAAATGTATTTCAAATCAATTTCCTTTTAAAATGAGAATGAAAAAAAAAAAAAGATTTAAATTATGAAATCAAAAATCAAAAATATAATTACGTGTTAAAGATAAATCATTCCATTATATTTTAATTCTATTGTAAACTGGAAAAATATAAAAATTTAAAGGTATCGAAATTTCCAAAGAGATTAGAATCATTTAGAAGTTACGATTTTTTGGTACCAATTTATTTTTTAATTTCTAGTTTTTAGCTTCTAATTTTCTTTTTCAAATTTCATTTTTTGGTTGTGATGATGGATGATTATAACTGGAGATATGAGATAAAGTCTAGTTTGAATAAAATTGAGTTAAATATATAAAATTTGAATATGAATATCAAAATTATTAAAATTATCAAAATATACTTATATCGGTAATAATTCTAATTCTAATAATCATTTAAATCGACTAATTGGATTACTCATCATTTTTTATACCTATTAATGTTATTTCACAATTCATTTAGTTTCTAATTCACAAAATTTAAATATTTTCAAATTATAAAAAAGTTCATATTCTTAGTGAAAATAAAACTTAAGAAGATACGAGAATAATTACAGAAAATAATTTTTAAAATTAATAAATATAGAACTTCTTTAGAGATTCGAATATTCGGATATTCAGGTGGTTCATATTTAAAGATAAAAAAGAATGATGCTATCAATATAATTTGAATGAGCTTCTGAAATTTAATACCTTTTTTTCGGTGCATACTTGTCTTGAATCGAGAAATATTCTGGCTTTAAGTTCCTGATCACATACATAAAATTTTTTATTTGTTTCTCATTGTTTCTATTTACTTCCCCTTGTTGCGTATGATTCATTGATGAAATTTCGATATTCAATATCAACAAGGAAAACTCTCAAACCGCCACTTTCAACAATCTCTTTTTGCCCAATTCCAATTCCAATTCAAATATTCGCTTGTTATGTCTGAGACATTGTTTGTATTAATGCTGGAGCTTCAAACAGTGGAATACCGAAACTTACCAAATATCAATCTACTATTATGATATTTAATATATTGAGATTCCTAATCTGGGTGTTTTCCCAGCATGGTGCAACATGCATCGTAACGGAGCTTTTTGTGGTTTAAAGGTCTTTCGGTTTCCCCTGCAGATCTCAGACTTCCTCATGTGCAAAACCATCTAACAAGGCGACGCAACGCTAAAGAAAAAAATAAAGCATGCTCTTGCATGTCCTATATTTTTTCACCTTCCTCACTAAAATCATGTGATACCTATTTCTGTTTTTTTTTTTTTTTCAAACGGCATATGAGCGCGGACTTTAGGATTGAGTTCCGACCAATTTTGAAAAAAATTCTTCACGCACTTTTTCTTTCAAAAATTATATCTCGAGATCCGACCTTGAGACCCGTAAAATATAAACAATCCCCAAAAAACTTATAAGTGACCCGAAACTAGAAAAGTATATTAACAAAATTGAAGATTTTTTATTCAATAAATAAATTTTTACCATTTTTGAAATCTATTCCAAATAATAAATCTCTACATTTTTTATTTCTATAACTTGAAATTAAATAACCACCTTTATAATTATTAAAATTATATTCATCTTTAAAATTTTTAAGAATTTTATTATAAGTAAATTTTTCAAAATTTAAATAAATAAATGGTATTTCAGAATTTTCAAAAAATTTCATACCATCTTTTGTAAAAATATTTGTACAACTTAAAATTAAAATTTTAAAATTTTTATTAATTGAAATTTTTGAATTAAAATTATTATAAATTCCATTTAATTCTCTAATTAATTTTCCAGTAATTTTATTTTTTGTATTTTTACATTGAACTAAAATTTCAATTTTATTTAATTTATTTTCATTTTCATTTTTATATTGATTTAAATTCCAATATCCAATTAAATCTATACCTTGATCATATGAACCACCTGTTCTTTTTAAATCATGTTTATTAATATTAAATTTATCTTCAATAATTTTTTTAGTTTGTAATTCAAATAAATTTCCTTTAAAAACTGAAGATTCTGTATTTAATTTATTATCACAAGCATATTGAAAATAATCTTCAATTTCTTTATTTACATACTTAGGTATATTAGATATATTAGATATATTAGATATATTAGATATATTAGATATATCTGAGTTACCTGAGTTATTTTGTACTTTTGACAGATTTGAAAGATTTAAAATTTTTGATTCATTAGTTATATTAATTATATTTCTTTTATTTATTTTATTATTAATTAATAGATTTTTAATTCCATTTCTTATTAGATTTTTATTCATAAATAGAATTCCACTATTCATTATCTTAATTTCTTTTAAATTGAGTAAATTTTTTTCATTAAATTAATCTCAAATTATAAATTTATTTAAAATTAAATATATTTTTATTTTAGATTCATTCAAATAGTAATAAAAAAAAAAGCCTTAAACCGGTATCAAACATCCAACATACTGACTAACAAACACTGAATTATTAAAATCATTGTTATTGTTGTTATTGTTGTAAATTGAAGTAACTTTCAATAATGAAAGAAAAACAAATATTACTAATTCTTACAGATTGAAATTAATGATTAATTGAATTGAATATTTATTGAATAGATGAGAAAAAAAAAACTATGTAAAACTAATAAGAGATTGGAAAAGTGCAAAAAAAAAAGAAAGATACAAAATTGAAGAGTGAGTCAAGGAATTGAGAATCAAATTCTACTTGATCAAAGAGAATATTCAGAAGTTCATTAAAAAGCTAATTTGAAGTAAAATAAAAGTTAGTAAGAATTCTAAAAAAGGTGATTTTTAAAGACTTTGAAATTTGAAATATTATATTTTTTCTTTATGAAAAGCATCAGATAGTAGTCAGGGTTGTATTCATCGAGCTGGTTAAAGCTCTAGCATTAGAGATGCCAGAAAAAACATATAAAGTACAAAAATTCATCATGAAATTTCATTAAAAACGAGAAATATTTAAAATAACAAACAACAAAGCCATTGGGAAGAATCAAAAGAAAGACATACACTAAAGTAAATTAGACCCAACCAAACCAAACTAAACTAAACCAAACTAAACTAAACCAAACTAAACTATCACATTCAGTAATAACAAACACCAAAGAACCAATTTGAATAGTAATCCAGTTAAAAACTGCCACTGCCAATGATCCTAATCACAAACAGATAAAAGAAGTAAAAGAAAATGGCAGAGAAGCATTTAAATACAAAAAACCACAATCAAAAAACAACAAACAAAAAACGAAAAAGTTTTAGGGCTTTGCAACGAGAATTCTGCCGTTGAAGACGCAACTTTTCAAACGCGTAACTTTTACGCAACTTTCTTCAGCTTCTTCAAAACTACAATCATTTGTGAGATTCTTTGAAATATGTATATATATTTATATATATATTCTGTTTTATATATGTTTTATATATAATTTATATATGATTTATATATGATTTATATTCTTCTTAAACTATCTCTTAGTCCATAGATTTCACTCACAATTTCATTCAACATTTTAGCTTTGCCATTTGGATCATCCATTAATTTTTGTTCTTCATTATTACAAGCAACAACTCTAGATTTTAAAAATTTAGGATGTGATAATAATTGATTAAAATTATTAATAAGAATATCTCTATCTTCTTCACTATTCAATCCTGGTAAAATATCAATTGAATTATTTATAGAAATTGAATTTGAATTAGATAATCTAAGAGAATTTGAATTTAAATTTGAATTTGAGGATACTTCTCTTATTGATCCAATATTTATATTATTACTTAAAATTTCTTCAAAATTTAATTTATTTAAAATTTCATAAATTAAAATTAATTGTCCAGTTTCATAAATTGTTGAATATGTTATAATTAATGAATCAAATGACCATCCAGTAATAGTATTATAAATTTGTTTTGAAAATCTTCTTAAAAATGAACAAATTTCTGGTAATAATCTTTCTTTAAATTTATTTAATAATATAATTATTATTGGTAATAATCCATTACTCCAAATTTTATGATATTTTAAAAAAATTTCTGGTTTAATAATACCATTTTGAATAATTATTGAAATTTCACTTTCAATTAAATTTGAAAATAAATCTTTATTTAAAATTTCTTCAACAATAATATCAATTGAAACTAATTCAAATATAAATCTTAATGATAAATCTGCAAAAATTAGTTCATTATTAATTTTCATAGAATTTGAATAATAATATAAATCTAAAATTCTTCTAATTGTATCATTTCTATTAAAACATTGTGCAAAACTTGTTAATAAATTTATTGATCCTTTTAAATCTCCAATTTTTTTAAATATATTTATAAATAATATTAAATCTTCAACTCTATTATATATTATACTTAAATTTAATTCCAATTCCAATTCTAATTCCAATTCTAATTCCTTTTCCTTTTCTTTTCTTTTTTCATTCATTTTTTCAATTTCTTCTTGTATTGATAATATAATTAAATTTGTTCCTTCACAAATATATAATTCAAAAAATTTAATTAAATCTTCTGAAATTAAATCTAAAATTAAATAATTCTTATCTTTACATATTGTAAAACATATTAATAATCCTCTTAATAATGATCTATAAACTTGATTTTGATTTCTTTGAAGATTTTCTTTAAAATTAACATCTATTGATAATAATGATTCAATTATTCCAATAATTAATTCTTTAATATAAATTTCTTTAATTTCTGTATTATTATTTAATGAAATATTATAAATTGTAAAAAAAATTAATTCAATTCTTTCTAAATAAATTCCTTCAAATCCTGGAATTATACTTTCTTCATTATTTATTTTAATTAAGCTTAATAAAATTTCAAGAAATTTTCCATTAATTTCACTTTTCTTAGTTTGAATATATGATGTAAAAAATGCTCCCCATGATTTAACAACTGTTGTTTGAGATTCAATATATTGTGAATGAATACTATTATTAATTATATCTTTTCTAATAAAATTCCATCCTTCACAATCACAAAATATTCTATCCAATAAATTAACATTATAAATAGAATGTATTCCATATCTTTTTCTTGAATGAATTAATGCTGAATAAATAAATTGAGAAAAATCAATTTTTTGTAATATTGATTCTTCTTTAATTGGAAGTAATGCTCCTTCAAACATTGTTAATCTTTTAAGATCAATTTTAAATAATTTTTTTGAATAATTATTTATAAATTCATTACTTTCAATTAATTTTGTTATTGGAAAAATTATTTGTTTTAATTGTTTTTTTTCTTTTAAAGGACTATTAGATACAAAAAATAATAAAAATGCAAAAATTTCACCTAATATTGATACAAGTTTATTTTTATAACAAAATTCAATAACTTCTTTATTTTCATATGATTCAATACTTTTATTAGATAATAATTTAACATCTTTAAATTTTAAAAAAAGTTTAACTAAAATTTCAATAAATTCTTTATCATCATTAGTAACTCTTTGAGCAAATGTAAATGAATTATATGCAAATGAAATTGATTCTAATAAATGTATAGAAACAGAATGTGGATAAAAATTTATATTTAATGCACTTTTCTTTAAAATCTGAAATATTGAAATTTCTTTATGCCTTTCTTTTTTTTTATTATGACGAATATCATGTCCAGCTAATAAAATTATTGCTAATCCTTCTTGATTATATTCCATCACAGTTGAAATAAAATCAAATAAATAATTCTTTATTTCATAATTATCTAATGAGTTTTTCAAATCATTTGCCAATGAATCTAATAAAACTTTTGTATGATTTTCTCCTAAATAAGCTAAAAGAGAAGGAAGCTTTTCATCTTCTGGAATGGGATCATTCTTGGTTCCTAATGAATTATAACTTATAAGCTTTATTAATACTTTTAGTATTGGAACTCTTAATCTTAAATGTTTAGAATAAGCATTAATTAATTTTGATACTGATTTAAACAATTCTAATTCAAAAATTGTTATTTTCTTATGAAATAAGCTTCTTATAGACAAAAGAAGTTTTGAAAATTCAAAACAACTATCCACAAATTCCCAAAAATGAAATGAGTTTAAATCATTGATATAAAAGACATTTAAAACAGCAATATCATCGGAGCCATTATCTATAAGATTAATCATTTTCATAATTGGACTTATTGTTCTTAAATCTGGAAATTCAACTATTAAAAATGATTTAATTATCCTTTCAGCAGATAAAAGAAGAGTTTTAATTGGTAAACTCTGTTTGAGACTCTTTTTAAAATTAACACTATAAGTTGAAAACAAAATTTTCTGAAATACGCTTAAAATACCAGACCCTATCTCAAAACTTTGATGGAATTTGGAATAACCAAAAGATTGAAAATTTTCAAAAAGGAATATAAAATAATCAGTAAAACTCAACAAAATTTCAGCCTTAACACCATTAGAGAAAAAATCAACATCTGATTCCTGAATTAAAAGACACTCATCTATCAAAGAATCAAAAAATTTAATTAAAGCTAGTGAAAAATCATAATTTTGGTTATGAATTTCTATTGAATTTAAATGATTAGTCAATAAATCTCCATTATCAGAGTTAGAGTTATTTATAGTATTGATGGATAAATTTTGTGAAGATCCAAAAGCCAATTTATTCAGATTCAAAAGATTTGATTTAATCAAGAAAGACCAAACGATATTAGCATTATTTGCTAGTAGTACATCGAACAAATCAATCAAACCCAGAAGGCTTTTTAAATCTTTTTTACCAAGGGAGTAATTGAAATATTCCAAGATCAAATCCATTAAATCATTGCAAGACAATGATTTTTTATTTAAATAAATTGATAAAGAATTGATTAACTTATTACATTCTTCCAGTGATAATCCATTAAATGAATTTTTTAATAATTTGATAAATATTGTCATGAACTCTTTTTCATCTTCAGAAACGGTACTATTATTATGTGGTTCATAAATTAATTTAAGTAAAATATTTTGAAAAAATCTTCCTAAAAAACTCCATCCATTATAACCATGATAAAAAACAATAAATTCCCAATTTTCTATAGTTGAGTTTGATAATATTTTACCTTTAGTTCCTGGTTTCAATTCAATTCTAAAGCTTTTTTCATCTATCTCAAAAGGTGGAGATATTTTTAATGAATCTTTCAAAACAATTGTTTCATTATCATTTTCAGGATCTTCTAAATCATATTCTATATTTATTTCATTTGGTTTGAATTTATAGAAATATGTTGATAATTCAGATAAATTTTCAAAAGCAAAACTTCCATTTATATTACATAAGTTCAAAAAAGCCAATAAAGATTCATTAACAGTGGGTAATTTTAATTTTAATAACATTACTAACTGTTGAGTGAAATGATTATTAAAGAAATTCTCAAGAATTAAATCACCTGGACTATTTTTATTAGCTTTTATAATTGCTTTTGCTGAATTTTTATTATAACTTGATTCTTTATTTGAAATTAAAATATTTTGAATATTTGAAATTGAATATAATGATAATTTTTCAAAAACAGATGAATAAAGTGCTGAATTTTTTTGATTGAATGAAATATATGGTACAATTGAAATTAAAAAACAAGAAATTATTGCAACATATAAATTATTATGTTTTAAATCATTAAAATTTTTTTGAATTTGAACAAATCCATTTATTGAATCAAATTTTTGAATTAAAGAATTAATTTGATTTAATATAAAATTTGTATTGGAGATTGTAGTTAAAGAAGAAAATTCCTTTAAGAAAATTAAATCATTTGATAAAATTTGATTATCATTATCAATGGTTGAAGAATTTATTGATAATAATTTTAAATGTAAAATAGTAGACCAGAAATAAATTATCATTGGATTTGAATTTTGATCAGTTAAAATAATATCATTTAAAATTTTAAAATTTTTTGGATCATTGAAATATATTAAACTATCAATATCAATAAAATTATGATTTTGAGAATTTGATAAATTAACATTTAAACCCATAAATAATAAAGATATTAATTCTGTTAAATTTTGAATTGATATTAAATTATCATTTAAGATTATATTTGAATTTATATTTAAAGAATTATTATTTGAATCTTTTAAAGAAATTTGAAAGTTTTTATTAAAATTTGATAAATACATTAAATCAAACCAATTGATTATATTATCAATATTTAATTCAATTAATAAAGATAATTGAAGAACAGATTTTAAAGAATTAAAAGTTGTTATAATTATTCCATTTAAATAATAATTGGATAAATTATCATTCAAGAATAAAATTTCATTATAATCTTCATCATTGATTTCATTTTCATTTTCTTTTTCATTATTATTATTATAATCATCATCATAATCTTCTTTATTTAAGATTGAGATAAATTTTATGAAAAAAAGATTTAAATTTTGAATAAAATTATCAATTAATAAATTACCATTTAATTTTAATAAATCATTTTGAATAAAATTTTTTAAATTTTTATCAATTTTAGATAAATAAATTGAATTTTGAATAATTAAATTTAATAAATTTAAAATTGAATTTAAATTATCAAAAATTAAATTTAAATAAAATTTTAATTTTTTTAAATGATTTAATTTATTTATTTCAAAATTTTCTGAATTTGTTTTTAAAATTAATTTATTTTCATTTAAATTTAAATTTAAAATTTGATTTTTTAAATTTGATTGAGCTATAATTCTTAAAATTTCTAAAAAATCAATTTTTAAATAAATTGATAAAATTTTAGAATCTTTTAAAATTTCAATTAAAATTTTTTTATCATTTATAATTTCATAATTTATACCTCTTTGATTAAATTTTAATGTATTTGAATTTGAGTTTAAAGAAATAATTAATTTATTATAAATTGAATAAGTATTTTGTTTTGAATAATTTTTTAATATTATAAAAGGATTAATTAAAATTGATTTATTTAATATAATAAATTTTAATAAATTTGATAAAATAAAAGGATCATTAATTGAATCTGAAGAAAGAATTGAGATTGCATTATTAAAAGTCCAAGAATCAGAAGGTACAGGACCTGGAATTGAAGCAGTAATGGAATTATTGGATGCCATTATTGATTAGTTTATATTCCTTCTTCAATATTAATATATTAATATATTATTTATTATTTATTATTATTATTATTAATTTTATTCAGTGAATATCAATTGTTTGTTTATGTTGTAGCGGTAAAGTATTGTCAATAAAATAAAGGTTAATAATTTACAGAATTTTCAAAAGGTCCGGGTAACTTTGAAAAATTGGCCATCTGTAATTATTATTTATTCATTATTTATTATTCATTATTCATTATTTATTTATTTATTATTTATTATTTATTTAATAGATAAGATATGATACAGTAATATATTAGAGGAGGATAGAATAGAATAGAATAGAATAGAATAGAATATAATATAATATAATGGTAGTATTTTTTTTTAAATTAAAGAAAATAATCAGTTACAGGTTTTTTTGAAGGAATTGAATTTGCATCTTGTATAGCAGCTTCAAAAATTTGATAATTTCTATTTAAATTATCATCAATTTTTAAAACTGCAGCTACATTACCACATCTATAACAATAATTTGGAGCAGACCAAACAGTAACTAAACCACCATTAAACCATTCTTTATAACCTTCCATAACTAATTGATGAGCTCTAGCAATTAAAGAAATTTTATTTTCATATAAAAATTTTTTAACTTCATTTTTACCAAATAAAAAACCTGCACCTCTTGGAGATGTACCCCAACCTGGTACATCATCAGGATCACTCCATAATAAATCACACATTGGACCTTCATGAGGTACTTCTTTTTTTCTATCAATTAATTTAATTTGTTTTAAATTTTCAATTTCTGGACTTAAACCACCATGTAAACAAAATACACCATTTTTATTATTTGAAGTAACTAAAGCAGAAAGTGATAAATAATCAAAAACTTCACAACAATATCTCCAAACATTTGCAGAACCATATTTTCTTATACATTCATCATAAAAACCATAAACTTGAGTAATTTGTCTTGATTCATGATTACCTCTAACTAAATAAATTCTATCTGGATATCTAACTTTATAAGTTAATAATAATAAAAAACTTTCAAGAGAATAAAAGCCTCTATCAACAAAATCTCCTAAGAATAAATATTTTGAATTTGGACAATCACCAGTAAATTTAAATAAATTTAATAAATCATGTAATTGACCATGAATATCACCACAAATTATTACTGGAGTATCAATTAATTGTATATTACCTTCTTGAACTAATAATTCTTGAGCTTTAAAACATAATTCTTGAACATCATCTTCTGGTATATATTTACACTCTTTTAATAAACTTATAATCACATCTAAATCCAACATTACAATTACAACAATAACAATAACAATAACACTGTCCACAACACCCACCACAGCTCTTCTCTGCCTCTTTTTCTTCACGCTCTGCTTCCTCTGCTTCTGCTTCCTCTGCTTCTGCTTCCTCTGCTTCTGCTTCCTCTGCTTCTGCTTCCTCTGCTTCTGCTTCCTCTGCTTCTGCTTCCTCTGCTTCTGCTTCCTCTGCTTCTGCTTCCTCTGCTTCTCTTCTCTTCTCTCTTCTGGTTCTTCTTCTTCTTCTTCTTCTTCTTCTCTTTTCTCAGTTTTTGGCGTTTCGCGTTCGGAAAACATCCGAGGGTGCTGAGACATGTGACATTGAGAACCACCGCTGGGGGTACATTATACACGTGCCTTGGCAAGTTATTTAACTCTGTTAACTTAACCTTATTAATTTATTTTCAATCAATCAATTTATTCGTAACTGTTAATTGTTAATATACTGTATATTTATTTAAAATCTCGAGAAATTGGGTTACTTTAATAGAAGTTAACCAACATCAAACTTTCATCCAATATATTACTGCTTTTTAAAATGATATTATATTAATATAATAAAATAAGTATTATATTCATTGACTATATTCTTTTTTTTTAGTTTCCAAGTACAGATAATAATAATATTCAAAATTAATTTGAAGAAAGCAAAAAAAAAAAAAATGGAATTTTATTTAAGTGAAGAAGAAAAAAAAAAAGAAGATGAAAAAGAAATAAAATTACTTGAAATTTTAAATAAACAAATAAATAATAATGAAGAAAAATTAAATAAAATTGATTTAAATAATATAAATAATTTATGTTTAATTTGTAAAGAATTTTATAAAAAAGATTGGTGTACATCAACTGGTGGTGGATGTTCAATAAAAGATTTTAAAAATAATAAAATTTATTTAACACCATCTGGAATTGAAAAAGAAAAAATTAAATTAAATGAAATTTTTATTTTAAAAGATACATATTTAAAAGATTTTAATAATGAAAATATTTTAAATTTTAAAATTTCAAAAAATTATATAAATTTAATTAAAATTAATTTAAATTTTAATTTAAATCCAAGTTCATGTACACCAATTTTTTTAACAATTTATAATCATTATTATTCTAATAACATAAGTTCTATAATTCATACACATTCAAAAAAATCAGTTATTATGAGTTTAATATTAGAAAAAAAAAATTTAAATTTTTTTAAAATTAAAAATTTTGAAAATATTAAAGCATTACCAAAATATTCAAATTCAGAATTATCATCATCATCATCATCATCATCATCATCATCATCATCATCATTAAAATATTTTAAAAATGATGAAGAATTTATTATACCAATGATTGATAATAAAAATTATGAAGAAGAATTAATTGAAGATTTTAAAAAAATTTTAAATGATAGTAAGTATAAGTATAAAAATATTTGTGCAATTTTAGTTAAAAGACATGGAATTTTTATTTGGGGAGAAAATTTAAAAAAAGCAAAAATTATTAATGAAGCAATTGATTATTTATTTGATATTTCTATTGAAATGTATAAACTTGGTTTAGATGATTAGTTAATAAGTTAATAATTTAATAATTTAATTAATATGGAATTTTTGTAGATTTAATTTTATTACCATTTATATTTAACCAATTTATTTTTTTTTCTAATTCTAAATCTATTAAACCTACACAAACTACAGAATCACCTCTTAATAAATATAAACCAAGATTGATGATTTGGTTTTCATCTTCATCTTCATCATCATCATCTTCTTCTTCTTCTTCTTCGATGTCGTTGTCAATATCTTTTTTTTCTTGATTATTCTCAGTTAATATTATTTGTTTAGTTTCATTTAATAATAAATTTGTATTTAAATCATATCCTTTTAAAATTCCAGTAAAAAATCTACCATCTGTTGTTATCACACAAACTTTTTTATCTTTATATTCTAATAAAAAAGACATATCTTTGTCTCATTGTCTAATTAAGATTGATTTAATTAAGTTATTATTCAATTTCTATTATTTCTTCTTCTTCTGATTCTTCTTCTTCTACTTCCAAGTTGAAAAGGAATAATCTTTATTCAGATTTATTACTTCATATTCTTGACATCACGTGAATAGTAATATAATATATATTTGTATATATTTGTATATATTTGTATATATTTGTATATATTTGTATGTAATATACTACTATTCCAGTAATAAGAGGGGTACATAAAGCTTTAAAGGTGTTAAATCAACAAGTAAATATTGCAAATAAAAGGCAACTTCTTTTCTGTTCTTTTCTGTTCTTTTCTATTCTTCACTGTTCTCCAGCAGCAAACAGTCAGCAGTTACCCAGCCCAAGCCACACGGTCACCGTTGCCACTTTCCTTACTAGCCACTTTCCGGAAAGCGTGCGAGAAAAAGGCCTGGCACACCACCACTCTCAACACTCAACACTCTACGCCCTACGCTCTACGCTCTACGCTCTACGCTCTACGCTCTGCAATCAACACAAAAGCTCTACAGTCAACAGTCAACAATCAACAGTCAATAAATAATAAACACAAACAGAAAACAAAAATCAAGAAATTCAGAAAAAATAAATAATAACAAGCTGAGAAACAATAACACCATCACTCAAATACTTCAAATACACCTTTTTTTGTTTCCTTTTTGCTTACTCAAACTCTTCTGAATCATCCTTTAACAATGGCTAATATTACTGAGATTCAGGTATGTAAATTTAATTATCTTCTTTATAATTCTTATTTTCTCTTCAATTTCTTTCAAATCATTACTTAAAAATTACAATTATTTACTTAATTTACTTAATTTACGGTCTTGTTTACTTTTCGTTTTAACTACTTAATTATTTAACTATATGTAAATATTCGGTATCTTATTAATTAATTCATCAATAATTATAATAATCATAATAATAAATATAATAAATATAATAAATATATATGTATATATATATAATTCATATTCACTGAATGATAAATATTATAATATCTTTTAAATGTCATTCCTTACATATATCACACTTCTATATAATATAGTATAAATTTGAATATAGAGTTTGCTTATTCATGTATATCAAAAGCAAACTATCCAATAAAAATCAAACTTTTATACACACTCTCAACTCACTTTCAAACTTATATCATTTATCTTTCAATCAATATCAATTTAGAAAATCATTATAATTATAATTATAATATATTATATTAAATATTAAGTTTCATCATTTACTAACAATTTTATTTACAATTTTATTTACAATTTTATTTACAATTATTTATAGTCTCAATTTTTAAATTTTGATGATCCTTATGAATTAGTAAATGCTGTAACTTTAGCTTTAGCATCTCCAATTGAAAGAACTATAGTATCTGATCAATATGCAAATGATAAAAATCCAGCTTCTGAAGTTCAAGCTTATGCTAAAATTTCTGGTTCAACTTGGACTTTTTATGTAAAATCTTTAAATGTAAAAATTGGTAGAAATACTGAAATTACTCAAAAATCTTCAATTATCAATCATAATACCGCCATCACCACCACCACCACCACCACCACTAATACCAATACCAATAATAACAATAATATAGAAAGTGCGAGTAAAAGTGATAACAATAATAATAATAATAATATCAATGATAAAAAAGATGAATTATCTAATACTGATTCAAAACAAAAAATTAATAACAATAATTCTTCAATTAATAATAATATTAAAAATGAAAATGATAAACAGATAACTACAAAATCGGAAAATAATACAAATTCCAATACCAATAATACAAATACACTGGATAATAAAGATATAGTTGATAAAATAAAACCTTCTGATGATCCAAATCATGTAGATATAGATCTTGGTCCTGCAAAAGTTGTTTCAAGACAACATGCTTCAATATCTTATAATATTATTACAAGAGAATGGGAATTACAAGTATCTGGTAGAAATGGTGCTAAATTAGATACAATAAGAGTTCAATCTGGTAAAAATGCTTCTTCAAATGTTTTAAGATCTGGTTCTATTATTGATATTGGTGGAACTCAAATGATTTTTATATTACCTGAAACAATTCCAAAAATTTCAAAAAATATTTTAAATTTATTAAAATCAAAATTATCAAAAAATAATCAACAACAACAACAATTACAACAACATAATCAAAATCAAAATATCAATTCAAATTCAAATATCAATTCAAATGTAAATCAATTTCAAATTCAAAATAAATCTAATTTTAATAATATTAATAATTTATCAAATTTACCAATTAATTCAAATCCACTTATAAATATTAATAATAATGGTAATCCTTCAACTTATATAACTTATCCTTTTGTTAATAATGTCAAAGGTTTTCAGATATATAATGGTGCTAATAATAATAATAATAATAATCAATTACAAACTGGTAATTTTTTAATTAATGATCCAAATAATTTAAATGGTAATAATAACACTAATAATAATAATAATAATAATAATAATAATAATGAAACTAATAATAATAACAATTTAAATAACTTAAATAATATTAATAACCTAAATAATAATAATAATATTATTATTAATAATAATGGACTTTTAAATAATAATGGAATGAATGGTTTAGAACAAGATTTATCAAAAGATGAATCAAAAGATATAAAACCTCCATATTCTTATGCAACAATGATTACTCAAGCAATTTTATCAAATACTGAAGGTGTATTATCTTTATCTGAAATTTATAATTGGATTTCAAAACATTATGCTTTTTATAGATTTTCAAAAACTGGTTGGCAAAATTCAATAAGACATAATCTTTCATTAAATAAAGCTTTTGAAAAAGTTCCAAGAAGAGCTGATGAACCTGGTAAAGGAATGAAATGGCAAATTGCAGAATCTTATAAAGATGAATTTTTAAAAAATATTGCAAGTGGTAATATAAGTAAAGTAAGAAGAGGTAGTAGCGTCTCAAGACAATTACAATTACATTTACAAACTCATCATAATCTACCGACAAGAAAAATTGATTTAGCTAAAGGTTTTAATTGAATAGAAAAAAAGAAATATAAAATAAGGACAATCAAGAAAAATTAAATAAAAGACATTTTGTTCATATATAATAAAAAATGACATGTTTTTTTTATGTTGGTTTTTCATTATTTCTATTGCAATTGTCATTTCAATTGTCATTTCAATTGTCATAAATATAGTAAATAATGTTGTCAAGATTATCATAAGTATTCAGTCAAAAAAAAAAAAAAAAGAAACTTTTATTCAAATATTGTTGTCATAATTGTATTTTCACCATATCACATTATCATAAATGTTAAATTTCATAACTTATTTTTTTTTGTTTCAATATGTTATAGTTATTTATATTTAGTCTTCAATACAAAGGGGTTTTATTGTTGATTTTGATATTAAATTAGTAGTTGTATTATTGGAATTTATTTTTATTTTCATTTTCATTTTATTTTATTTTATTTTGTTATTAATTTTGTTATTGATTTATATTATTGTTTTTCTTTTTGTTTGGCATTACAGGTATTTAAAAATTAATAAAAACACCTTTGTTTCAGTAAACCAAAGTTAAAGAAGCAAAAAAAAAAAGAAAAAAGAATTCCAACAAATTGTTTTAATGTTTAATTGTGTATAGATAATAAATATTCTAAAATATTTATAATTAATAATAATAATAAAAATAAAGCTTTATTTCTTGGTATTCATTTCTTTATATTTCTCAGTTGACACGTGACATAATGGCGGAGCGGGAAAGGTTCAACCGATTCAGTTCCATTGCCGGTATTGTTTGTTGTACTTTAAATATTTGATCATCTTCCACTAGAATTATTGAAGCTACAATTATTGATAAGAATAATCAAATAAAACTAGATAGTGCTTTCTCTTTTAATGTTTCTTCATTCCTTTTCAAGTTGAAACTATTAAATAATATACGCAATTGTATAAATGCAAACTGTCCATCAACCACCAAGAGAAGGTTCAGTACCACCTGATGCTCCACCAAAGAATAATTTAAATTCTCCATTTTTCTCATTAATAGATCCTAAATTATTAGTACTTTTACCCTTATCTGAAAAAAAAATAAAATTTCCTAATGATTTATTACTGGAAAATAAATCTGAAATAAAAAATGATAAAGATAATAAATCCGAACTCTTATCATCATTAGATAATGAAATCAATAATTATGAGAAAAAATTTAAATATTTACTTTATATTGCAAATTCTTCAAATTCATTTCAATCAGCTATTGCATATTCAAATTTATTGTCTTTAATAAAAAGTTATTTAAGATTATTATATGATAATTTTTTAATGCAAAGGAGTCTTTTAACTAAAAAATATGAATTAAAAATTTTAGAAATTTGGGAAATTAGATTATCTATATTATTTTTATCAAATAATTCTCAATTTAAACAAGCTTCAAAAGAAGAATCAATTAGATTTTTTGCAATTTTACCTTCACTTAATAGCTTTATTACTCTCAATTCTAAAAATTTATCAGAAAATATTGTAAATTTGCCATTATCATTGAAGTTATTAATAATTGAATTAAAGGCTCTGCATCCAAGTTATAATACAGTTAAATTAATGTATGATATAATTTGGTCTTTAAGATCGGATATCAAGAATGAATACTTCCTTAATAAATTAAACTCAGATTCAGAAACTATTACAAAACTTAATTTAACTATTCAAATTTGTTCATATATTATTTCTGCAAATGTTATATCAAAAAGAGATTATTTAACTTTTTTATCCTTGGCTGATTCAATTTTAAATAATATTCAATTAAAATCAAAAAAAATCAAAAAGACAAAAGAAAAAAAACAAATTGAAAAAGAATCATTTTCCAATTATGAAATTGAATTTTATTCAAATTATTCTTTAATGGCAACTTTAATTTCTTTAATCCAAGGTGATTATGATAAATCCGAGTATTATTTCAATAATTTAATCAAATTAAATAAAGAAATGAATAATTTAGAAGTAAGCGAATTTCAATCAATCAAGTTATTGAAAAAAGTTTTATTGAACAGTTCTAATCATAAAAGAAATAATTCAGAGAATATTGAGAATGAGAAAAATGATAAAAATGACAAGAACGAAAACTCAAATAATATTATTGTTGATAAGGAAATTATTATTAACTCATTAGATGATCTTTTGGAATTGAGAATAACTGGTAGATTACTTTGTTCTTTTTGTGCTTTATCAGAATTAAATTTAAGATCTTATAATAATTATCTTGATATACTAAAACTTGATAATAAAAAATATTCATCAGCTTATAAAATTGGAAATAACGAAAGTACAGATAATTCAAATAACTTAAAGCAAATGTTAAACGATAATAACTATAATTCTTTGGATATGTTAATGATATGTTGGAATAGGAATTATAGTACAATATATGATTTTGATCATCAATAGTTTTTTGTCATTGATATTTAATTTATTTTTGAACTATAAATTTTTACTGGAATTTTTAGATAAATAGATATATATATATATATATATATATATTTCATACTCTATATTCTATATATCAATGGCCCGCAATTACTGAATTATCGAACTTAGGAAATGAAAGTAGTAAAATAAAATAATTACTGATATTGAATGGTCTATTGTTTAAAACCTTTTAAGGTTTAGGATAAATCAAAAAAATGAAAAGCTTGAATCTAAATTTTAGAATTTCATTTCAAGAGCCCTATATGATCACGAGAATAATACTAGGGGTTTAAAGTAAGACTGGGCTGAAGCTTTCGATTTTCAGGGGAGCTCCATAAAAAGCAGTCTTGACATCATATTATGGTCACGTTTTGAAATATCCAGAATTCACAGTAAAAAGTGTGGCCCTGAAGAAACAGGGAGTGCGGAACTGGAAAAGTCATTGAATAAAACACAGCAATAAGAAATTTGCCGACAAGAAGCAAAGCAGGACATGTGACCTTTTTATATTGTCTCTTTCAATTATTCAATCGTTCAATTTCAAGAAAAGATTAGAAGAGGATATCACAAAAATTTAGACACTAATTGAAAATCAACAACAATATTCTGATAGAAAATATATACTCATCAACGATAATCAAATATAATATAGAAATGGCTACCGGAAGAAGTGCTTTAAAAGACGTTGTTACATGTGAATATACCATCAATCTCCACAAAAGAGTACGTATCCATATTCAAAACTGAAATTTGGAGAAGCAATATTTGAAAGAATGAAAGAGAGTAAAGAAACATTAAAGAAAATCAAATGAATGAAGAAATGAAGTAAATTTAAAGTAAAAACTGGATTGAAAATGGTGAAAAATGGCATTTAAAAAAATATTTCTTAAAGGCTCATCGTTTTTTTCAAAAGAAATAGTTAAGAGTAATAATTAAAATTAAATGGGATTATCAAAGTAATTAATTTATGGAATTGTGTTCCAAATCACATATAATTTGTCAATTTAAATTTAGCATTTTGGATTTCAGTTACTTCCAGATTTTGTAAAATTGAAATTAGTATGAAAGGAAAGAAAATAAAATATTAAGTCCTAAGTAAAACATCCTTGTAGAAATAAATGGACTTATCATCAACCAATTAGTTACAAAGCTTGACATAATTCTCAATTTGTTTTTTTAAATCCTAATATATCAAGAAGTGATAATCCTAATTATTTAATAAGTAAATTCTTTAAATTCAAACCAAAATCTCTTAAGCAAATCATAGATTCTCAAAGAAACATTCTCAATCAAATTACAGAACTTAATTATATAAGATCGATAATAATTTGCATTTATACTAACTTTTTAATTATTAGTTGTTTGGTAAACAATTCAAAAAAAGAGCTCCAAAAGCCGTCAAAGAAATTAAAAAATTTGCTACTTTACACATGGGTACATCTGATGTTCGTCTTGATCCAAAATTAAACCAAGAACTCTGGAAAAGAGGTGTTAAAGGTGTTCCATACAGATTACGTATCAGAATTTCTAGAAAACGTAATGAAGAAGAAGATGCTGATGAAAAATTATTTTCATATGTTGAACCAGTCTTTGTTGCTTCTGCTAAAGGTTTAGAAACTGTTGTTATTGATGAAGATGACGAATAATTTAGTTAATGCATAATATCTTTAATATCTTCAACCTAGGTCATATTATATATTTCATGAATAAAACAACTAATCCTCAAAAATATTTGTAATTTTATAGTGATATTAAACTTAATTTAGATTAAAATTTCATTCTATTTTCTCGAAGATGCAAAGTCACAGCATAAGTTAGTGGGAACCTTGTTTTCTTTATTTTAAATTATTTACTATGATCATAATTGTCTAAATATAATAGAAAACAATAAAGCAAAAAAAGTACTACAATTCGATGAATCAATGTGAGTTATCAAAAATATTTAATAAAATCTTACTTATCAAAATGCTTGAAAACAAGATATCTACGAATATACGATAAGGAGAAGAGTTATTCATATTGTAAAAAAGTGATTTATTAATTTTAATCTAAAAAAATCTAATGAGAAAAATTGTTAGTAAATTTGATCAAAAAAAACCATAAAACTTGATTGACCAGCAAAAAATTTCAGTTTCCAAATTAATTAACCTTATATTGAACAATTTAAAATCAGAGTAACTATGACAAGTGTAAACCTTCATTACAAAAAAGAAAATCAAGACGATTAACTTATAGCATTTGTTCAATTGGTAAAACAAAATATAAATATCATCATTATAAATTGTAAAAAAAAAGGAAAAATAATTCAGGAGCAGCAAAAACGAAAAAGCACCAGAATAAATCAATATAACACTTACAAATCTAAAAAAAAACATAAATCACCTAACTCAATAAATGCAAACTCTGTAAAAAAACCATTTACTAGTTATCTATTCAAATAACAACAAATAAAAAATAAATTACCATAAAGCAGATAAATTTATATCAAAGAAAGCTTACTAGAATTTGATTCTTTGAATACATTGTTTTTGAGGGTTGATGAAAATTATAACTTCAATACCTTCAAATTTTTTATTAGGGTTCCACCTATTCAAAGAGCCAACCAAAGCAGGGTCAAGAACTGAGAAAGTTTAGTGCAACAATATAGGACATATAATTAGGGCAGCAAACATGTACAGGACGGATATCAAAGTTATACAGGACAAAACCTTTTTACGTCAAAAACCGCATTTTATGATAGTGTACATCTAACATCCATTACATCTGGATTATTTTGATTCAAGCTTGTCGCGAAATGTAAACATAAACAAATCAAAAAAATAAATAAATCATCTAACGAGAATTCAAGGAAGTTTTAAAGAGCTGACTGAAACAAAATTTATCAATTAATATATAATCACTTTACATCATTGATCCTCAATTCTTCATCCCGAAATTTCAAGAATATTTGGCTAGCTTGCCTGAAATTTTAAATATCCAAAATACCCATATACCCAAATACCCTTTCTTTATTTGCTTGGAAGAATTCTCACTTTTACCCTCATTTTTAGTTTATATTAAATTTCAGCTTATTCAGGGTAAATTCATTTCCATTTTGTTTGATAATGGCTCAAACTAGAAGAGCTAGAAATACTAGAAACAGAAATAGGAATCTTGTGAAAGATTCCGAAGACGATTTAACCAAGGATTCAATAATAATTTCTGATTCGGATTCTGATGATTCAATTTCTGCTTCCAATTCGACCCTAGGTTCAGATTCTGATCAAAGTACTGACCTTAGGCCTAAATCAAAAGCAAAACAAGTATCTAAACAAATAATAAATTCCAAAGAACAAAAAAAAAAGATACCAAAAGCTAAAGTGAAAAATGAAAAAAATCAAGTCGAAGATGACAATGATCAAAATAATAACAATGAGGTTGATAGTAAGAAGATTGATAGTAGTCTTGATGATTCTGAAGTAATTGAATTATCTTCTTCAGACTCTGAATCAACCTCAGCTTATGAGCTGGCTGAGTCAAATTCCCTCGACTCTGAAAACGATGACGAATCTGAAGATGATGAACTTCCAGAAAAAAAGATTGTAAAGAAAGAAAATATAAAAAACAATTCAAAATCTAAAATAGTCAGTAAAAAAATTATTCCTCAAAAATCAAAACTCAAATCTAAGTTCAAATCAAAAGGAAATTTAATTCCTTCAAGTGATTCTGAGCAGGAAGACCAGGAAGAGCAAAAAGAAGAGAAAGAGCCAAAAGACCAGGGAAGCACTGAAAACACTGATGAGATTAATAATAAGGAAGAAAAAAATGAATTAGCTGATGTCAATACTAAAAATAATGATGGTGATATTGAAATGGCCGATTTGTCATTAGAAGATAACCATAATCAGGAAATCGAAGATACTGAAAATGTTTTAAACAATGAAAACCTTGAGATCACAAAAAATCCAGATGACCTAAAAATTATTGAAAAAGATAATAAAGATATAACTGAAAAAAACATTCTTGAAGAAAAAAATCTCAAGGAAAATTTAATGAATAAAGAGAACTTTCAGTCCTTAAATATTCCAAACGTTATATCAAAAACATCTAAAAAATTAATTCCTCCTCCAACTATAATTAACAAAAGTTCAGTTCAATTAAATAATCGTGTAACTTTATCTGTAATTGATCAAAATTCTTCATCCTTAAAGAACTCAAATTGCAGTCAAAGTATAAGTCCATTAAAATCTAAAGTAATCAATATTCCCCAAGTAATTGGTTTAACCCCAACTCAGAATCTGGTTGGTATTACTAAAACTCCACTGAATCCACCATCTCCAAAAGTCAATTCTAATCGCTCTCCCCCACGATCTCCAATGTTAGGTCTTTCTTTAGGATCTCCATCTCGTTCAAGACCACATTCACCTTCCCGGGCTATCAGGTCTTCAACATTTAGTAATACTCAATTTATAAACACTCAATCTAGAAAGCAATTGTTTCAAGATTTGGAAACTGAGAGAAATTCAGGAGAACCTCAAATCAGATTAGTTATCGATAAATTAATTTTAAATGATTTTAAGTCTTATGCTGGATCTCAGGTAATTGGCCCTTTTCATCCTTCTTTTTCTGCTGTTGTTGGGCCAAATGGTTCCGGAAAATCAAATGTTATTGATTCCATGTTGTTTGTCTTTGGATTCAGAGCTTCAAAAATGAGACAAAGTAAATTATCTGAGTTAATTCATAATTCTGATAAGGTTAGAAATTTAGATTCTTGTTCCGTAGATATTTATTTCAAGCATGTGATAGATAAGCAAAATTTCAATCCTGAAGAAACCCCTGATGAAAGTCCCGTAGAAGAAGTAGCTGATAGTGAGTTAATCGTTACCAGAAGAGCCTTTAGAAACAATGGTTCAAAATATTATATTAATCATAAGGAAAGTACTTATACAGAAGTAACAAACTTATTGAAAGAAAAAGGTATTGATTTAAAGCACAAAAGATTTTTGATTCTCCAAGGTGAAGTTGAAAGTATTGCCCAAATGAAACCAAAAGCAGAAAAAGAAAATGATGATGGGTTGCTAGAATATCTCGAAGATATAATTGGTACAACTGATTATAAGGGTCAAATTGAAGATTCTCTTAATAAGGTTGAGGAACTTAACACTATCTGCCAAGAAAAGGAAAGTAGATTTTCAATTGTTGAAAAAGAAAAATCCTCTTTAGAAGATAAAAAAAATGACGCTTTATATTTTTTAAGACAGGAAAGGATATTGACTAGAAAACGTGCCATTTATTATCAAACTAGAATTTTTCATAAAACTAAAAAATTAGAAGCTACAAAAATAGAGTACACAGAATTAAAAGAAAAATTGAATAAAGAAAAGAGTCAAGGCCTTGAATTTGAAAATGAAGTTAAGGATTTAGAAAATAAATTCAAAGAAGCAAGTAAAGTAGTTCACGAATTGAGTAGAAATATAAAGTCGCTCAGCTCTCGAAAGAAGAATCTTGACCGTGAAAATGTTCAAAATGAAGAAAAGAAAAAACATTTAGAAAAGAAAATCAAGAAATCGGATGGAATTTTAAATAACGCTCGGAATTCCATAGGGAGAAATCAAACCAGACTTGAGCAAATAACAAAGGAGCAAGAAGAATTTGAGAAAGAGCTGCAAGAATTGAAGGAAAGATTAGAAACTGAAACTGCAAAACTAGAAACAATTAAGGTCGCCTTAGCTAATAAAACAAAAGTATTTACTGATAAAATTGAAATTCTCCAGAGACAACTACAACCTTGGAATGAAAAACTTGAGAAAAAGAATTCTCAAATCAAGGTGACAAAATCTCAGCTTCAAATGCTCAAAGAACAAAAAAATGGGTTGGACAGTGAAATTGAAGAGTTAGAAGTCAAAATTGAAGAAATTATTGAAAATGGTAAACAGAAAGAACAACAATTAACTAAATTGAAAAAAGAAAAAGTTCATAATCTGAAAGAAGTTGAAGTTGGTACCCAACAGTGCCATGTAGGAAGAGAGCAAGCCAATGAACTTAAAGCTGAAATATCTAATCTCCGTCAAAGAGCTCAAGAATCTCGTTTCTCTGTAAATAATTTTACAAACAGAAGTAAAGTGTTAACGGGACTAATGAGACTTAAACAAAGTGGAAGACTCGAAGGATTTCATGGTAGACTTGGTGATCTTGGAAGAATCGATGATAAATATGATGTAGCAGTATCAACGGCCTGCCCTTCTCTTAATGATATGGTTGTTGAGACAGTTGAAGTAGGACAACAATGTATCGAATATCTTAGGAAAAACAATCTTGGCTACTCTAGATTTATTTGTTTAGACAAGTTAAGAAATTTTAATCTTAATCCAATTGAAACTCCTGAAAATATTCCTAGATTATTTGATTTGATTACTCCAGCAGAAGATAAATTTCGTCCTGCTTTTTATAGTGTTATGCAGGATACATTAGTTGCCAACGAAATGAAACAAGCAAACAGGGCTGCTTATGGAAGAAGAAGATTTAGAGTTGTTACATTAGACGGAAAATTAATTGATAAATCAGGTACTCTTTCTGGTGGTGGTAATTCCGTGAATAAAGGTTCTATGAATACATCAAAACGTCAGAAAGCTTTTATTTCAGAAGAAGAAGTTAAAAAGTTGGAAGATAAACTTGCAGAAAAAGAAAATATCTATGAAAATGGTTATAGAACATTAGTTCAATTAGAAAATGCTCTAAAAGAATTTCAAGAGAGGCAACCTATTATTGAAATAGAAATGTCAAAAATCGGTATGGAAATTGAATCAAATTCAGTAGAACTTGACTCTTGTAAAAAACAGATTAAAGATCACCAAGAAAGTAACAAAAGCTCTAAAATTAAATTCGATAATGATATAAAACAAGCTGAGCAAGATTTGAAAAAACGTGAAAATGAGCTAGAAGATCTAAAATCTCAATCTAGCTCTTTAGAAGAGGAAATACAGGAACTAGAACAAAAGATCATGGACGCCGGTGGTCTTGAAATGAAAACACAGAAATCTGAAGTAGATGGTATTAATCAGCGACTTGAAATATTGAATGAGAAAAAAGCTGCTGCTTTGCTTTTTAGCAAAAAATTACAAAATGAGCTCAAAAGAAATGAAAAATCAATAGCGACAAATGAAAGAGAAATTGAATTTTCCAAAGAAGAGCTAAATAATTTACTTCAAAATTATTCCGGAAAATCGCAAGCTCTAATTGATATTGAAACTGAATTAACCAAATTGGAAGAATCAAAGGACGAACGTTCTCAAGAAATGGAAGAACTTAAAACAGATTTGGAGTCAAGAAATGAAAAGATTAATGAAATGAAATCAGCAACAATTGAGTTCGAAAACAAAGTTGAAAAGGCCGAATCTTTCCTTCGTCATGAAACTAAAGGTATTAAAATTTTAATGGAAAAGTACAACTCACTAGAGTTAAAGGATGTCGGATATTTGATTGACTGGTTAAGAGATGAAGAAGCTACATCTTTTAACAAAAGTAAAAAGCTTTCTAAGAAAAATCAAAGGAAGCGTACCAGAATTGATGATGATGAAGAAAATGAGGAAGAGGTCCTTAATATATCCGATGATGATGAAGACGATGTAGATAACAACAGTGACGACGAAGAAACCAGCAAAAATAAGAAGAACCAAGATAACGTTGACCAGGATGGCGATCAAGTAATGGTAGAGGCAGAAAGTGAAGAGGAAGAAGAAAATGAAGAGGAAGACTCTAATGATGTATTAACCACTAATAAAATATTGCAAGATCTTGAAGATACAGAGCTTCCTGAACTTACTCCTGAAGAAATGGAAGGAGTGAACATTGATGATCTACAAGAAAAAATTTCGGGCTTAGAAGAGTTTATCAATAATGTCAATGTAGATGTTGAAATTTTAAATGAATATGGCAGAAGAGCCAGAGAGTATCAGAATAGAAAAACAGATTTGAATACATCCATTCTTGAGCGAGATAATCACAAGAAATTAGCAGAAGACTTAAAGAAAAGAAGGTACGATGAATTTATGAAAGGATTTAAAATCATTTCATCTGCTTTGAAAGAAATGTACCAATTGATAACAATGGGTGGTAATGCCGAACTAGAATTAGTGGATAGTTTAGATCCATTTTCAGAAGGAATTGAATTTGCTGTAATGCCTCCAAAGAAATCTTGGAAAAAGATTTCTAATTTATCTGGAGGTGAGAAAACTTTAAGTTCATTGGCTTTAGTGTTTGCATTACACAGATATAAGCCCACTCCATTGTATGTCATGGATGAAATTGATGCAGCTCTTGATTTTAGAAATGTGTCTATTGTTGCAAATTATATAAAAGAGAGAACCAAAAATGCACAGTTTGTTGTTATTTCGTTGAGAAATAATATGTTTGAGCTTGCTCAACAGCTAGTTGGTATATATAAAGTGGATAATATGACGAAAAGCATCACCTTGAAAAATAAGGCTTTGTGATCTTATTTTATTCAATCTTCTTTCTTCTTTCTTCTTTCTTCTTTTGTTCATTCAAAAATCTGAATTTATAAATATTTTTTATTGTATTAATATAATTGTGCATTTGATGATTATGTATTAACCAAATCCATCTTTTTTATTTTTGTTTGTTATGAATGATTATCTGTTATATTACCTATATTTCCTATATAATGTAGATTAAAAAATGTACTTTGAAAAGTATAACCCCTGCTTTGAAAAGAAATGAAAAAAAAAATTAAAAAATCAATGTAAAAAAAGTCTATGAGATAATAGCATGAATGAATCTAGAAGTAAAGCAAAAAAAAAATTCTTTGTAATTAATGGTGAAGCATTCGTAATAATTTTTTAAAAAAAAATATCAACGTGAAAGCAATTTATTTCAAATCAAGCTTGTTAAAACAACCATAATTATAAAAGTCACTAAAGTAAAAAGGCCCCATATTAAAGCTTCATGCCAATAAGGAGCATGTGTTTTCCTGATCAACAGTAAACAAATGGAGACAATAGATAATAAAAGAGAGAAAAAAAGACCAATAAAAATAACACTTAAAATAAATGGAGAGTTTGAATCATTTTTATCAAAATCGTCGTTATAAACAACAGCGACAAGAATTCCAAAAGATATACTGGTCATTAATAAAGCCAAAGTGAAAGCTGCAGAATATAAAAAAGTAACAACAGTATCAAAGTTTGTGTTTTTATAAAGCTCATAGTCATCCTTATCCTGGGATCTATATGATAAGGAACCGTAATTGTTATTATTACTAGAGTGAATATTTTTGGTTGTGTTGGATAAAGAGTATTTTGTATGAGAATTGTTTGAGTCAGGATGAGAAATATTAGCCTGATCTTTATTGATTATTGAAACTAAATCATCAGATTCAGCATCATTTAGATAATTTCTAGAGGATTGATTACTGAGTAAATGAGTACGTTCAAAAATAGAATTAGGATTTGTACTATTTTGAAAAACATTGGTATTAGAGGAATTATCATAACTGAAAAGTTTTTCTTTTAAATAACCAGATGCATAATTCCATTTAGAGTTTAATGTATTTGAAAGATCAACAATATAATTTACTCTTGACTCTGTTAAAAAAATAGAAGAATCATCATCTTCTCTATAGTAATAATCACCTGGATTATTTTCTTCATCTAAAAAATTTGAATTATTATTTTTATTATTATTATAAGACTTATTATTAAATTTAGATGGAATTGTATTAAGAGATGTTATTGGGGTATTGTCACCATATTCCGAAGTATTATCAAACTCATTCCAATAACTACCACATTTTGTATCTAAAGATGTTAATGTATCTTTATGATAAGCAATTTCTTTTTTATAATTTTTTTTTTCAGTTAATTTTCTCTTAAAATTCTTATCATAAGCATTATTTATTGTTATTGAGTTTAAGTTTAAATTTTTTAGAATTGAGTTATAATAATTTGATAAATCAATGAATTGATTTGAATTTAAATTAGTGGTAATAAAAAAATCAGTTAAATTAAATTGAGAATCAATTTGATATAAATATTCAAATTTTAATAAATCTTCAACTTCTTGTGGTACAGGTAAAGTTGAGTCCCATTTAATTTCAAGTAAAGAATATGGGAAATTTTTAACTTTAGCATTAAAATTTTTATCATTAGTTTCAGTTTCTTGATATAAATTAGATAAAGAATTCAAATTAATATTTGAATCTAAATTTATATAAAATTTTGAAAATTTTGATTTTTTAATTGGATTTAAATTATAATTGAAACATATATTATTTGAAATAAATCTTTTTCTTTTTAGATTAAATTTAATTTTATAGTTAATATTAATTGAATTATATAAATTTGAAATTTTAATTAATAAAGTTTTATGATAAATTGGAATTGAGTTATATTTTTCAAATAATTTATTAATTTCATCATTTGGAATTGAATTTGAATTTAAATCGAATTTTTTTTCAATTAAATTTAAAAATTCAAATAAAATTTCATTTGAGATATTTAGTGAAGCATATAAAGATAAATTTCCAATTATTGCCATTAATAAAGAAGAATTATATGAATCATTGTATTTATTAGAGTTATTATCTGGATATGAATATGAGTTTAAAAAAAATGGGTAAATATCTTGAATTAAAGAATCATAGGATTTATATGAAGTTATTGATAATGAATCCTGATTATTATTATTATTATTATTATTATTGGTAGTATTATTTTTTAAATCTGATAATATATGATTAAATTTAAGTTTTAAATCATCTAAAGGAATATTTTCACTTGATTTAGTAATTTGATTACTTTGATTATTATCATTATTGATTGATAAAAGTTTAAAATTTTTAGATAAATATAAATTTAAATTTAATAAGAAATTATTATGAATTAAGAATTTTTTAGTTGATTTTAAATTTAAAGGAATATTTATAATTGAATCTAAATCAAATTTTTTAAAATTATTTAAATTTGAATATAAATTATTATTTAAGTTAACTGGATAATAATTTAAATTGAATTTTAATTGATTATTTGAATTTAAAAAAATTTTATTATCTGAGATTAATAAATTATAAGAAATTTTATTTATTAAATTATTTATAAATTCTAAAAGATTTGAATAATCTAATAAATTTATAACTAATAAATTTGATTCTTTATTATTATTATTATTGTTATTATTATTGGCTATTATATTATTTTGATTAATGATTGAATTAATTTGATTAGAATTTGAAGTGAATTGATTTGAATAAATTGTATTTTTAAAGATATTATTAATTATTGAATTATTTAAATTTGAATTAAATAAAAATAGATGAAAATTATTTAAAATTTTAAATTTTTTAGTAAATGAAAAAATATAATTATTAGTATTATTAATATTATTAATATTATTAATATTATTAATATTATTAAAATTTGATAATTTTTTAAAAAAATAAAAGAATAAATAATAATAAATTAAATTTATATTAAAATTGATAAATTGATTTAAATTTAAGAATAAATCATTTAAAATATCATTAAAATAATTTAAAGAATATAAATTTAATAAAGAAGTATATTTTTTTTTTAATAAATTATTTTTTTCTTTTAAATTTTCAAAATTTTTTAAATTTTTATAAAAATTATTATTAATATCATTATTATCATAATTATTTGAGATATTTGTATCGGCGGTTAAATTTTTATTAATTTTAGTATTTGAAATTATTAGATTATTTGATTTTTTTAATAAATTGAATAAATTTGATATTAAATTATCATCATTATCATTATCATTATCATTATTATTATTATTATTATCATTGATATTATTAGTTTTTGAATTATTTTTATTTTTAATATCATTTAAATTTAAAATTTTATTAAATTCAAATAATTTTAAATTTATGAATAATAATAAATTAGATAAATAATTCTTTGAGAAGTTTTGAATGAATTTCAATAAAACTTGATCAATTAAATCATCTAAAGTATTGTTGTTGTTATTATTATTATTATTATTATTATTATTAAGAATGTAATGATTTATGAAAGAATTTGAAGTATTTGAAGTAAATAAAGAATTTGAAGTATTTGTTGAATCTGATGATGAAGATAATAAAGAATTTAAAGAATTTGTAGAATTTGAAGAATTTAAATTATAATTTATTATTAAATTATTTAAATTTTTAAATAATTTATTTATATCTTTCTTTAATTGATTTATATCAATTGAATAATTTTTCCAAATTTCAACTTGAAATTTTTTAAAATCTGATTTCTTAATCATTATTTTTATAATTATTTATTCATTAATAGTTTTGAGTAATTTGAGTAGTTTGAATAATTTGAATAATGTCTATGAGTAAATTTGATGAATGAATGATGAAGGAATGATATTGTTTATGAATTTGAATATTCTGAGTTATGAACAAAAGAACAAAAGAACAAAAGAACAAAAGAACAAAAGAACAAAGAAAAAGAAAAGAAGAAGAAACAATGAAGTTTATATATATATATATATATATATATATATATATTGAGAGTGATTAGATATGAGTGAAATAGTATCGCAAGACTCAAGAGACTCAAAAGAACTAAGGAAACTGAAATACTCGAAAGTATCGAGTTTTGAGGATGCGAAGTGAGCTGAAAACGGAAAAGCAGTAAAAGACTCAACTGTTAATTAACTGTTAATTAACTGTTGGCTTTACTGTTAACTTTACTGCAAACAGACGGGAAACAAACTGGAGTTGGGACCCGTGCAGTAGGCTGACTGGAACAATGGAAAAAAAGCAGCTGGCTCAAGTGACTAAAATGTACTTAAACACAGCAGCACAGCAGCACAAGATCAAAATCGATAAAAGAATCAAGCTCTCAAAACAAAATGAATGAAAACAATTGAATTGCAACTATTTTTTTCAGTTACTTCACTTCAGCCTTTCTACTTTTATTCATTTTTTGATGGTGTTTTTATAAGCGGAATAAATTTTCGAAATGTCTAAAAATCCAAAAGGCTTTATTGCAGCTTGTTTCCCTTCCATACATCTCAGCAACACTTCAACAAGCCAGGAAAACTTCCATCGCGCACACGACTGGCTTCCATACCTGTCAACCAGTTTTTGCAACACTTCTAAACGGAGGTCTAGCAAGGTACACGGCGGTAGAATGCTGCCAGTGGGGGTTTGTTCCTGGCTGCTGTTTTGATATTTGCCAAGACAACATAAACGCAACGCAGAATATGGATCTATTTCGCCACTGTTTTTCAACGCTGCCTTGGACGAGGCGCTGCGCTCGTGCTAAGGTGAGAGCTCAACGCAATACAAAACATCTTCAGCGCACTCACCGCCGGGCCGAACAGCTCCGTTTAAAAAAATCACAAAAGTAAAATGGTTTCAAACTATTGTTTTTTTTATAACTTTACTGCTTTTACACCCCACCAAGAAAATAATAATAATAATTGAAAAAGTTAAATACCAATTTTCTGATATATTTATATATTTATAATTCAACTAATTTTTTTAGATTAATATGAAAGTGAGATCATAAGCTAACAATTTACCAATTCTTATTATTCTTGGAGTGGGTAGGCGAATAACGATGTACACCCCTTATCAAAAAACTCAATTAGTCTGTTTGAATTCCAAAATAGATAAATATTTAATAATATGATATTAATTGAATTTGATTGAAGAGTGTATGGTATCGTTATCTTTTAGAAAACCAATCAAATCAGTTTTGATTGGAGTTAGTAATTGAAAAAAAAAACTTCCAATTATTTCGAAAATAGTGGTAAATGCTCTTTCGGTTTTCTAACAAAAAGAATTAAATTGATCAAGTATGCTTGGCAGTTTGTTTTTGAAACCTATAATTTAAGATAACGTTACTTAGTAACCACTGTAATATTATCAGTAAGATTTATATTGAGATAATTATGAGAATTTATTATCTTTACCGTAGGTGCGTTGAAACTGCGCTGCTAATTTATTCTCGATAACGATGCGTACAATATCGACTTCCGCAATATTGCGTTTTGCAATAATACAACGCGAAATTCTCAGCTTGGTGGAGGAAGTTTAATGTTTGGGAATTTTTTCAATTTTGAGGAACACCCGAAAAAACAAAAAAGGAAGAATGAAAAATAAATTTAGGACACACCAATGTTTTTAATTTTTTTTTGAACAAAAAGTCACATGAATTTTATAGAGCCCTAATCCGTAGTAGAGACCAGTTTGATGGTGCTTATTGTTTTATATTTGATTTTTTCACTTTGACCAATAATAACCGTAGAGACAATAATGAAATAAAGAGTAAAAAGTATATTTTTCAAAGTTTGAATCAAAATATTGGAATCTGAAAATTAGAAAAATAATGAATACTAATCTATCAATTACTGATTAATTAACTTACTTACTCTACCTTTTTAAAAAAATCAATTGAATAATTTATTGAATATTTATCTTTAACATCATTATCATTATCATTATCATAATCATAATTATAATCATAATCATAATCATAATCATCACTTGTATATAGATATATCTCAGATAATGATGAATTTATTATAAAAATATGTTTAGATTATGAATAAACTTTTTAATATTCATTCTTTTCAAAAGAATATTCATCTTATAAATGTAAATAAATATTCAAGAATAAATTCAATTCATTCCTTCAATAATTATTCAAATAATCATTTAAATAATCATTTAAATAATCATTCAAATGAATCTCCAATATTTGAATCAAATTTATTAAGTATTTTAAATTCAAATAAATTTTCAAAAATTAATATTAATAATTATTTAAATATAAATTCGAATTTAAATTCATTTTCCTTCTCATTTTCATTTAAAGATTTATCAAAAAATTATTTAAAAAAAAAAAATGATTCAATTTCAATTAATAATAATAATAATAATAATAATAATAGTAATAATAGTAATCTTTCAATTAAAAAAAAGCTAATAAATTTTAATATAAATCAATCATTTTTAAATTATTTAATGTTTTTAAAAATTTTTGAAATTTATAAAAAAAAAAATTTATATAATCAAAATTATTTACTTAATTTATCTTTTAATGAAAATTTCAATACAATCAATTATAAAAATTTAAATCAACAATCAATCATTACAATCATTTTTTATTCTTTATTCTTCATTTCAAATAACAATATTAATAATAATATTTCAATTTATTTTAATAATTTAAATCAATTTAATAAAAGTTTATTAAATTTTTTAAAATTTCATTTAAATTATTCAATTCAATTTCAAAATACTTTAAAAAAAAAAAATTTAAACTATACAAATAATACTTCAAAATATAATACTTTAATTGAAAAATTAAATGATAAAAAAAATATTTCTCAATTGAATCATTTGATTAATTATTATAATTATAAAACAAATAATATTCTTGAACTTAAACAAAATATTGAAAAATCTGATCAATATAATTGTTTGAAAATATCTTTGATTTTAATAAGATCTCATCCAAATTTATTTAAATTTATAAATTTTAAAACTTTATTAATTTATATTGATTCTTTATCAAATTTATCAATTTCAAAATCTTTATTAAGTTTATCAAAAATTAAAAAAAAATTCATTATCAATATTCCAAGTTTTATTTCAATTAATCTAATTTTAAGAATTCCAAAAAATTTAATTCAATATAATAATTTACTCAATTTTTATTTGAATAATTATTTAAGTAATAATATTAATACTTCAACTTTAAATTTAAACTTATTAAATCATATTTTATATTTATCTAGTCGTTTTAATCAATTTCAAAATTTTCAAATAATCTTATCTAAAAGTTTAAATAATTCAAAAAATTCATGTTCTTTAGAAATTTTAAATGATTTAATATTATATTTATCTTCTTTAAATACAAATTTTCAAAATATTCCAAATAATAAAGATAAAATTAAAATTGATAATATTTATTATACGGTTAAAGCTCAATATTATATTTTAAATTTTATGAATACGTTACCCAAAGAAAATAGAATTTTTAATAAAGATAAAGATTTAATTAACAAAAATTCAATAAAATCAGAATCAAAATCTGAAATAAAAAAAAAGGAAATCAATAATTTCTCATATCTTAATATTCAAGGATATCTTGGTTTATCAAATTCTTTATTTTATATTTCAAAATTAAAAGCAAATTTTTTATTTGAAAAAGCAGAAATTGAACTAATGAATAATTTCAATGAATTAAAAAAAAATAAAAATTTTTATACAATTATTGAAAATTTTTTTTATACAAAAGTATTATTAACATCAAATGAAAATGATTTATTAATTAACATGAATTTTATAATAAATTCAATTGGATTTTTAAAAAAATTAGAGTGGTCTTTTACAAATAATTTAAAAAAATCTCCAATTATTTGGTATGCAATATTAATAAAATTGAATGAGTTTGAAAATTTGAATAAAAATAGTTTAAAAATTATATTGAATCATATATTAAATGATAGAATAAATCTTGATTTTATTAAAGATGATTTATCAACTTCTTCGATTCAAATAATCATAAAAATTATTCAAAAATTGAATTTTATTGAAGTTAAAAAATTAATTAAAAAAATCTTTAACTTCAATCAAATTTCTTCCAATATTATTTTAGCAGCAATTTTTGGAAAATATTATTCATTATTAAAACACCAAAAACAGGAATTATTAAAAAAAAATTTAGATTCTAAATCTAATTTATTTCTTTTCAATGAAAAAGATTTTGAAACTTTTGATGAATTTCGTGATGAAACTTTCGATGAAAATGAAAAGAATATTGAAAATGAAAATAATTCTTTAAAGTACTATCAATCAAATCTTGATTATATTAGAAATATTTTCAAAAATATTGAAGATCCTTCTATAACAATAATTGGAATTTTATTAAAAGGTGAAGCTTATTTAAATCCAGAGAATATATATAAATATTATCGATATTTATTATTTGAATCAAAATCTAAGAATATTATTGAAAACAAATTACCAGATAATAGATGTTTACTTTCATTAATCATTGCATCAATGCATGTTAAAAATATTGATAATTCAAATGATTGGAAAATTAATAATAAGATGATTAGTGATCTTGAGCATGAAAGTAATTTTACTGGTAGATATGATCCTTCAAATGGATTTTTAGTTTGGGGAAATAATTATGCATTTCAAATTGCTATTCAAGAGTTTAAAAAATATGTTAAAAAAACAAAAAAGATTGATAAAAAATCTGGAGAAAAAAATAAGAAAATATTGGATGAAAATAATTTTTTTTTTGAAATCAAAAATGAAAATGATATTGAATTAGTTGATTATTTAATTCCAAATAGTCAATTATGGATATCATATATGAAATTATTATGTAAATATAATTATCTTGAAGAATTAATAGACTTAATTGAATGGTGGGAAAATCTTTCTTATGTACCAAATAAAGAAGAATTACTTAATTTTTTGAATTTATTACCTGATGAAAACTCTAAGAGTCTCTTAAGGCATATAATAGAAAATTCAAAGAAACCTAAACTTGAAGATATTAGTGAAGTTGAATGCTCCAATAATTCAAATTCTAATAAACTGGGCTGGAAAGAAGATTTAAATGAGAACGACGAAAACAAAAAAACTGGAAATGATGATGAGGATGATGACAATGAAGCTAAAGCATTTACTGAAAAACTTGCCAAAATTGAAGATACTTCAATATTTTCATGGCCATGGCCAACAGATTTTGAACTTGAAAGCTTTAAAGAAATACCGACAAACACAGTCAAACCTGTGCGATGAGATTGTAACTATTTTTTAATCTATAGATTTTTTTAATTGAATATTTTTTTTGTTTCTTCAACTTCTCTAAACGAATGAGATTTAAAAAAAAGCTTCAGAAAATTTGTATTCTGAAACTTACAACAAGTAGTTATATAGTATATAAAAATGATTCGTCCCAGGATCGAACTGGGGACGTTCTGCGTGTTAAGCAGATGCCATAACCAACTAGACCAACGAACCATTTTGATGAACTTTTTTGCTTTTCAAAACACAATACAAAAATTACATTTTTTGAATTCCGACCAATTTTAATTGTTTTTTTATTGGATAAAATACGAGGGTGTATTTTGTATTTAGTATTTATACATCTGAGTCACATGCTAAGTGAATTCCGTCTTTTCTTTTGTTTTTCTGTGTTTGAGCGGGTGCGTTTTTTTCAAATTGGCGTGAAAGTATTTATTGAAATAATCATTAAAGGTTTTGGGTTGAAATTGATGAGATTCTTCATTTCTGATTATCCAAGATCATTAAATAAATTCATTTAAGAAGTTAATTTAAAACAAAAAATCCAATTCAGTATCAAGATGTCTTTGGTGAGACTAGCTAATGTTTGTTCTCATTTACAAAACTGCGCTCAGCGTAATATAACTTTGACAAAGATTCCATTATCTAGATTAAACTTAAATGTTGCATTTCACTTATATAAAGAAGGTTTTTTATCATCAATAGCTAAAGGTTCAGTAATAAAACCAGATGATCCAAATCAAAATATTGAAATAACTCCAGATAATATTGCAACAAGAAGAATCTGGCTTAATTTGAAATATAGAAATAATAAACCGGTTTTAAAAAAACTTTCATTAATTTCAAAACCAAATCAAAAATTCAATTTATCAAATTTAGAAATTAAAAGTTTAAGTAGTGGTTTAATTATTAAAGAAATAAAACCTTTACAACCAGGTGAAATAATCTTAGTAAAATTAGAAGATTCAAAGGATATTGTTGAATTGCAAGAAGCTGCTAAAAGAAATAAAGGTGGATTAGTTCTTTGTAGAGCAAGATCATAATAAACCAACCTACTTTGAAATAAAATAAATTAACTCAATTAATAATTTTTTTTGTACATAATCCATGAATGTATATAATTATCTATATATATAAAAGAACGATATTATAATGCATCATTATTTATAATTCTACTTTATATTCTACTTTAATGTAAGTAAAATAAAAGCAATAAATATCTTTCAATCCACTTTCTATCTCTATTTATTCTATATAAATTTCATGTATATTTATTTCTAATCAATTTTAGCTAACTATTTCTCCATTTGGTAATATAACTTCATCATCGATTTTACCTTCTTCTGCTCCTCCACTTAAAACATATTTTCTATATTCTTGTTCAATTTCATTAATTTTTTTATTAACATCATAATTTTTTTCAAATTTATTCAATTTATTATCAAAATTACCATTTTCAAGATCTTTATTTATTCTAATCCAATCATTTATACATGATCCCCCAGCATTTTCAACTTCTCTTAATTTGGGACATTTACATCTACATCCTATACCATTTTTTTTAGGTTTATCAAATGATTTACCATTTGATAATTTAATTTGATTATCAAATGAATTTGAAGGACAATGAGCTAAAGTTGTATGTCTATATCCAATATCTCTAAAATAATGTATATCACTTATATTTAAAAACATTCCAATACCTAAGGTATGAACAGGTGCATCACCCCATCTTTCTTTATAAAATCCTTTACCTTTTAAATCTAAATATTCAAAATATTGATTATATAATTCATTATCCCAAATATCAAATCTTGCAATTTCAAAATTTGACCAAAAATGACAAAAATTATATTCTTCATTATTAAAATAATCACTTGGTACATCAGGTAATGAATATCTTGAAGATTTTTCAATTAATTTATTTAAAAGTTTTTCATCAATTTTTGAATCTTTTTTAATTTTATTTTTTTCTGCAGTTTCAACTAAATGATTTATTTCAATTTGTTGTTTAATATAATCATTTAATTCATTTTTATCATAAAAATTTTTATAAATTCCATTTTGTTTTTTATCTTTAAATTTAAAATTATTCATTTGATCAACAAATAAATTCCAAGCATTTTGAGTTTTAATTTCATTTTTTTTAATAAAACTTTGAGTATATCTAAATAAATTTGGAATTGTATAAGTTAATTCTTTTATAAATATATTAAAACCATATTTTTTATTATTTTTTTCCATTTCAATAAATGGATCATAAGTTAAATCACAATAAAAATCAATATCAGGTTCTAATCTCCAATACCATTTGAATTTTTTTAATAAAGGATGTTTATAGAAATTTCCTGAATAAAATCTACACATTTTATGATAAGATTCCATTAAACCATAAAGTATACCTCTATCACCTTGATTTTGAATATTTTCTTTGAAAATTTTTTTTTCTAATAAATTTTCTTCATCTGATAAATCTGGTAAATAACCAATTTTAAAATCCCATAAACTTGAATCTATTAAACCAAATTCAATTTTTGAATTTGTATTTTTTTGAACATTTATTTTAAATTCATCATTAAATAATTCATCATTTAAAAAAACATAAGGATAATTAAACCATTGATTAAAATGAGATTCAAAAGAATTCATTGATTTTATAATATCATTTAATTCTTGATTTCTAGCTAAAACAATAATAACAGCGTTTGCTCTTGAATCTTTTGGATATTTTTTTTCAATTTCATTTATATCAAGACAACCAATTTGAAAAGGTTGATCAAATTTTGAGAAAAAATATCTATTTGAATTTTTTTCTTTTTTTATAGGTTTTAATAAATTTTTATCAATTTTTCTTTCATCAATTTCACCAGATTCTTTTCTAAACGAATTTAATTTGTCTAATCTTTCTTTTTCTCTTTTATCTTCATCAAAATTATCATAAATATCAAATTTTTGATCATAATTTAAATTACTTAAAAATTTTTTATCTTGAATATTATTTGATTGAATTTTAAAATTAGTAAAATCATTCAAATCTATATGTTTACCATCAATTATTATTTTATTATTGTCATTGGAATTCTCAGTATTCTTATTATTATTATTAATATTATTATTGTTTAAAAATTTATCATTTCCAGAACTTATTATTGAAGGTAAAGTATAATATATAGATAAAAAGAGGAGTAAAAGAACTAACCATAATTGAATACTGAATCTTCTATATATTTTTATTCTTTTCTTTAAGAAAGTCTTTAAAGTTGATTCATTACCAGTAATTGGTAGTTGAGATTGAGATATCATATCATTAAAATTGAAGTTATTTTCTTTTCTTTTCAATTATGAATGATTTCTGTCCAGTATACAAAATAATTTCAAGTCAATTAGTTATGAAATGTTTCAGAGTAGCTGATACAAAAGGTTAAATGATTTAAGATACTTCCTTTATATAACTAGTTTGCAATCAATAACCATCATCAATTAATTAATTATCATATAAATGAAAGATTCATTGTTTTAATTCTTATTTTTTATGTAATTTTGATGAATTTGATGATTAAAATTCCAATAATGGATCAATCCCTCAACAAATGAAGCATAGATTCAACTGAGTGGGTGTTTTCGGCAGAACACTGTAAATAAAGGCTTAACCTCAAAAGGCAAGTAGCTACTTCCGAGGAAAAGTCCGGTCAATAGGCGAGTTCCGGTAATATGATCTCAAATCGAGACGCACTTTTTAACTTATTTTGAAACGCACTTTTCACGCCACCAATTTTTGCCAGGTTGCGTGCTAAATAAATTCTGCGCGCTTTTCCAAAGGAGACCATAACTCTGGAACTTTTAAACACTTCTAGCCGTGAGCCCCACCCCCACTCTTTTTCATCTGGACTGGAACATAAGCAGAAGCACCAGCATCTCCATCATCAGAATCACCAAAATCAACAGATTCATCAGAATAACAGCTGGAAAAACTAGAAGATGCTTCAGGAGGAAGGCTCAATTTTTTGGTATGCCATAGTAATTCAATGTTATGTATTTTTCTTGTAAGCAATACTAATTTCAAAAACGACAAAAAAATCTAAGGCATAACTCCGAGTCTATATTTTTTTCAAAGCCAAGTAAAAAAAAAAAAAATCATTATCAACAGATTCATTTTAGGAAAAAAGAGAAGGAAAGAAAGTAAGCATTTGAGTCCAATTTATACTTTTGTGGTTTTTCATTTATTATCTTTCAACTGGGGTAGAAACACTAGAATTCACACTTTAAAGAAATATTTTTTTTCTTTGTTTTTACTCAATAAAATTCGAGATTATCATAAGGTTAAAAAGATTTTACTTTTGCAATAAATTCATACTCTCAAAGAGTATGAATGTGAATATGAGAATTCAAATTACTCGACTTCTTTATTTCGCTACCATATTAAATACTGTGTATTAACATATTTAAGGCTTTTTTAATTGCTATAGCAAATTTATTTTATATTTCAATATGGTTTTCCATGGCTGCCCTTTATTTGAATTAAAAGTGATTATTTTTCGTTTAATAACCAGTTTCGGAATTTTTATAATAAAATCAGATAAGAAAAGTAAAATTATTAAAAGCAAAAGTTTTTTAATTACAGAACTAAAATGAAAAGTAATTCTTTTGAGACAAAGCATCCGGCAACTCATATTAACAATTACAAAACTTGAGTTAAAAAAATATTACTTTACAACTTCCCAAATTTAACTATCAAAAAATCAAATAATTAACAATTTCTAAAAAAATAAATGATTCAGTTAACTGATTTAAGGTTAACAATTTATTTTAAGTTGGACCTAAAAAAAGCTTATACTTTATATTATAAGCTTTATATCTACATACTATCTTAAAATGTTATCACTACTCGACTAGTATTTTAAAAGCATGTTTTGAATTCTCAATAACAAATACACAAATAATAATTATTCGAAATTATCAAATAAAATACGTTATTTATTTACTTCAACCTCTAAAAAGGGAATCGTTATCAGAAAAAGAGAAAGAACAAGGATAAAAATAAATAAAATAACAAAACTGACAAATAATAATGCAACATTTTGTAGAACAGAAAAATTGAGTGTACAAAGATCATCAATACAATTTAATAACATATTCATTACCATAGTCAGAATTGTAATCACTACCTTAATCAATTTTATTGCAATGATACCTTACTTATCATACTTTTTTCAAAATCAGGTTAAGTAAATATTCACTGCTCATTTTATGAATAGGGAAATGCAACGTGAACAGTTGAAATAGCGTCTTCGCAGCTAAGCTTTACCCTGAATATAAGTCTATTCAAAAAAAAAATTAATCAATATCATTTTGAAGATTATTATTTCTAATAAAACAAATAGCTCAATGCAAAACAAAAAAAATAGTAGGAAACCATTGCTAATTTTCTTGCTTCTAATAATATTTTGATTTAAATATTCTAGCTCATTTTTTTCTAAATAATTTTCTACCAATAATTAGTCTAAAACACAACGTCTAACCGTTGAAAGAAGTAAATTTCTCAAACATAACATTGCAAAATAATTAAAGATTTATTGAAAATCAAGAAAGAACCATACGAAAGTCTTCAACAGTAAAATAAAAAACCTTCCTTTCTTACCATAATTTTTTTTTAATCCCAACCTAGTAAAAATCTTCTCGGGTAATTACAAATTCAGCACGATTTCTTTAGCATTTTACCACCATTTTTCTCTTTGTAAATATACCACAGTAAGGTAAATATACCACAGTATGCTATTTCAAACTCGGCCATAATATTTATTTTGTGATAAGAAAATAATTTTGCCTGAATGAAAATCTCCTGGCTGATATGATGATATAGCGAAAATATGTTATCAAAAACCCCGAATGTTTTATGTTTTTTGATTAAGTTTTGTCTTGTTTTCCGCCTAGAAACTTTACTCTTCTATATTCAAAGTTTCCTGTAACAATTAGTGTAAAATGTATTCAGATATGAGTTCAAATCTAAAATTGTATGTGAATTTTTATTTAATTTCAAATTTTGATAAAGAGTAACTTTTTTTTCAATTACCAGAAGTGGCTGACTTAAGAAAGATATTCGCTTCTAAAGACAGTAAAGAATTAATGCTTACCTGTAAATTATTTTCAAGCTTTTATCATTCACTGAAGGCTTACATTACGAAACAAGTGTACAGTTGCTTACTTGCCTAACCTTCTCTATATTTTTAACATATTTTTCAATTCATTTTACCACACTGAAGTGGTTTTACGTTAAAATTAAGAATAATATTTTACATTTTACTCATAAAGTAACTCGATTTCCAAGACTTTTTGATATATTTTTCATAAATTCAAGCTATTCATACACATTTCGGGATTCAAAAAATGTACAGTACGCCACAAAAAAAAAAGTACAACCTAAAAATTACATTTATTCTCATGATATTCAAAATAAAAATAAATGGTTTTACTTTCTCTTTTGAAATATATTTCTGCTTACTACCCACAGTAATAGTTGCAAATTTTCATTTGAAAGGAAAATATTCAATTAACTTTCTCTTTGTTAGGCTGAATACTTTTCAGTAATTCCAGTCAATTAACTTTTAAATTGTATTACAATATTGTAAAGTACAACAAGTTATAAGGTTAATCTTAGGGAAAAATTTCTTGTTTTTTCTTATTTTTCTGGCCCTTTTTTCTCTTTCTTTATGCTGAAATTACTTTTTGATTTGCTTAGATAATAATTAGTACTTCTGTAAAACTTAATGCAGATAAGTATATTTTATACTAATAGTGGACCATTACTTGTAAAGAATTTTTATTTCAAGATTGCATATTATGAGGTTTTAGTTGAAACAAATAGCAACATCAAATTGTTTAACATCTTGAAATATACACCAATATACGCCAATATACTCCATGATATTTGATTTTACATTTCTAGTTGAAAAATTTATCTAATCAAAGATCATTCATAATCTATATTTCGTAAGGCTATGAGTTGAAAAAAAAAATAATATCATAATTCGATTACATTAAACAAAATTTGATACCGAATAGTTTTTCACTATCATTCCAGGGTCTTCAACAAAATTTTAGTTAAAATTTCCTAGAAATTTAAAACATTTATTTTTCTGCTCTCAAAAAAAGTACTTTAGTCTCTAATTTTTTTATCAATTTTTATAAATTGTTAGAGAAAGGTATTCATAAAATAAAGACAGGCAGACCAGATATTAATATTAAGAAGATTTTGAAATTGTAATAAAACTATTATAATCTCTTAGCCAATTGCACTTAGTGATTAAATTAATCAATGTATTGATATATTTTTTATATTAAACTTTATGTTAATCTAAATTTGAAGGAGTTAAAGTATTATTTGTACCAGTAGTAAAGGTAAGCAAGCTTGAAATAGATAAGGACATAAAATAATCTTCCTACATACCATACTTTATCAAAAAAACTGTTAAAACAAATAATATCTAAACTCTTCAAATATGATTTTGATTTTCATAACCCAATGTTATTTACTCAATGAAGCTTACAGTGTCTGCAATAAACAATGGTAAAATTCACTACAACTAGTTAGTTGATATCAACTCGAACTGCCCTCCAAAGATGAATAATGGAGATAAACAAAATTGCAAATGCCCTAAGAATAATATGGCTATTAAAGCAACAGAGAAGATTCATATTTGAATACTCTTTAAAAAATTAATTGCTATTCCAAAAGACTTAAATAATCGAGAATTTCTTAACTTTTTTGATTATTACTCCTTTTTTTATTATTCATACTAAAAAATAATTAATTAAAATAAAAGTAGTTAAATTAGAATTAATCAAAAAATAGTATAAAGTTACAATTAAAACTATAGTTGAGTTATCTATATTTTTTTGAAATAATTTAATATTATAATAATATTTAATATTTTGAAAGAATTTTTTTTTTTTAAAGAGTATAAAAATACAAATTCATAAAATAGGTAATATTGGATCTTTATAATCAGAATAATTTTAACTATGACTTCTAGTATGGATGAAAAAAAAGTTTATGATGTTGGTGTTAATGATGCCTCTGAATCAACAGATATTGAAAGAGGAAATATAAATATAGAATCCAAATATGCTGATAATGCATTGGATAGAAGTTTAAAAGCAAGACATTTATCTCTTATAGCCATTTGTGGTGCATTGGGTGTAGGTTTATTAATTGGTACTGGTAAGGTATTGAAAAAAGCTGGTCCAGGTTCTCTTTTTATCAGTTATAGTCTTGTTGGTTTCTTAGTTACAATTGTTATGACAGCCATTGGTGAAATGGCAACTTATCTTCCAATTCGTCAGAGTTATACTGGTTATGCTAATCGTTATGTCGATCCTTGTTTAGGTTTTGCTTTTGGCTGGACAGTTGCAGCTGGTGGTTTATTATCTCCAGGTGATGAATTCGTTGCAGGTGCTATGGTTATGAATTATTGGGTTCCAACTGATACTGTAAATGCTGGTGTTTGGGTTGCTATAATGATTGTTCTTGCAAGTATTATCAATTATTTTGGTATTAAATGGTATGGTGAGGTTGAATTTTGGATGTGTGCCGTTAAAATTGTAGTTATTTTACTTATTATGTTTTTAATGTTTATCTTAATGTTAGGTGGGGGTCCAGATCATGATAGAAAAGGTTTCAGATATTGGAAAAATCCCGGTGCATTTGCTGAATATAAAAGTGGGGATGTTCATATAAAAGGTGACACTGGTAGATTTGTTGCCTTTACATCTTCTTTAGTCAATGCTGTTTTTGCATATCTAGGTATTGAAGCAGTTGGTACTTTAGTTGGTGAAGCACAAAATCCAAGAAAAAATATTCCAAGAGCTGTTAAATTAAGTTTCTATCGTATTATTTTCTTTTATGTTATATGTACATTATTGTTAGGTATGAATGTTGCCTACAATGATCCATTATTAGCAAAAGCAACCAGTTCAACAACTTCTGCAGCTGCATCTCCATTTGTCGTTGCTGTTAAGAACAGTAAAATCAATGGTTTAGATCACTTTATTAATGCATCTCTTTTACTTTTCTGTTTCTCTTCTGGTAACACAGGTATTTATAATTGTTCAAGAACATTATATTCATTAGCTAACAGAGGTCAAGCTCCAAAATTTTTTATGTATACCAACAAAAGAGGTGTTCCAGTTTATGCTTTAGCGCTTGCTATTCTGTTCAGTCTCTTAGGGTTTATGTGCGTCAATGAAGATGCTGATACTATCTTTGGATATTTTGTATCATGTATATCATCTTTAGGTGTTATGAAATGGATTAGTGTATTATTAAGTCATATTGGTTTCATGCAAGCTTTAAAAGCACAAGGTATTGACCGTAATTCATTATTATATAAATCTCCTTGTCAACCATATGCTACATATTTTGCATTAGTATTATGTATTCTTATTGCCCTTATCAAAAATTTTACTGTTTTTATTGGTGATGATTTTGATTATAAATCTTTTATTACTGGTTATATTGGTATTCCACTTTTCTTGATTTGGAATATTGGATATAAAGTAATAATGAAATCAAAGAGAGTAAATCCAAGTGAAGCAGATTTATATTCAGGAAAAGATGTTATTGATAAAGAAGAAGAAGAATTCCTCCGTGAAGAGGCTGAAAAGAAAGCAGCTAGAAAAGCAGAAGGTAAGAAAGACATATCATGGATATATGAACATTCAATTGGTTATATAATTTGATTATACCTGTTTTTATCTGTTTTTAATTTGTCATTTCATCTTTTCAATTCTCATGACTTAAACCCTTTTTTTTTATTATTTATTATTTCATTTATAATTTCTCCAAATAACTTCATTTTCTTCATTGCTTTTCAAACTGAAAAGCAATCTTTTTTTTAATTAACTATTTGAACAATGCATGATTCCCTTCTTTACGCTTTAAAAGTTAAGTAGCAACCTTAAAAAGTTTTTTTTTTTATTGAAGATAAAACCGTTAATTTTCCAAAAGTTACTTTTGATTATCAAAATTTTACCTATTTTATTGATTAGAAAGCTGCCGATAGTAAAAAAATGTATCTCATGAAAAAGTCGAACTTCTTCAAAGAAAAATTAATCTATTCGAAAAAACAGTTTTTTGATTGGATTATTAAAAGAGTAAGATCATAGAGTTCAATATTTTTGGATTTACTTTCCTTAATTAAAAGCTTTTGGTAAGAAGAAAAGACCAACAGGTGATTCCTGGGCATTTTTGTTAAATAAGCTATTTGAAAGTATTATGGTTGTCTTAGCTCAAATCAGTGGTAATACTGTTAAACCAAAATATAAGAATCATTCAATATTTGTGTTGTTCTACCCACAAAAGTCGTCTTGAGAATAATGTGGACTTTGTTGCTTATAGCTGCAATTTTCATAGACTAAAACATGCCTACTGAGATAATTGATTGGGGGAAAAAAAAAAGGCCTATAGCTTGTCCAAGCGAGGACTTTCTCTGAATATTGATTATTTATTTCACTTCTGTTGTTAATTGATTGACAGGCTCTTTTTTTAAAAAAGTAAAAACTTCTTTTAAATCATCAGAGTAAAAGTTATTCAGATATAAGCTATTGATGAGAAAATCTGATATTCAAGCAAGAGAAATAGTACCTTTTTCAAAATAGAAGTCAAATTAGTATATAATTAATAAAATTTAAAGTATTATCCAACTCTATTTAAAAGCATTAAAATGTATTTTCTGACACAAATAATGGGAGCTTTTTTTAGAATTAATATCAATCTTTCTTTCTGCTAATTTATAGTGTAATTTTTTAGTTTAAATTTGGCTATGATAAAAATTAATACTTTTATTACCTCTATTGTTTAATGTTCCTTGTTTAAAATAAATCTCATTCGAAAGCTTGTTTTGTGATTCAGAAATTCTCTTTTTACCAGTTTCATGGTAGGGACCTAAATTTGAGGGTAACCTGTTTATTGGACCATGAAAAGGATCCACATTTCTGGCCTCGATGAAGGCAATCTTTTAGGAAAATAAATAATGAGTTTTAAGAGTGAAAAAATTGTTTATTGTTTGAGAAACATAATTAACTTGTTAAAATTTATAAAAAAAATTCGAAAGAATAAAATGAAGAGAAAAAAGTGAATTGAAAAATGAGAAATGTTCCAACATGAGGAAAATAATTCTCTAAAGGGAACGTTGTTTACTTGGCTCAAAAGGTAAACCCATTGCAATAAAACCTAAAGCACCAATCATTGCACCACATACCCAGATTGGAACTGCAGAACCACTCTTTGCACCAAAATAATAAACAACTGGACTCATACTACCAAAAACTCTGCAAACAACCAAACATACAGCTACACCGGTAGTTCTTGCACTTGTTGGTAAAATTTCTGGGGTATAAGAGTATAAAGTGGCATAATAAATATTGACAAGTAAATAAGTTGCAGAAGAGAAACCTGCATCACCTTCTTGGGTTCTAACTGTTGTATAACCGAATAAAATTGCCATTGTACTTAATGCACCAATACCTAAAGTACCACGACGACCAATGCATTTAACTTGAATCAAACCTGCTGCAAATATTGGACCGAATAAACCTACAAAATTGGCAATCGTTGAATTTCTGTAGGTAATAAATGTTGAAGCACTAGTATCACCACCATGAGATGCAATATAAATATATAAGAAATTGTAGAAAATGGAATAACCTAAACCGATAATACCCCATGACCAGAAAAGTAAAGTAGTTGATCTTGCAACAACAGGGTTAGCAAATAAGATTTTAAGATGTTTGAAAATTTCAGAACAGAATTCTCTGAAATGAAAACCTTTTGAAATATCATTGACAACAGTTACTTCTCCACATGCTTGTAATTGTTCAACAGTAAGGGTGAAAGGTCTATTGTATTTCTCAGCAATTTTTCTTAAAGATTCAACAGCTTCTTTATCTTTATTTCTTGTAACTAAATATTTTGGAGTTTCATCTAATTTAAACCAAAATAAACGGCATAAAGCACAAAACATAACAATTGCAGAATTTGTATACCATGTATATCTCCATCCCCTGTTAATTTCTGATGGACAGTCATCAGGACTTAAACAACTACGAGTTGGAATACAAGCCCAAGCTAATAAATTTGCAATAGTCATACCAACTTGCCACCAAAGTGCCATTGCTGTATTTAACCATTGATATTTATGAGGTAAATATTCCATAAAAACGGCAACATCTAAAGCAATATTACCACCAGCAGAAAAGGCCATAAAGAATAACATAATACAATACATTGGATAAGAAGACATAGCACCAGTGAGAAAACCAAATAAGGCTGCAAAAAATAAAGACCAATTAAAGGCAATTTTTCTACCAATTATATCACCTCCGAAACCCCAAAAGATTGAACCTGCAATTAAACCACCATAGAAGACTTCCATACAAACAGGGAAATCAATGTTAAATTGATAATTGACATAAGTTTTAACGGAACTTGCAACCATTTCTAATTGAGAATCAGCTGAATAACCAAAACCTGCAATACAGAATAAGGTACCATGATACCAAGTGAAACCGATTCCATCAATTGCATCATTAATTAAATGTAATTTTTTAGCTAAAATTGGATCGGTATGAACTTCAGATAAATCATGACTTAAATCTTCGGTTTCACCTTTTTCAGTTTGGGAAATGTCAAAAACTTCACCATTACTTAAATCTTTTGGTTCACTACTTTGTTCTTTGGAAGTAATTGAACTCATTTTTTTAATATTCTATTCTTTTGAAATTTTATCAGTGTTTTAAAATCTTAATATTTATACTTAAAATAAATGAATAATTAAATATAATTAAATAAAAACAATATTTGATTTATTTTTCTTTTTCCTTTTTAGATAAAGGATTCTTTTTATTTCCAAAAAAAAAAATAGAAAGATTTTTAAAACATTTTATATTAATCTGAGAATTATTATTGTAAAGCTAAAAACAAAAAGAAAAGAAAAAAAAGAATTTTAGATTCAAAAAAATTGAAAAGTAATACTCAAAGAAATCTATTGATAAGAATTATTTTGTCACTATAGTATTCATCGAGAATAAATTTAACTCAGAAAACTGTAGATTTCTATCATTAATGCATTTTTTTTATTTATGAATAATCAAGGCATAAAAATTTATCTTTTAAGATTTAACGTTAAGAAATTTTTCAAGAGAATTTATCAGTGGAACAGAAGAGTATCCTCACAAGATAAGGAGTTTTAAAATTTATTGGCCACTTTTGTGATAACAAAAAATTGCTTACGTAATTTGTGCAGTGTCAAATATGAAACAATTCAGCTGTCAAAGGTTCAGGTTTTTGCGCACCATAAAAAAAAAAAAAAGCGCGCTAAAACTAAACCACACGCGGATTATTGCGGATATTTTGGTATGGATGTGGAATCTCGCTCCGCATCCATTGCTAAGTTGGAAACTAACAGCCTAAACCCGGCACTGTTTGACTTCAAATATCTGGGCTGTTAAACCACTTCCTAAAAATTGCGTGGTTCATCCCTTGGGTGCAGCCAATTGCGGCCATTTAAGGCCTCTTTAGAATAATTAAGGTATTCAAATGCATACCCGGAAGTTAAAAACTCTAATTTTTGGTCATTTCAGTAAAATTCCTGGATTAATAGTGTTCTGCCTCAAAGTGCATTTATGTCAACTGAATTCTCAACGGTTTGTCCTAGATATTTTAATAGTGCTGTTGAATAATAGACTTGTTGAAAATGTCCTAAAAGATGCAATAGTGCTTTGTTCGAAAAAGAATGGATATCTATATTTCTTCTTCAAATAAAGATTTTTAGAATTTAGCTTCGATGATTGTCTTAAAGGTATTATGAAGGAACATTTGTTAAGTTTTCAAGAAAAATCAGCGGCAGGGCGGTGCTATTTTCCCGGGGACATTATCATATAATTTTTTTTTTTTTTTTTACATTAGTTTGTAGCTAAAAGGCTGAAGAGTAATCCCATAAAAAAAGATTTCAAAAATTGAAAGAAATCACAGAAAAATCAGGAAGAAAAAAAGAGAATTGGTTTTTTTTGTCAACTTTTCAAAGGATTCTAGAATGAAATAATCAATCAATTATATTTTCTAAATCAAATTTTAGTAGTAAATGTTTTAGTTTTATGATCTAGTTTGTATTAACTGAAAATATTATTTTATGCTAAATGTCCATGCAGGCATCATTTGTTAGACTAATATTTACTATGCAAACTGTAACAAACAAAGAAATCCACAAATTTGTATGTCAAATAAGTGATAACTGCTAAGTGTTTGATAGGCCAGATATGCAGATACTATACCAACTCCAGTAAGAAGATAAAAGATTCAAAACCAAAAAACCGAACCAGTATTTTCAACAGGTTCTGTAATGGTCTTTTTTCTCTAAATAATCATAAAACTTCATATAAATCACGAATAATAAATAAAATATTGCAATTTTGTAACAGTTCAATTGTTAGGCACACAAGGTATTTGGAATGACTTAATAAAACAGTTTTTGGTTTTTTTTTTTCTTCAGTATTGCTACATCTTCTTGGGTTTCTTTTTTTTTTTTTATCACCAATCTAGATGGGTTGCAGTTCGTGTTCGCTCTCTTTTATTTCAATTGAAAAAGAAAATAATTGCAGAAATAATGGATTATTTTCAGTATTTTTCATGAATAGTTTAGCTTTATTTGAAGCTTTAATTTGTAAAATTAAAGCTCTTAATATTTGCATAAAAACATATTTCATTTGTCCTAGATCGGACAATATTCTTGAAACCATTCTTTCTTTTTAAAATTTAGTCCAGTATTATAATAATTAATATTATTTGGTATATATTATGACTAGAAAAAAAAATTAAATATAAAGTTTATTTAACATGCACTTAAGCCATTGGAAAAATAAAATCAAAATAAAATACAGTATTCCAATTACAATATTGAATATTATTCTTAATATAGTATCTTGATTCGTGATAAATGTATTTTGCCATAAAGTAATGCCAAAAGTTTTTTTCAATAAAACAAACGAAATATCCTTAAAAATCAAAAAAACCACAGTCATTTATTTGAATGAAAGGCTTTTTTACATTTATCATAGGTATAATTTATAATATAAAATAACATATATTCATTTGACTAGATAATTATACATTCAAAGTCAATCACTGTAAATTTTACAATCTTTATTCAAATTTTATAGCATTATAGCCTTATGAATCAACAATCAAATGTATTAACCGTAAAAGAGTTCAAAATCTCAGATGAAAAATCATTATTTCGTCATATCAAATAAAGGTTTAAAAAAACAGAAAAAAACTCTTTTCCTTGAGCATCAATGTTGTAATGATACTTTAGGTTTTTGAATCATTCTTTTAATTATTCATTACTTTGATTAATCTTTTTTAAATACCACAAATTATCGTGTGAAATTTTTTTGGAGCTCCCGTACCTCAAAGTCTAATTAAAAAAAGCGGAAAACACATTTCTCCTTTTGGTTGAATAGTTATCGCTATTAAAGCTTCTTTTGAGATAGCTCTGTTTTAGAAAACTAGAATTAGTATTTTATATAAATTAGAGATATATTAAAGTATTATAAAATGTGAATCAAAATGAAATCAAAGACGTTGAATTTTTCAAAAAAAAGTAGAAATGAAAGTTAGGCAAAGGTAAAGAAACAAACAATAAAAAAATAAAAGGAGTTTCAAAACAATTTAAGAGCAGCATCATAATAAAAAGAGAGGAAATAAAGATAAAGCAGCTGATAAAAAGGAATATTTCAAGATGGAATTAGCTGATCCTTGATAAACGCTAATTGCAGATGTAGAACTGTCATCTGTATTAGTTGACCCACCATACACACTAACAATTGGCAAATAGGAACTTTCTATACTTAAAGAACTATCTGCTTTGATAGATTTTGTTGCTAAAGTGTTTTTAGAATCAGAAGCTGAAGATGTGTTTGTAGATGATTTAAGTTCAATAGAATCAGTTTCAGCTGCAAAACTATCACTTAATTGTGAAGTTATCTCACTTGACATGGAAATCAAAGAATTGCTAGCTTGGTATGTTATGTCACTTAATGGGCAGGTTGTAGTATATGAAGTGATTTTATCTGAAACAGTGACAGTAGTGACATAGGTAGTTAGTTGATTGCATGAAGTTGATAATGATTCAGAGCCGGAAATTGATATGGTAGCAATAAAGCAGGAGCTATATTGTGGATTAATTGAAGAAAAATGAGATGTTTTGGATATGGTAGTAAATTCTGACTTAGTTGTAGTTTTGAGGTTTGAGGATGGAATGGATGAAGGTTTTATAGAAGATAAACTTGCACTGGAGATACTAGACATTGGAGAAGATGAAGATGATAATGAGGACTGGGTAGATTTTTTTGAAGTTGATAGTACAGTCGAAGCTATTGTTGAATGTGTTGTTGAAGAAGAAATTGAAGAAGTTGAACTAGTTGAAGATGTTGGAGAACTAGAAAATAATGTAGAAGAAATTGAAGTTGCAGAACAAAGAGAACTTTGGGTAGAATTCTCATCGTCTAAGTAATAACTATAAGAAATAGTTTCAGTCACAACTTTTGAGTCTCCATTAGAATCTAATGTTGTTATAATAGTAGTTGTAGGGATACAAGAAGTTTCAAGCACTATATTACAGCCATGGGTAAAAGAACAGCTGGTGAGAATTGTGGTCTGAGTAGTAGTTACATCAGCTGTTTCTGTAACATAAACATTAGTATCAGAAATAATATCATCAGCATCAATTTCAATTGGAATTGATTTAACTAGCTTTGATAGTAGAATTGAAAGAAATAATTTAGCCGAGATTTTCATTTTGAATTGTTTAGATTAGAATTGTTATTAAAAAAAAATATGGTCGTTATAACAAAAGATTTTTAGTAAATTCAAAGTAAAATAAGAGGCTTATATATTCATTCAATCAAAAACAGTATGAGAGTAAAAAACAATTTCTATTGAAAATCAATCGAAAATCAAATTTTGGATACTGATTTTGCGAAAAAAATCTCTGACGAGCTCCATTGGTCTTTCCTAATGGGGAGAATAATAATAATTTAGAAAACAAATTTGCAATTAAAATTATTAATTTAATTGAAAATTAGAGAGAAAATACATAATAACTTGGAAACAACTTTTTTTTCAAAAATTTTCCTTACAAACTATTTATTTATATATGAAAACTACATCTTTTTTTTCAGAAAATATGATTTATCATTTAGAGAATAAGAGTCAATAATTTTTTTTATCGATAAATTTCAGGAAATTAATAATTACCCAATTAAGCCATGTCAAAAGCCTATAATCCTCAAAATTTTTCTCAATCTAAAATAATAAGAATTTCTTCTTTGTTTCAAAAAAATAGAAAACCTTTGAACCTTCTAGAAACCCCTTTTCAAATGTTTGAACTATCTGCTGGCTATAACGTTTTTTGTCTTTCAATATTATTTCCAAATGACAACAAAAGAAAAAAGCTTTTTGAATAAAGAAAAAAAAAATTTCAAGCTCGGGACCGGGTTCGAACCGGGGTCTATGGAAATATCTTGTTTCAGAATCCATCGTGTTCACCACTACACTACCCAAGCCTTTAAATGCTTAATTTCTTTCCCTTTTCGTGTCAACATATTAAAAAGACTTACACGTGACTAGAAAATTATTTTGGGTTTGAGACATTTGATGATCATAAAATAGATAAAAAGTAAAGTTTCTATATAAATCTACATGCTCATAATTTTGATTGTAATAAAATAACTAATAACGAATTTAAAAAGCATTTCATTTCTAAATTTTTGTTGCCCATTTGAAAAAACCACAACTTATATTATCATCAATAACCAATTGTTTAACACTTTTGCCATTTTCAAGCAACCTGGAACTCCGTTTACAGCACCAGAATTTTCTTCCTTTGTTGGCTTGGGAAAAACTTGTTTTCAATATAGATTCTTCGTGATGTTTGCATTCTGGAGGAGTTCCATAAATTTCTTCTACTGAACCAAACCCTTTGAATGATTCTTGTTTTACTTTATTTGTCGGCACTTCCTTTTCTTTTTTTAGTTGAGTTAGAATTTTATCTTTTGCTTTAATTGACTTATTTTTATTATCAGTAATGTCTTTTTCTTCTTTTGATGATTTCTTAGAACTTGAAGTTAGGCTTTTTTCAATCGAATTTTTTGTTTTCACATCAACTGAAGGGAGCTTCTGTGTTAATTTCTTTGTTAAGATCTTGTCCTTTTTTCGTTTATTCGAATTTTTATTTTCAGGAATCTCTTCAATATCACTATTATCATCGATTGTCATATCAATAAAATCAATCGTTGGATCATTGCCTTGACTCTTATTGACTAGAAATAAAGGATTGGATTTAACTATTATACTTTCTTCCTCTACCTCCGGTATATTTTTAATAAAATGATTATTAGGACTTGGTTTAAAAAAGCTTGAGATGGATCTTTGCTTTTTAGGATTTGATTTCCTACTAACATAAATATACTTCCTTTTATTATTTAAATTTTTTTCAAAGTTATTCTCTAAACGGGTTAAACCAGTTGAATTTTTTATTGAAATTTTTGCATCCTTTTCTGAAACTTTCAGTGATTTATGAGCTTCTTTTTCTTTGATTGAAGTCAGTATTATATCATCTGTTTTAGTTTTTTGAAATAGAATTGATTTCTTATAATTTGGATTCAGAAATAATGAATCTAAAATAGACACTTCATTTAATTTATACCTAGTAATCGATTCCATTTTTGAAATATAAATTTTATCAGTTACAGGATTTGCATTTATTTCAAAATCACAATAAATAGGACAATGATCAGATCCAAACAAATGATTTAAAATATTACAATCATTGAAATTTTCTTTGAAAAATTTTTTGGTTACCAATATATGATCTATTCTTGAACCATAATTTATAGGACGATGATCTAAAATTGTATTCCAACAAGTATATAATTTTAATTGTTTACCAAGTTTTTCTCTAAAAACATCATACATGAATTTATCAGAAATAATTGTTCCGCTTTTAGAATATTCTTCTTCACTTTCATTATCATCATCTGCAACAAATAATTCATTTGATTTTGAAATCAATGGAATATCATCATTTTTTTTTATAGTTTTAAAATTGTTATCATAAGAAACAGTACTATTATCTTCAAAATTAGAATTAATTATTATCGAATTTAAAGATGCTCTAGAAACTTCAGAAACTGCAAAATCTCTGACTGATTGTAAATTGAGTTTTTCAAATTCCTTACCAAGATCTTTACTTATTTCAGAATCATAATTACTATTAATATTTTTCATCCCTTTTGGAAGGGTTATTTTATTTTGTTGTAAGTTTTCATCTAAAGCTACAGCTTTATCTATAATATCTCTAGAAATATTTAAATCACCCATAACTAAAACTTCTTTTCTCAATTTTTTTAAATTTTTAACTCGTTCAATCACTAGATTGGTGTAATCAATTTTGAATTTTTTACCTTCTTCTGTTTGTAGTGAATTTGCAGGACAATATAATGATATTATAACAAGATTACAATTAACTAATTCAATAATTATACATCTTCCTTCTTGATCAAGTAAATTGGCCTCATTTTCATCAATTTGAAATTTCTGAAAATCTGGATAACCACCAATTAAATAATCTTTAGAATTTTCTTCTTCCCAAAATTCTTTGTAACTTAATTTTAATTTTGATTCTGGACATATTAATAGACCAGTTACTCCTTCTTCACATTTGATATTTTCAAATAATTTCTGTCTTTTTTCATTTTTTAAAGATTTTTTGACATAAACTGCAGTTCCCGAATAACCTCTTTTAGAAGACGGAATTGATATAAAAGAATGATAATCTTCTAATTTAGCATTACTATTGTTGATATTTTCTTTGTTTAATTTTAATTCTTGCAAAGTTATAATATCAGCCTTCATAAAATTGAAGGCTTGAGATAAATTGGATAATGAGGTCCATGGATGATAATTTAACAATGTTCTAAGCCCATTGACATTGAACGATATCAATCTAATTGCACCAATTTTTTTGGCAGGAATCTGAGTCTCCTTATAAAGATCCTTAAAAGAGTTATCTACATCTAGAGCCATGTCAAAAAGGCGAGAACCATCCTAACTTTTCTCGATGGAAACTGAATTTATTTCCTTGGTCTCTTTAATTTCCTGGATGAATTCTTGATTTGATTCCAGTCAATGTTTTCTTTCTTCAATTTTCTTTTTCCGAGCTCAACACGAAAATATCATTTTTTAAACTGAAAAATCCAAAAATTCCAATACAACGGCGGTCACGTGCATATTATTATAATTTTTTATTTTTTTCAAAAAAATTTCAGCGCACACTTTAAAAATAAAAAAAATTGAATTTGAAATTTGAAATGGATGATAATCTTGATTTGAATAGTTTTTAAAAAAGAATTTAGATTATTAGATTATAATAGATTTTATTATATTTTATCCTTAATTACGAGATATAAATATATTCATTACAAATTAACTTGATTTGAAAATGGTATGTTTTTTTTTTTGATAAAAAGACTAAATAGTAAAATATTGAATAATTTTTAAACTAACCTTAATTTTTGTTTTATTAAATAGCTTAGAAGACAAGCAAGAGAAAGAAGAGAATATCTTTACCGAAAGGCACAAGAACTTCAAGAGGAATCTTTAGTTGAGAAAAGATTTAAATTAAAAAAGGCTTTAGAAAGTGGTAAACCAATTCCAAGAGAAATTGATGAAGATGAAAATTTGAAGAAAAATTTAATATATGATGAATCAATTCAAGAAGAAAGTTTAATAGATGATGAATATGCAGCAAATAGTGGAATAATTGATCCAAAAGTAGTAGTGACAACATCAAGAGATCCATCAACAAAATTATCACAATTTAGTAAAGAAATTAAATTATTATTTCCAAATTCAATACGATTAAATCGTGGTAATTATATTATGAGTAGTTTAGTTAATGCATGTAAAGCATCAGGAACTTCAGATATTATAATTTTACATGAACATAGAGGTGTACCAACATCAATGACAATATCACATATGCCACATGGACCAACAGCATTTTTTTCATTTCATAATGTTGTTTTAAGACATGATATACCTGGAGTTGGAAATCAATCAGAACAATATCCACATTTAATATTTGAAAATTTTACAACAAAATTAGGTAAAAGAGTTGAACAAATTTTAAAACATTTATTTCCACCAGGTGTTAAAAAAGAAGGTAATAGAGTTATAACGTTTTCAAATTCAGGAGATTTTATTAGTGTTAGACAACATTTATATATTAAAAGTTTAACAAAAGATATTGAACTTATTGAATTAGGACCAAGATTTGAAATGAGATTATATGAATTAAGATTAGGAACATTAGATAATAAAGATGCAGATGTTGAATGGAAATTAAAAAGATTTATTCGTACAGCTAATAGAAAAGATTATTTAGCAGAATAAAAATATTATTTTTATGAATTAAAATCTATTAAAATCTATTAAAACCTAGTATATATTATATAAAAAAAATGTATAATATTAAATTTCAATTTAAATCAGAAGCTAATGAATTAATTTCATTATCATTAAAACCAAAAATATAAAGAATATCTTTTAAAGAATTTGAATTTAAACATGAATTTGCATTTTCTTGAACAATTTTTTTAGCATTCCAAGCTATACCTAAACCAGAAACATTCATCATTTTTAAATCATTTGAACCATCACCAATTGCAACAACATTATTTAAATTAAAATTATTTTCATTTGAAATTTGAATTAATAAATCTCTTTTTTTATTATCATCAATAATTTCACCAATTGTATTACCAGTTAAATGATTATTAAAAATTTCTAAATTATTTGCATAAACATAATTAAAATTTAATTTTTTTTTAATAAATTTTGCAAATGGTAAAAAACCACCACTTAAAATTGCAAATTTTAAATTTGGATTAAATTTTTTTAAAATTAAAATTAAAAATTCAATACCATTTGATAATTTTAAAATTAAATTAATTTCATTAAATAAATTTAAAGAATTTATACCTTTTAATAAATTTACTCTTTTTTTTAAAGAAGTTTTAAAATTAATTTTACCATTCATTGCTAAATTAGTAATTTTTTTAACATCATTTTGAACATTAGCATAATTTGCAATTAATTCTATAACTTCTTGAGTTATTAAAGTTGAATCCATATCAAAAACTAATAATTTTTTATTTTTTCTATTAAAATTATTTTTTTGTAAAATTATATCAATTTTTTCATTAAAAGTTTTATTTAATTGATGATTTTTAAAAATTTTAAATAATTCATTATAATTTTCTTGATTAATATCTTGATTAATATCTTGATTAATATCTTGATTAATAATATTAAATATAAAATCAATAGCTTTATTTTTTGATAAAATTATTAAATTTATTGAAGAAATTTCAATTAAATTATTTAAAGATAATAAATAATTATGAATATTTGGAATAATTTGATCATTTTGAAAAGAATCATCATTAGAAATAACAGTTAATGAATAACTCATGGTTGTAAAAGATATTTATTTATAATAATGATAATTTAAAAAAAATATAATATCTTTTGTTATTTTATATTTCTTATATTTTTCATTTTGTTAACGTTAGTCATTTTTTTAATGTATTATAACAGTGGGTTGGGTTGAATGAGATTCCGGTTTTTTAAAAGGAAATTAGATAGATAAAGTGTGTGAAAACAGTGATAGACAATGGTAAACACGTTTTGAATTATATTTTAAGTCAGTATAAAAGTTGCAATAGAATAGGTAATGAGTGAATAATAAAAATTATATATTATATATTATATATTATATATTATATATTATATATTATATATTAATAAATAAATAAATTAAGCATTTTCAGAAATTGATTTAGTTATTTCAGGAACATTAGCACCAACAATAGTTTTAATAGATTTACCATTTTTAAATAATTTTATAGTTGGCATTGCAGAAATTTCTTGAGATTGAGCAACTTCAGGTACAGCATCAACATCAACTTTATAAAATTTAGCATTTGTAAATTTTTGAGATAATTTTTCTAAGATTGGAGCAATCATTTTACATGGACCACACCAAGTTGCAAAAAAATCAATAATAACTAAAGATTCTTCATTTATTGCTTTTTCAAATTCAGATTTTGAAGTTAATACAGAAACCATTTTTATAATTTTGTTATTGTTATTGTTATTGTTATTGTTATTATTAGGTAAATCCTTAAAAAGGGTGTAATTATAATATTGAAATTGTAAGAAAGGTATTAGTTTAGATAAGATTAAACGAATTAATAAGAAATATGCAATGAATTTAATAATTGAATAAATTACAGACATTCAAGTAAAAGAGAAAAGAAGAGCAAGAGGAAACTGTAACTGAAACTTATATTTGATTTTTTAGGAAGATAGTGATTGGTATTTATACAAAAGATAATGATAATGAATTAGTAATTAGTTATATACGAAGAGTGGAAAAGTGTAAATTTGGGTAACGTCAGAGGCAGTGGTGGAAGTGAGCAGAGCAGAGTACAAGTTAATTACTAAGTCGATTCGGTGTAGAAGCAGCTGCTGTTTTGCTAACAAACCCAATCAGCATGGAACGAGTCGAGTTCTGGCTGGAGGCGATGGATGAGATCGATCGATGAGCACTTCATTCTGGTCTTCTCTGGTCTTGTTCGTGTTCGTGTTCTTGTTCTTGGTGTTGTGTCTCTGGTATTAATAAGCGCACAGGCCCACGAATCAAATCGCCAGAGCCAGGCTCGGGGTGAGAACAGCAGCCGACAGGGGGCACGTGAAAAGAGCAGTGAGAGAGCTTGCAATTACGTAAGTGCACGATACAATACAATCATTATATTATTTCTTACTACTTTTACTATTTATTCATTTACAATTTATCATTCAAAAGAAATTATTACCATTCTTCATCTTTACCCCAAAGTTTTTCTTTATGTTCTTCTAACTCTTTATAAAAATTATATTTACTATCTTTATTTACTTTACTACCATCACTACCAAAATTATTTAAAAATAAATCATCTGAGATACCTTTAATTTTTTCAAATTCTTTAATAGATTTTGAATTTGAATAATTTAATTCATTTAATGCAAATTTTTGATATTTTAAACAATTTATTAATAAAGTTCCTTGTTTATTACAAAATGTTAATTTTTCTTTAAAATTTCCATTTTTTATACAATTCATTAAATTTAATTGAACTTCTGCACAATTATTTAATGTTGTACTTTTTATATCATTTTCTCTTTTATATTTTTCAAATTCTTCTTTATTTAAATTATTTTCATCTGATTTTATTTCATTTTTATTATCAATATCATTTTTACTATTATCTTTATTAAATTTAAATATTAAATCATCTCTTGGTGTTTCTTTTTTAAAAAAATCCATTAATTCTGGTGATAAATTATATTTAACTACATTATTATCTTCTAAATTAAAATCCACTTTCGTTTCATTATTACTATTATTACTATTATTACTATTACTCTTATTCCAGAATGTCCATACCATTTTTATTCTTATTCTTATTATTATCTTAACTATAATCATTTATCATTTACTGAAATAATTTAATAACATTAAAAATTACCGATAAATATTATAATATTTTAAGTAATGCAAGTTCCGACCTGCAACTTTCCTATTCAGTACTCAAATCACATGCTATAATACTTGCCCGGGTAACGCTCTCTGCGATTAGGAATTAAATATTTTTAATTGGTTATGGTTTTATACAAATACAAAAATTACCCCTACAAATAAACATACTATCAGATACTATCAAATATACTATTTAATATACTATTTAATATACTAACTATATTTAATCAATCTCTTTTAAAATATAGATAGTATTTGTAAAATTATATTCATATTACAACACAATAACAATAATTAAAAATGTCTAATCCTCAACCTGCTGCAAAATATCCTTTAATTGATTCAGATCCTTCTTTTGGTCGTGTTGTAACTTATATGAGACCAATTGATTATTCTATATGGGCTTTAGGTACAATTTCATCTCCAATTTTATTTAATTTATTTGAAAAATTTGATCCTGTTAATGGTAAATCTTATAAAAAACCTTCAAATCAATTCTTAAGAGTTGCAACTTTAATTGGTTTTGGTGCTGGTTTTATTTTAGCTTATAATAATTCAACAAAAAGATTTTGGGGTATATCTGAAAATAAAATTGAATTAAATAAATATAAATTAGAAGTTAAATCAAATTTAAAAAATAATTTACCACCACAAGGTAAATCTGAATTAAATCCATTTTTAAAAGATGTTGCAATGAGAAATTCAACTAATTCTCAATTAGGTTTACATATCTTACCTTTTTTTAATTTCTCAAATCATGGAAATGGTAAATATGCTGAAATTAAAAAAGATGAATAAATAATTTAATTTTTAATTTACATTATATTATTATTACTTAATTAACTATCTATTTACCTACCTACTTATCTACCTACTTACTTAAATTAAATTATTATTCTCATTTATTATAAATTCTTTCTTTAAATTCTTTAAATTCTTTAAATTATATATGAATAACTATCTATCCATCAATTATCTAACCACCATCATCTAACCAACATCATCTAACAACTATCTATCTAATCACCCACCTATGTATTAATGCTTATGTTTCTTTTTTTCAGTTTTTTTTTTTTTTTTTTTTTTTTTTTTTTTTTTTTCACTTCTCTCTTCAATAAATTAAAATTTTAAATATCTTGAAAAGAATCTAAATCAATCTCGCTTGATATTAATAATTTTTTTCTACTAAAATTATAATTATTATTATATTTTCTTTTATTATTATTATTATTATTAATATTAATATTACCATAACTTCTATTATTTCCATAACTTTTATTATTATATTTCATATTAAATTCACCTTTTGGAAAATCATATTGTAAATTATCATCCAATTCATTCTCATTATCATAATTATTTTCTTTAAATAATTCATTTAAATTTGAACTTGAATTTGAATTTATACTTGATTCTAAATCAAAATTATTTTCAAATTTATTTATATTTTTTAAACTTTTATTTAAAATTTCATTACCATTAAATTCAAATTCATTATCACTACTTAATTCTATATTTTTATTAATATATTCATTTCCTTCTTGATTTTCATTTTCTATTTCATTCTCATTTTCTATTTCATTCTCATTCTCATTATCTTTATCTAAAGATTTTGGTAATTCATAATTACATGAATTTTCTAAATCATTTTCCCAACACATTATACAACTTGGTTTTAATTTATCACAATTTCTTTTCAATTTTATACAATTAAAACATTTTAATCTAAATCTTCTTCTTGGAACTTTAATATATTTTGTTTTTCTTGGAGTACATATAATACTTTCAATTCCATTAGTTTTATTATCCTTATTATCTTTGATAATTTTATTAACTTTAATCACTTTATTAATTTTTTTAATATTATTATTTGATGAAATTAAAGATTTTGAATTTAATCTTGATTTTCTTAAATTATAATTTGTAATTACATTATTTAAAGAAATTTTTGAAGGTGGAATTTCAAATTTTGGTTTATGAATTGTATTTGAAATTGTTTCAATATCTTTATTAATTTTATCAATTTTAGGTTTTGGTTTTCTACCTCTTTTTCCTGGAATTTTTTTTGGTTTTTGATCAATTTCTTTACTTTTATTATTATTAATGTTATTATTATTATTATTATCACATTTACAATTACAATTACATTGATTTTTATTAATAATTTTATCATTTATAGAATTTTGAAGTTTAAATTCATTTTTTATTGAATCTATTATTAATTTATTTAATTTTTTAGAAAATTGATCATTTAAAATGTTATTGTTACTTTTATTATTATTAATGTTATTATTATTATTATTATCACATTTACAATTACAATTACATTGATTTTTATTAATAATTTTATCATTTATAGAATTTTGAAGTTTAAATTCATTTTTTATTGAATCTATTATTAATTTATTTAATTTTTTAGAAAATTGATCATTTAAAATGTTATTGTTACTTTTATTATTATTAATAATAATAGTTTTAAATTGTTTAATTAAATCATTATTTGATTTAATTATAGTTTTTTCTAAATTTAAAAATTTCACATGTAAGAAATTAAATAAAACTTTATTATTCTTAGAATATTTAGAATTATTAAATTCATTACTGGTAGAATGATTATTATTATTGTTATTATTATTAGAATTAAATTTTAATAATAAATTTTTAAATTGAATTAAATTATTATTAAAATTTATTAAAAATTTATCAATTAATTGATTATTAATTAAATCAATAAATTCTAATTTAAAAGATTCATTAATTTTTTTTAAATTTATAGTTTCTAATTCTAATCTATTTGACCATTTAATTAAATTTGAAGTTGAATCTTTTAATAAATTTGAATCTGAAATTTCATTTTGAAATTTATAAATAATTTCATCATTTTCATTATCATTGTCATTGTCATTTTCAATTTTATTATCATTATCATTTTCAATTTCATTATCATTGACATTGCTATTGACATTGTTCTTTTCATGGTTATTATGATTAATTTGGATATCATTTTTGGTATTATTATTATTATTATTATCTTTATTAAAAAGAATTAATTCATTATTAATTCTTGAATTTAATAAATTTTTATTTGATTTAATTGGACTTGAACTTATAATAGTATCACTTGTATAAATTTGTTTAGATGAAAAAGTTTGAATATTTTTAGAATTTTTAATATTATTATTATCATTCCGATTATCATTCCGATTATCATTCTGATTATTATTTTGATTATTATTGTGATTTTGATTATTTGAGTTTTTATTTGAATTATTTAAACTTAAATTTGGAAATTTTGAAGATTGTGATAAAGTTGAATTAATTTCTGTTGAAGAAAATACACTTCTCTTAATATTATTATTATGAGTATGATTATGATTAAGATTACGATAATTCGAGCTTGATGTTTTATCATTACTGGAATTGAATTCCTTTGAATGTAATTCATCTAATTGACTTTGTCTCAATTGTAAGGCATTTGAAATATCTCTATGAAAGAATTGATCCATTTTAAAGATAAATCTAGAAAAAGAGCGTCTTTAATAGTTATGATTTAATCATTCAATCACTCAACAAAAACAAAAAGAATTGATGATTATAAAGAAGAAGAAGAAGAAGAAGAAGAAGAAGAAGAGGAAGAAGAGGAAATCATTGTATTTATATGTTGTTACAGTATTGTCAGCACTAACTGGATTATGGAATACTAGTAACAGTGCAGTTACTCTCTCTATCTTCTTTTGGCAGTTTGCTGTACCATCCCTGTAATTTCTTTATATTTCCCTGTATTTTCTTGTACATCATTGAAATGTTTGCCTCTTGTTTCCTTGTCTGCTGCGAGATGATTCTTTTCTTATATCCACACCACTGTTCACAGAGACTGACTGGCATCCTTCTTCTTCTTCTTCTCTTGTTCTCTTTGGCAGCACTAATTAAAATTACAATTCCAGATACAAATACAGATATAAATAAATCTGCACGCTCGACGCTCAGCGCTGCACACAACATCGCCCGTGTCGTATCCCGGAAAAGAGACCAGAAACACGGATCCGTGCTTCTCGGCAATGATCTTAAAAACTTAGACAGCCCACTGTTGTGGCTCCAAAAGTAAACGTGATATGTACTTTTTCTTTTTAGAAGTACCGTTCATATGGTTTCGCTTTCGTTAGTGATCTTGAAATATTTACCAATGAGTGAACTAATTAATTTAATCTTTTTTTTTTTTGATTGTAATATGAAAGTCATAAATGAAGTATAAATCAAAAATGAATTTATAAACAGATTAATACCTAGATCTCAATTCAATTATTTTTTTGTTTTACGTGAAGCATTTGCTCTTCTTCCTTTGCTGACTTTGACAATTGTGGATCTAGCAAAATCAACTCCAAAAGGTCCTGCATTATTATCTAAACCATCATTAAATAATTTTTGATTTTTTTCAATATTATATTTTTGTTGCTTTATAGCTTCTTGATATTCTTTTTGATCTTCTGTTAATAAAGGTACTTCATATTTCCATCCTTCTTTTTTATGTTGAAAACCCTTTTTACCATATTTTTTTTTTGAATTTTTTGATAATGGTGATGAAATTGAATATCTATTTCCTTTTAAATGCCATTCAAAATTTTTTTTTAAATGTGGATAAATTTTACCAGTTTTTGAATCAATTGTAACTGAACATCTTAAAATTGTATTTCCTCCACAATATGGACAAAATTGAATTTTATGTTCAATATTTAATTTCATTGGTATTAATTTAAAACATGCATGACATCTTAACATATATGATCGAATTTTATTAATTCGAAATCCACTCATGGAATTAATTAATTGAAGATTTATTTGTAATGCTACATTTTGTATAGCATAATCTCCTGTTGTTAATCCAACTACATTTCTTCTTTTTTTATCTTTTCCTTCTTCATTTTCTTCACTTTCTCCATTCTCTTTTACTAATGGTTCTTCATAAACACTCTTACCTTGTTTTTCATGTTCTTCATCAAAATTATCTGGTGTTATCCAATCACCACCATCTTCGTCTTCTTCATCGTCTTCTTCTTCGTCTACATCTTCTTTTTCTTGTTCTTCATCTTCCTCTTGTTCTTCTTCTTGTTTGAGTTTTTCTTCTGTATCCTTATTATCTTCTTTCTTTATATCTTCATTCTTTTCTTTTTCAATTATATCTTTATTACCCAATTCAATATCTACCTCCTTTATTTCTTTTTTTTCTTCAGTTTTTATTATTTCTTTTTCATTTTTATCTTCATTATCTTCAATTTTCTTACTTTCTTCATTATTTTTATTATCTTTAATATCTATATTAACTTTTTCAATAGTTTCATTACTCATATTTGATTTCTTTTCATTTTTTTCTTCTTCTTCTAATCTAATTCTTAATCTTTCTTTTCTTTGTGCTCTTTTACCACCAATTTTAATACTAGCATTCTTTGGAACAAATTTTTTTTTAGTTTTCTTTTTTAATTCACCATTTTCATTTATTTCATTCTCTTCTTTATTTTTTTCAATATTCAAAAATTCTAATTCTTTTTCTAAATTTTTTTGATCTAATTCTTCTTTAATTTTTCTTTCTAATTCTTCTTTAATTTTTCTTTCTTCCCTTTCTTTTTTTTCATTTTCAATTCTTAATTTATCACTTTCAAGTAATTCTCCAGGTTGATTTCTTAAATTATGATATTTAATTCCTTTTTTTAAATCATTCTCAATTTGAAGTTCATAAGTTAATGCTAAAATATGAATATCATTTGTACTTAAAACATTATAATCTCCTGTTAATTTACTAAATCTTAAAATTTTATTTATAAATTCTTGTTTTGGTTGTTTAATTATTAATTTATTTGGATTAATATTTATAAAATTATTTAATTTAATTCGAGAATTTTCATCTTTAATTTCATTAAAAACTGTTAATGATGTATATAATTTTTTACTAATTTTACTTAAATTATTTAAATCAATTGTTAATAATGGTCCTGCATCAACAACTAATTCTTCTAATAAATATTTATCTTCTTCTTGATCTTTTATATCTTCTGTCATTTTTAATCTCTTTATATTATTTCTATTTTAATTCACAAAAAAGGATTCAAAACAATTCGAATTTAATAAATTATATTTATTCTGTTTTTATCTAATATTCAAATTATCACTTTTTTCAAAATTTTTCAAAAATATTTTTTTTTTTGATTGAAATTTAACCACTGTAACGGGTCTTACAAAATATGTTTCACGTCGTAGCTTAAGCGTCACCTTGCATATAGCCGAACCTTAAAAGTTAAATCAAATAAATTTCACAAAACCAAATAAATTTTAAATGTTTTTTTTTTTTTTCAATTTTTATTTTTTTGAAAAAAAACTTTTATTTATTAAATATGTTCTATATAAAGAATATCAATTGATTTCAATGTTCAAAGTTCTTTTAAAAAATTTTTACTCAATTTTTTTGTATCAAAAATCAAATTCCGTATCCATAATTTCCTTCACCAAAAAGACTACCTAATTTATTATATTCTTTAATCTTTTTTTCTTAATCATCAAATAAAACTAAAGCTGACAGACATATCTTGATAATTTTTAAAGACAAAAAAAAAAGATTTTTGAGAAAAAAAAAAAAAAAAAAAGTTTTGTTCTTAAATATAGTATTGTATTGTATTGAATTATATTTTTATTTCCAATGTTTTTATTTTTTAAATTCATCATCTTCTCCAGAAGAAACTATATTTTCATGAGATTTATCTGAATAATAATCATCTTCTGAACTTGAAACTGTAAATCCACTATTATAATCAGAATCTTCTTCAGAATTATAAAATTCTGGATCTGTTTTATTATTTGAAATTGATGAATTCATTCTAACAGAAAAATCAATACCATCTGTAACTTTACTTTTTAAAATTTCAGTATCATAATTATTATTATTATTAATAATATTATTATCTAAATGTTCTTCATTTGTAAATTCAGTTGCAGAAAAATCAGTTGGAGTTTGAAAATTTGTATTACTTCTAGTTTTATTTTTATAAAGTTTTCTTGAATCATGTAAACCTTTTTCAATAATTCTTTCAATTGTAAGTCTATGTTTAATAAATAATAATTTTGGATATGCAGTTAATTCACCATTTCTTATCATTGTTTTCATTCTTTCAGGTGTTGGATCTGTTAATATATACCAAAAATCCATTAAAGTAATTTTTGGCCATAAAGTTATTGTACCACTAAATCTTTGTAACCAAATATTTGACCAATCTTGATCTTTAATATGTGGTAAGACATCTAAACCTTTAACAAATTTTAACCATTTTCTAAGTTCTAATTTAGTAAAATGTTCTAAAGCTGCACTAATAAAACCACCTCTTAAACCATAACCTCTTCTTCTTGAAACTGGTCTACCAACACTACCTTTTGGAGCATAAAAAAATAAAGCAATATGAGGATTAACTTGAGAAACTATTGGAAATTTAACATTAAAATAAGTATTTAAAGCTTCAACAGGTATATCAGTTCTTAAAGAACCATCTTTCCATTTATTACCAAAACTAAATGGTATTATATCATTTGAATTTTTTTCTTTAATCATTAAAACAACTGGATTTAAAATTCCAGGAACTGCAGAAGATGCTAATAAAGTACTCCAAATTACACAATCTGGAGAAGTTTTATAATTACATAAAATTACTGGAGAATGAGGTTCAGAAGGTACAGTTGAAATATTTAAAATTTTTCCAGTTCTTTTATAACAATCTTTAAAAGATAAACTACCAAGTGTGAACCAATTTGATTTTTTTGCCCAATCAATTGAATCAAAAAAAGCACCAGTTTTCCACCATCTTTTAAAACAAATCCAAGAAGAATCAGAACATGCAGTAATTTTATAAGCTAATTCAGGTATTATTAAATTTTTTAATTCATCATTTGTTCTTGTACAAGCTAAAGCTGCAACTAAACCACCACCACTTGTACCAGAAATTATTTTTGGTAATAAATCATTATCAATTAAAGCTTTAATAACACCAAAATGAGTATATGCAAAACATGCACCACCAGAAAGACATAAAGCAGATTTACCATAATTTCTATTAAAAGTTTTAAATAATTTATATTTCTCAAATGGATCTAAAAATTTTGAATATTTTGAATTAATTAAAATATTTAAAGATATTGATAATTGATTATAATAATCATGAATTAAATTTTTAGTACCATAATAAGTTTGAGAATATAAAATTGAACCTTCAATACCAGCAAAGTTTGCTTTAACACAATTTGATAAAATTATTATTAATTTTTTTATATCATTGTCATTATTATTGTTGTTATTGTTATTGTTATTGTTATTGTTATTGTTATTGTTATAATGATTACTATTTGATGAATTTAAGATATTATTATTTAATTTTTTTAATAATTTAACAATTTTTGATAAAGTTTTCCAATCATAATAATAATTTTTATGATCTAATTTCCAAGAATTTAAATTTAAAAAATTATCTAAAATTAAAGCATTATTTATCCAATTTTTATAATTTTTTGAATTTCTTAAATTTTTTCTTAAAATTCTTCTTTTACCTCTCCAAGTAAATAAATATTCCATAATTGCAACATAAAATCTAATAATTGAATAAAATATAAATAATATTGAAATCCACCAAATTGAGAAAAATAAAATTGGCCAGCTTAAAAATTTATAAGACCAACCTTGTTTGAAAGAATCATTAAGAAATAAATCATTTGATTTTTTTGAAATAGAAGAATTAATTTGAAAATTTTTAATTTTTTTAATTTCATTATAATCTTTTATATTTTCTTTTTCTTTTTCTTTTTCTTTTTCTTTTTCTTTTTCTTTTTCTTTAGTTTTTTCTTTAGTTTTTAGATTATTAATTTGATTTAATTTAGGATTAAAAGGTATTGAATCCGAAGATTTTGAAGAAGATTTTAAAGAAGATAAATCTGAAGCAGAATTACTTAATTTTTTATAAATTGGAATCCAATCACTTTTTGAAGTTATTTTCTTTGGAGAATCTATTATATTATTATTTTTATTATTTAAATTAGATATATTTGGTTGAGATTGAATATGAATTAAAGGAGTTTTTAAAGAAGATGAATTATTTAAAATTTTTTTATCTTTATTAAAAGAAAATAAATTTAAATTTAAAGAAGATAAAGAAGCATTTAAAGAATTTGAAATTGAATTTAAATTATAAGTTGATTGATTTAATAAATTATCATCAATTTCTAAAGCTTCTTTAAATGCATTTATATGATTTAAATTTATATAATCTTTATCATAATCTTTTAATTTTTCCATTTTATGTTATTTATTTATTTATTTATTTATTTAATTTGAGAGTTGTATTTTATTTATATATAATGAAATGTATTGATATATTATAATGAAAGTGTAATGATTATTTGTTTTATTTATATGATTTATTTATATATGAATTGAATAATTATTTATTTACATGGAAATCACTTGAAATAAACACAATTGAAAAATCAGTCAGTTATTATATATATAAATATTAATAATTGTTGTAGTTTAAGGCTTCTTTTATTTCTTTCTCTTATTTTAGACTGCTTTAGTTTATTCTCTGCATTTACAGCTTGTTTTACTTCTTTTGAATCATGTTTCTTTTCTTTCACTGGCGACTGACCGAGTAAGATATAGATATATAAGATATAGATATATAAGATGGAAGATAGATGGGAGATGATAGCATTAGTGATAGCGTTAGTGATGGCCTTAGGGTGAATGACGAGGAAAGAGGAGTGGAACTGGTAAACACACCGCACACACGGTTAAAGACACACGACACACGCCACACGCCAAGAACTGACTAGATACAGGGCCTGTAAGTGGAATTCAAGAAATGGAAACCAGTTTTGGGGGACTTCTTTGAAGACTTACAACACACAACACACAACATATACAACATATACAACATATACAGTATGTCTCTCTGTCTCTGTTTCTGTTTTTATTCTTGAGAGAAACACCCGCGGGTGATTGAAGATTCCAGTTTGAATCCACTGTGTTGGTTCTCCTTCCACTCCAATGAATCTCGAGAATCAAAACAGAAACATTCATCAATGGAATAAGAAGAAGAGGAAGAATATGTTATTAATCAAATTAACAAACAAAGAATAATAATCAACAATAAAAGAGTAAATGAATAAATAAATAAATAAAATGTCAGATGATGGTGAAAATATTAAACTTACAATATCTGATTATATATCATTACCATTAAAAATTATAATAAATCAAGATGCTCCATTAATAAATGAAAAAATTTCATCATTTACTCCAATTAAATTTAATTCAAATTTCATAAGAGAATTACATGGAATCTTAATGGCAACTGATAATGAACCAAATTTATTATTAAATAATGTCAAAGAACATATTTATCAAAAATTATCTACTTCCTCTGATTCTTCGGATTCTAATTCTTCAGATTCTTCTGATTTTAAATTAATATCTAAAAGATCTTTAGGAATGGTTTCAATACCTTCTTTTGCAATTAAATCAATTTTTGTAAATGAAAATGAATATAAAAAAACTTTAAATTGGAAAAATAATTATCAGTTCTAATTACACTTTTATTATCTTATATCTTATATATTATATCTTATATATTATATCTTATATACTCTATATTCAAATATTTGAATATTCATTTGATCAATATCTTTATATTATATTATCTTTTGTAGATTCTACAGTAACAGTAACGTTAACGTTAAAACAAATGTCACTCGCCACATCACACCAGCCTCCACAGAATATCCGTGCCACTACAACTCTCAAATTCAAATAATCGATGATTGTCTAACAATTAAATACTTTTAAAAGAATATGAAATATTATCAATAATACAACAATCATAATAATCATAATCATAATCATAATCATAATAATAATTATAAAAATAATAATAATAAATATCAATTGAGTTTTTAAAAATGAAATTTAGAGTAGCTTGTTTACAATTTAATCCAAAAATTGGTAAAATTAATGAAAATTCTGAAAAAATTTTAAATATAATTCAAAATTATTTTAATAAAAAAAATTCAAAAAATTTAGATTTAATACTTTTACCAGAATTAGCAATAACTGGTTATAATTTTAAAAATAAAAATAATATAATTCCATATCTTGAAAATTTAAATGATTTTAAGTTAAATTCCAATTCTAATTCTAATTCTAATTCTAACAACACTACTATTGATAATCAAAAATTTCCTTCATTAAATTTAGCTAAAAAAATTTCTTTAAAATATAATTGTTTAACATTAATTGGTTATCCAGAAAAATTTATTTCAAATGATTCAAATAATTCAAATAATTCAAATAACTTAGATAACTTTAAGATATATAATTCTGCAGTTTTATTTAATAAAAATGGTTCAATAATATTTAATTATAGAAAAAATTTTTTATATGATACTGATTATTTATGGGGTTGTGAAGAAAATCCATTAAAAAATTTTCAAAATTACAATTTCACTTATAATAAAAGTGAAACTGATAAGAAAATAAATATAAATTGTTCTATTGGTATATGTATGGATTTAAATCCATATAAATTTGAAGCTCCATTTTTAAAATTTGAATTTTCAAATTTTTCAAAATTAAATAATTGTAATTTAATTTTAGCTCCAATGGCTTGGTTACATCCAAATTCTCCTTCAAATAATAAAGAATTAAATAATTTTGAAAAAAATAAAATTATAAAAAATTATCAAGAAATTTTTAATAATAATAATAATAATAATAATAATAATATTGAATATAATTTAAATCAAAATGATATAATAAATGATATAAATGATAATAATGATAATAATGATAATAATGATAATAATGATAATTATGATAATAATGAAAACAAAGATGAAATTTTTGATAAAAATAAAATTAATTATTCAAATTTAAATTATTGGATTTTAAGATTTTTTCCATTTATAAATACAATAAAATATAAAAATATAAATGATTTTTTTATAAAAAAAATTAATCAAAATTCAACTTATTTAATAATTTGTAATAGAATTGGAATTGAAAATGATATTTTATATGGTGGTTCATCATCAATAATTGAATTTAATGGTAAAAATCCAATTTTATTTAAAAAAGATATTAATCTTGGAAAATTTGATTCTTATGATTTAAATAATTCTTCTGTTAATGTCTTAGGTTCTTTATCAATGGGTAATGAAGGTTTTTTAGTTAGAGATATAAATTTAAATTGAAAATTAATTTTTATTATATATTATACAGTATATTATACAATATATTATATAGCTATTATAAATAAAATATTATTAATGTTAATGTATAATAAATTAAGATAAAATAAGGTTTACGATGGAGACCAAGTTTATGGGTTTTCTTCTTTTGAAGTTTCATTGTTGCTTTTTAATCAATTTCAATATGAAAATTGATAAATTTGACTTTTTTTAATAAAAATCATCAAAATCACAACAGCAATAATAACAATAACAATAACAATAACAATAACAATTATTTCAAAACTATTATTTAAAGAAGAATATAATCAAAATATAACAAAATGGCAAAGAATAAAGAAGGATCAGCTAATTTAGATACAGAGAATATTAACTCTAATTCAAATTTAAATTCAAATTTAAATTCAAATTCAAATTCAAATTCTAACGGTGGTAATAATAATAGTATTAATGGAAATACTAATTCTTCAAATAATTCAAATATGACTAATAATAATTCAAATAACAACAATAATAATAACATTAATAGTAATACATATAAATCAAGTAGTAATACAAATAGAACATCAGCAAAAGCAAGAAATGCAGCAGCATTACAAGCTCAAAAAGAATTTTTATCAAGACATATAAATTCTAATGGACCAAAAGATAAAAAAATTAAAGATCCAATGGATTTTGAAAGTTTACCAATAGATTCATTAAGAAAATATAGATTAAAATATAATTTAAATGTACCAAGTGCTATGAGTATTTCTGGATTTATGTTAGGTTCAGAAATTGGTAAAAAAACATATAGTTCAAGACATCAAGATAGAATTTCAAAAAAAGAATTAAGTAGTGCAGTTAAAAAACATTTTTTAGCTCATACAACTAAAGAAACTGAAATTATTACAAATTTTATTTATGCCATAAAACATGAAAGTATGTATTCTTATTTCAACTTCTTTTATTTAACTATTTCTTAAAATAATTACTAACAATATAATTTTTTTTAATTGGTATTATAGAAAATGGATTCAAATTAGAATTTGGGAAACCTGGAAGAGATCTTGAATAATATGCTATTTTTTTCATTTATTTTTGTAAGAATCATATTCTCAGTAGTAACAGCAAAGAAGAAGCAGAATCAGATACAGAAGAAGCAGAAGTTGGTGCCTCTGCTTTTGTCTTTGCTTCCGTCGGAAGTTGCAAAGCTCTAACACTTTTCTAACGTGGCGTAGCATGCAAGTAAACCCCTTAATCGTGGCAAGGTAAATTAATTCAACCCCACACAATCCATAAACAGCGAATTGACCGGAAATAGCCCTCGAATTATTCTCGGAATTGACTGGAAATTCAGTCGGATCAGAGCTGCTGATTACTTCCGGATACGGCGTACGGGATTTGTAAGTGAAAGTTCCTGAGCTGCTAACTGCTCACTGCTAACTTTTAATCTCATTTCAATCTCAATTTCAATTCGAATCATTTCCTTTTCTTTGCTTTCATTCAGAAAATCAGTTACCGCCAGACTTGAATATAAATATATTAAGCAATCAACAATAACAATAATATCAATAAGAGTAATCACTTCATAGAATTATAATCAAAGTAATAATAATAATAATAATTATAATAATAATAATATCATTTATCCATAATGCTAGATAATACTTCAATTAGTTTCATAGCTGGTCTTGTTGGTTTATTTATTGTGATTAAAGTATTTTCAATTACTGGTGTAGATAAACCTAAAAAATCAAAATCAAAATCTAAGTCAAAATCAAAAGATTCTAAGAATGATTCAAAAATTTCAAAAAATAAATCTTCAAATTCAATTAATGATGATAATGAAATATATCAAATTATAGATCATTCAAATTCTTCAAAATCTTTAAAAAAATCTTTAAATTCAGATTCTAAAAGACAAATACATCGTCGTAAAGTAACCGATAGTATGATTGAAGTTGTACAAACAATAGCTCCAAAATTATCAATAGATCAAATTAGATTTGATTTAGAAAAAACTGGTTCAATTGAAAAAACTGTTGAAAATTATTTAAAAACAAATTCATTACCATTTCCACCAAATGATAGTAATGATAGCGTTAATAGCGTTAATAATGAAAATTCAGATACTACAAATAATGAAAATGATAAAAAATTAAAAAATAAAAAAAAATTAAATGGTTGGTCAAATTCAAAAGATCAAAGAGCAATGACTTTAAAACAAAAAAAAGAAGAAATGAAATTAAAAGCAAGACAACGATTTAATAAACAATTAGAAAATAATTCTTTTTAATTATTTTATTAATTATTTGACTAATTAATTATCTAATTATTTTTTATTTCATTTATATAATATAATACATTCATTCATTCAAATCAATTAATCAATAAATTCATAACATTTGGCTATATTTAACTATATATAACCTAATAACATTCCATATATACAGTATATTATATTACTTCTTCTCTGTAACTAATGTTGGTGAAATTCTTCTTTTTTTCTTTGACGGTAAATTTTCATTATTTTCATTATTCTTTTTATTCTCTTTTGTAACATCATCTTTTTTACTTTTATTAACATCATTTAAAATTGAGATTATGTTTTTATTATTATTGTTATTATTATTGTTTACTTTTTTATCTTTTTTATCTTTTTTTCTAACCGATAATATATTTATTTTTGAATTATTATTACTTGCTTCAACTAATAATGCATTAATACTTTGTTTTTCTTTTTCCATTTCTTTAATTGCTGAAATTATATTTACTGTTTTTGAAATTTTCTTAGGAGAATCAACAATTAAATTTGGTTTTATTACATTTATATCAATTCCCCTATTAATACCAGCATTACTATTATTATTATTATTATTACTAGTTATATTTGATTTTTTAGTACTCGAACTTATATTTATACTTGAATTCATTTTATTCTTATTTATTATTCCATTTTTATTACTATTTTTATCATGATTATTTATTTTATAATCATTTTTAATTTTCTTAGATTGATTTTCATAATTAGTTCTAGATTCTTCAATTGAATTTAAATCATCAATTCTTTCACCTAAAAATTGTTCTGTAAAAATTACTGAAGAACAAAATCCATCAGTTGATGAAACAATTAATGTTAATCCATCTGATGACCATGCTAAATCTGTAAATGTTGAATAATGTAGATTTGAAACTAATCCTAAAGGTTCAAGAGTTTGTGTATCATAAATAATAACTGAATCTTGAGTTGCAACTGCAAATATCATTCTATAAGGTAATGAAAAAAATGAAATTATTGGTGAAAAATCATTTGATTTTGAATTACTATCATTTTTATTATCATTTTTAGTAAGTTGATTTTGATTTTGATTATGATTATGATTATGATTATGATTATGATTATGATTATGATTATGATTATGATTATGATTATGATTTTCATTTGAATTTAAAGATTTATTTAAATCAATTGATTGAAATTTTTTAATTTCATTATTTTTTCTTAATTTATAATAATATGGATTAAAACAGATTGCAACTGCAGGTTTTTTTAAACCTGGTAAATGTGTTATTGGTGGATGATTTAATCCTGCTCTTGTATAAATAAATACAGTATTTGTAATAAATTCTTGTTTATCATTTAAATCATTTGAATTTACATTAAAATTTTTAAATAAACCTGCAGGTGTTAAAAGTAAACTACCATCAATACTAAAAGTTAATCTTCTAAAAAAAGATTGAAAAGTTTCAGAATGATAAAGTAAAGAAGTTTTTAAAGCATAATTAAAATTATATGAATTTGCATTTTTAATTTCTCTTGGATCCATTTGTCTAACTGCAGGTAATGGAGGTTGAATTAATGGAGTTGGAGATGCAGAACGTGTTGTAACTGAAGTAGTTGCAGAAAAAGAAGATGTTGAACCTGTTGAAGAAGTTGATAAACGTCTTCTACTTAAAGGTGGATTCATTAAATTATTTATATTTTGAAAAGATTTAGCAGGAGATACTAAAGTTGCAGTAGATAAACTTGGAGAAGGTATTGGAGTAATCGTTTTTGAAGTTGAAGTGAATTCTTTTTTTGGAGATTGTGGTATCTGAGGTTTTAAATATGGTTTATCATTATTCTTATTATTAATGGGGTTATTAATATTTGTATTAATATTTTCTTTAGAATTTGATTTTAAATTTTTTGAATTTAAATTAATTTTCGGACTTGAATTTTTATTATTATTAAGATTATTATTATTATTATTATTATTATTATTATTATTATTATTATTATTATTATTATTATTATTATTATTATTATTATTATTATTATTATTATTATTGATAATATTATTATTATTATTATTGATAATATTAGTATCATTGGAAGTGAAATTTTGTTTAGTTGTTGGAAATTCAGCTTTTGAAATTTTATAAAAAGTAGTTGGAGTTAAAGAAAAATCAAATTCATTATTATTATTTAATTTTAAAGAATAAATATGAACACTTCTATCAGCAGATTGAGTTGCTAAGAATTCATTTCTTGGATCCCAAGTTACACCTTGAACATAATGATTATGTTCAGCAATTTGTTTAACACATTGACCAGTATTAACATTATAAATTCTTGAAACATTATCCATTGAACCTGCTAAGATAAAATTTGAATTTGGAGACCAAGAAATATCATAAATTTCTGAAGTTGAAGATCTTAAAGAATGTCTTAAGATCCAAGATTCTTTTTGAATTTCAATATCATTTGAATTATTTGAATTTGAACCAAAATCTTTAATTAATTTATCAGATAAAGACCAAACTAAAATTATACCATCATCACCAGCAGAAGCTAATAATTGACCATTTGGATTAAATCTTACAACATTTACAGCTTGAGAATGTTTTGATAAAGTTGAAAGATAATCAATTGATTTAATTTGTTTATGATCATTTGAATAAATTAAATTCCAAATTCTAATATTATTATCACCACCTGCAGTTGCTAATCTTTTTGAAGGTTTTCCAATTTCTAAATTTGGTTGAAAATGACAAGAATAAATTGGTTGAGAATCATCATGCCAATGAACAGCAATTGTTGAAGCATTCATTATTAAAAGGAAATTATACAAAGAATTTTTAAAAGAAAAAAAGAAGAATAAAGAATTAAAAAAGGGATATTATTAAGTTGTTTTAATGTAATTTAAAAGAGGATTGAATTGAATTGAATTAAATATAATATTAATAAGAATTAAATAAATTATATTTTTTAAAGAATAAATTATTACGAATAACTAATGAACAATTAATGAACAATTAATGAACAATTAATGAATGATTAAGAAAGAATAGTAGTGAATAGGAATAAAAATATTTGAACTAGATAGATATTGTAGTATTATGTTGTGTTGTATTGTATTGAATTGTATTGTAAGTCCGAATAAAAACCTATGCAGAAAGTTAAAGGTGAAATTTTACAGTAGTACTATTCAGTATTGTATTGATGGTAGAATGGGTAAGGTAAGGCTAATAATTAATGATATTATTCTTAGATTGAATGAAGTTTATATTATATTTTATAATTAATATTTAATGTTTAATATGATGGATAATAAATAAAAATCTGGGAAGTAATAATACTTTTAGTTTTTTTTAATTTACTAAAATATTGTGGATATTGTTTTAATGATGCTTTATCAACGTGCTAAGATTTAAGTAAAATATTCAAAAGAAAGTGAATTAACTAAATTATTACAAATTATTATAATTATTTTTACTTTCTTGAGTATCTTGGAAATTTTAAAAATCTTTGATAATCTTTGCTATATTTATTATCGCTTTATATCTATTAATCTTTTTAATTTTCAACAATTGTACAATTCTATAAATTCACAAGCTTACAAGCTTACAAGCTTACAAGCTCACTATTTTACAATATTAACTTTACTATAAAACTTTGAAATTTTGTAATTTCAATTTTGAAAAGAGATACAAATCTTTAAACTATTTAAACTACAGTAAGGCAAAAGAAGAAAATTGATTATATTTTCTTTTTATGAGAAGCAGTAGTAATATTTCCACATTTCTACATTTCCACATTTCTACAGTACTCTCAATAGTCTCAATAGTCTCAATAGTCTTGATTTCACGACTCTTTCCAAATGCGTCACATTTTTGAATTTACGAAAATTTTAACGTTAACTTTACAGGTTTAGACTTGTTTTGCATGCAATTCAGGAGAATTGCTTGGATTGTGCTCTAGGCCTTTTGCGACGCGTAACAATCGTTAAAACTGGAAATTGCCTTTGGTTTTGCCCGCGTGCTTTAAAAATCAATTAAATCAATTTACAGCTGTGTGCTTAATTCACTTTCTTTAGCTTTTGACGCGTTTCATTTATTACTTGTACACGTGACTATATGATAAACTATGGATATTCTAAGCAACATCCAATATTTTAGATGGGGTGCTTTTGAAGAATTTAAGGAATTTGAAATTACTTTTATTTTCATACGTAATTTATATTCTTAATTTATTTAAAAACATTGATAACACCACTTTTATCTACAGAAACAATCATTATATATGGAGAAACAACAATAGTTAAATCTTCTACTGAACTAAAATGATTTTTAACAGCTTCTAATTGTTCTAAAGAAATTAATGATGGTCTTGATAATCTTGATTTTTTTTTATTATTCAATTTTTTATTATTTTCAATTTGTTTATTATTTAAAATTTTAACTTCATTAATTATAGTTAAATTTGAATTTGAATTTGGTTGAAAACTTGAAAATTTTGGTGTATCTTCACTTAATGATAATCCAGTAATAATTTTTGATTCATTTGGATTATTTACATTCCAAAATACAATTTTATGTTCTTTTGTTGCACTAATATAATATAAATGATTTTTAAAATCTAATGTATGAAATTCAATTAATGTAAATGCTGTCATTGATTTATTTTTTTCAAGTTTTTTATTTATTTTTTCATTTTCAATATCTTTAAAATTTAAATTATTAATTTCTTCATCTTCAACTTCTACTCCTCCTCTTTCTCTTTCTTCTTCTCTCTCTTTCTCTTTCTCTTCTAATTTATAATTTTCTAAAATTGGATTTTGTGAACATGAAAAAACTCTACAACATTGTCCTTTTGAAATATCCCAAACTGTAATTTCAGATTCTCCAGTTCCACCAATTATTGAAATAAATCTATTTTTATGTCTACCAATTAAAAAATCATTTGGTAATACAGAAATTTTTTTAATTGGAAATCCATTTGGAATTTTCCAACTTTTAATTCTTAATTCAAATCTAATATCAAATAAATTTAAATATCCTTCATTTGTACCAACAATCATCCATCCTTTTCTATTATCAATTGTAAAACATGTTGGAAATCCTTGTTTTAAAGGTATTTCCCAAATAAATATTTCTTTCATACTTCTTATATCAATTCCAATAATTCTTGAAAGTACTGTAATAATAATTAAAATTGGTTTATTTTCTATTATTTTAAATTTCATATCTAAAATTTTTTCTTTTTCTTCCATTTTATATTTTCTAATCATTATAAGTCTTGTAAATTCTTGATTACATTTTTCATTATCTGCAATTTGATCACTAGATATTTTTCCATTTCTATTACCAATCTTACCACATAATGAATAACTTATATCAACTCGAAATATTTTTATAAATCCATCAATTGTTCCAACTATCATACAATCTCTACCATCTAAAAATACTATTTTTTGAATTGAGGATCTTAAATTAACTGATAATGATGAATTATTTTTAACATTTTTTTCTAATCTATAACTATTCCAAATTTTTAAAAATCCATCATCTCCTCCAGTTACAAAATAACTATGATCTGGTGATGTAACAACACAATTTATACCACCAACATGTTCTAAAAGATGTGCAACAAGTAATCCTTTTGGTTTCCAATTATTTACATTTTTAAGTATATGAAAATCATTTGTTGGAACATTTGGTAAAACATGTCCAAATTCAGAAAAATCTTCTAAAGTATTTTCAATTTTTAAACTATTTAAAAATTTTAAAATATTTGGATCATCTCCTGTATATGTATGTGTAATTTTTGATGAAATATTTGAAACTTTTGGTAATTTTAAAACAACAATTTTATTATGATTTTGATCATGTTCATCATGTTCTTCATTTAAACTTAATTGTTCTAAATCTGCATATATATTTTCTTGATTTTCTGAAATTGAAGGTATAGCTTTTGTAACTCCAAATAATAATGATCCTGAACTTTGTTTTACTGAAGGTATTGAAATTTTTGATAATGGATCTCCATATGAATTAGTTGTTGATGCTATTGATGTTGTAGGCATTGAACTTAAACTTGTTAAATTTGTATTAGATGCAAAATTATTTATATCTGATTCTTCACTTATATTTTCTGTTTCAAATTCACCATCAAAATTTTCTGATTTTGATTTACTTCCAAGAAAAACATTTTGAGGATATATTCCAAGTCCTAATAATTCATCTTGAATTTCATTAGGTGATTCATTTTGTATAATCATTCTTGTTGAAGATCTTGCAACTGTATACATATAACTTCTTAATGTTGCAAGTTTCCATAAATCATTTATATCTAATCCAGTTTGTTTCAATTTTTCAATCCATTTTTTATCTTCAGATGATAAAGGAACAGATTGATTATCTGTTATCAAACTTTCATTATGAAGTTTTTTATTTGTTGAAGGAGGGGAATTAACTGAAAGTCGTGATACCATTCCTTGTAATGATTTAGCCATAAATGAAAGACCTGTACCACCTAATGTTTCTGTAGTTTTATTATTTTTATTCTGTTGCCAAAAAAGAGATTTATCAGCTTTAAGTGACCATATAAGAGCTAATTTATAAACATTTACAGGAATTGGACTTTTCATTGAAGGATAAAGTGTATTCCAAGTAAATTCTGTAAATTCATATTCAAAAAATGGTTTTATAAGAGGATAAAATATACAAAAAAGTTCAGAAACTGTTAAACTATCTGCAATTGATATAATTAAATATAAAGATGCTTGTCTTATCCATTCATTAGGATGTAATATTAATTTACATGTTGCTTTAGCAATATCCCATAAAAATTCTTTCCTTATTAATTTAAGTTTTATAAGTTCATTAAAATTTTGTAAAATTTTTATTACAATAAATTCTTCTGGATCTGTTAATGTTTGTAATAATAATGGTAAAATATATTGTTCAAAACTCAGTAAACCAACATATATTATAACACCTTCAATACAATCAATAAATGCCATTCTTAATTGAGAATTTTTATCATTAAGATAAGTTATTAAATGACTTAAAATAACTTCATTTGTTTTTTCTTTACCAAAAAAAGCACATAAAGGTAATATATTTTCAAGAAATGCAATTTTTATATATGGATCATTTTCTGTTAATAAAGAAGATGCAAAATCTTCAATACTTTTTGTTAATTCAACTCTTGAAATATCAAAAACACTATCTGATGATAAAATACCATTTTCAGTTTCAGGATCAATTGCGGTTTGTACTCTTACAGAAGATTTCATTATTTGTGCTAAATCATAAAATCTTGCAGCAGAAACAGCTAAGCTAGGTAAACAAGAAGCAAAAATTATTTTCACGTATGTTTTTGCCTTAATTATTAAATTAACTAATGAAGGTATTATATATTCTGGAAATATGAAAACATTTATCGGACTTATTGATTCAGTTATTTCTAATAATTGCGCATTACATTTCAAACTAAAAGCTTGAACATCTTGACAAGGATCTTCAAGTAAATAAATGAAATATGGTAAACATCTATCTAATTTTGCTTCATCATTTATTCTTTCACTTAAAGCTAATATTAATTCACATGCTTTTATTTTACTTGAAGCAGAAAATGAATTTCTTAAAGAACTTAAAATTACAGTTAATATTATTAAACTTGAACTATCATTTGATGGAATTTTTGAATAAGATTGTAAATGATAACCTTTCATATTTGGTAAATTAAATTCTATAGGTAAAGTTGTTCTTTCTTTTATGAAATTTTGTTTATTTTGAATATTTTGAATTGATAAATTATTAATTTTTTTTTCTTTTTTAATAGAATTTAAATTATAATTAAAATGAAGAAAATAAGAAATTTTATCAAAATCATTATAAATTTTTTCAATTTTTTCATCACATTCTTTATATCTATTATTAAAATTTAAATTTATATTTAAATTTGAACCTTCAGTCATATTTTTCATATATTCACCTAAAAAATTATAAAAATGTTCAGGAAATATTTTTTCTTTATATTTAGATAAATAAAATTTAGCAGAATTTCTTTTTTTTGGATTTAAATTTATCATATTTTGAATTAATTCTTTTATAAAAATATTTTCAATACCATTTAAATTTGGTATATATTGATTTTTTTTATATTTAAATAATTGAGCTAAAGTAAAAATTGGAGAACCTTCTAAAAATAATTCTGCAATTACACAACCTAAACTAAAAATATCCATTTGTTCAGTAATTTTTGAAAATTTTTTTGAAATTGGATTTTCATTTTTTGATAAAAATCTTTCTGGAGCTAAATAACAAGTTCTTCTTTGAGAAGTATCAAAAAAAAAAGAAAATTGAGTTGGATCATCTTCAGGTAAATAAACAGGTTTAAAAGGAGCAAAATCACTTAAAATTGTTGAATCCCAAGTTGTTATAAGTATATTTTCAGTTTTTATATCACCATGAGTTATATTTTGTTCATGACATTGCATTAAAGTTGAAAGTAATTGAAAAGTTATCCAAATTTTTTCAATTTTTTCTAAGAATGGTCTTGTACTTATTCTATCATATAAATTTAAATAAAAATATGGTCTTATTAAATAACCTGCTCTTTCAGTTTCAAGTAATTTAGTATATGGAGCAGTACTTGGTATATTGAATAAAACTTCTCTTTGATCTTATTTTTTTTTGAGTTAAAAATTAAAAAATGTTAGTATTTCAATTATAATTTTTAATTTGAATTTGAATTCAAATTGTAAAGTGAAAAATAAATAATTTCAATACATACGCTCTAAAATTTCAGTCCATTCTTTTAAATCAATATCAGGATTTTGTTTAATTAATAATTTAACAATTAAATAACCATTTTCATCGGAGGCTTTTATAGTTTTTAAGAATCTTGAACGACCTAATTGATCTTGATATTGTATACCTTTAATAACAGCTATATAAGAAGAAATTGCGACAGTTGGTGCTGTTGGAGTTAATAAAGAAAGTTGAGCACCCATTTATTTAATTAGCATTCAAAATAACATATGTATTTAATTAATATATTGGATAAGTGAAGTTATAAATCTAGGTAATTAAAAAAGGATAAAATTAAACAGTTTAGTTGAATAAAAAAAAGGATTTAACTACCATTGATTGCAAATAATATAAAATAATTGAAAGACTTGATTCCGATAAGAATAAGATCAAGAAATAAATAACCTCACCCAACTTTAACTTATATATTTTTACTCCAGCACCAAGTGCAATAAATAAATAAAATGACGATATCGATAACATCAATGTCAGGTGACAAGCGAGACCATAACCATGGTTGCTATTGTCTGATATCCTGGAAACACTTTTAACGAGACCAAAAACATGGAATTTCTTTTGGATGGCTATTGAATATTTATTTTATTTATCTTTATTATATTTATATCTATTATTATTTATATCTACTGTATATCTATTTATCTAATATTGAGATTCTTCAATGGCATCAGGATCTTCTAATCTTCTTAGAAGATATTCAATTTCAACTTTTTTAGTTAAAGGTATAATCCAATCTTTATAAATTTGAGCTAAGACTTCTGGTTTTACTTTACTTTGAGCATTTTGAGAATATTTTAAAGATGGATCAGTACCATAAGCTTTACCTTTTTCAATTAATCTTTTTAAAATTTTATTTTCAACATCTTCATTAGTAATTGCTTTATCAATTTCTTTAATATTTTTTTCTTTAATTAATTTTGTAAATTTTTTAGTTTCTGATCTAAATTTAATTTCTGCAACAAATCTACCAAAATGAATTCTTCTTGAAATTGATTGTAAACAATCAATATCACATAATGTACAACTACCAATATTTTCAGGTTGTTCACCATTTTTAACAGAAATTATTGGTACAATATTATTAATATAATAAGATTTAATTTCATTATTGAAATTAATTTCTTTTGAATATGATGCTAAAATTTTTGGATAATTAATTGATGGTAATAATGGAATTTTATTAATTTTAAAAAATGGAATTTCATCAGGTGCTTCAAATCTTCTTAATTCAGTTTGATAATTTTCAACTTTCATTAAAAAATTATCTAAGAAAGTTCCATTAAAATCAGGAATTTTATATTTATTTAATTCATAAACTGAAGGTGATGAATAAAATTGAGATCTTTCAATGAAATTAAAAATTATTGTATCTTCCATTCTAATTAAAGCATCTCTTATATTTTTAAGATCTAAAACAGTTGAAGGTTTTAAGAAATCCATTTTATTCAATTGACTTTATTTGACTAATTGATTGATGAATTGATTGATTGATTAATTCAATTGATTATAATTATTAATTTGAGTATTTAAATGAATTATTTAAACAAGAGAATATAAACGTTGTTTGTACAAGAAATAGTATAGAAAAATGAGTCAAAGAAGTTTACGGGTTCAGTTCAAAATCTCGAGTGTTATTGCGGTACCCCGCTAAGAATAATTTAATATTTATTGTAAAATAATGTCAAAATTTCAGATTTGCGATGTCTGAGAATAAAAGCAGAGAATAAAAGCAGAGAATATAAAGAAATATAAAGAAATATATGAATATATGAATATATGAATATATGCAATTGAATATAAATTTATTTAATTGATCTATTAAATATTGATATTTATATAATATTTAAGTGAATGTATAAGTTACTAAATGATATTAGAAACTTAAAGAGCATCTCTTTCACGTAAACCACAATACCAAGCATAACCATAACCACCAAAATTTTCAAAAGTTATAGTTGTACCTTTTTTAAAATAAAATACATCACCAACAGAAGCTTTAACTTTATAACCAGTTTCATCAGATATAAAATATTCACCAACAACATCTAATATAACTTTCATTTCATCATAATTATAAGTATAAACTAATTTTTCACCTTCTAATTGTTTATAAAAACCACATGCAATTTGTTCAGAAGGTTTTGCATCAGAAACAAAAATATCTGGACCTAATAAAGCAGTTGGAGTTATAGTTTTTGGGGTTTTTTCATAACCTTCAGCTCTTGGAGTATATTGCATTGGCATTTTGAATAAATTTGATTTAATTTAATTTGATTTGATTTGATTTGATTTGATTTGATTTGGATAATTAATAGTAATTAAATAGTTGATTTATTATAAATATTATTGAATTTATAAGAAAATGATATTTGAATAATGAATTTGAATTTAAAATTATAGTTAAAACAAAGGAATTCAATTCAATTTAAATCATTTTGAAAATATCATTGATGTGATATAGTTTTTGAATAATAATTGAATTAAGTAATCATTAACGTTAACGTTAATGATAATCATAACTGAGGAATAATTGATTCAAAGAAAAGTTGATTTAAGGGAAGAATATCCAAATATTATCAAGATGGTTTCTGTAAATATCTGCTATATTTTTAATAATTAATAAATTAACAACATCAGTTCTCGAGATAAAAAATAAATAATTTCAGTAAACTAAACCATCGAACCCAGACAGAACTAAAACAGAGAAGCTCGAGTTTAGCCTCTTCTTAGCCTCTGCTTATCACTCGTTATCATTTCCTAACTAGGTCATAATTTCCTAGGAAGAGCCCTACTTTTGGTTTAGTGCGAGCCTGTTCCGAGCCTGCGTTGTGGGTGCGCTGCGGGTGCTTTAAGAATATCAAATTAAGAGCCCTAAATATTCAACTTCCAGAAGCCAGTTTAAAGGTACTTTTTTAAGACATGGTCACATGACGTTCAATCACATGCCGTTATTTTTAAATCCGCATGTTTTCAAAAAAAAAATCCGTGTATGCATTTTTCTGCAGCTCAGAGGTGTAGCCGTGCCCCGGACAGCGGATATTGAGCTTGTGTCAGATTCGGCCTTTGCTCAAAGTGATAATAATTTAAAGCTGGTAAATTAAAAAATGTACAAAATGTACAAAATGTATAAAATATTCAAATATCCAATATCAATTCAATATCAATTCAATTCATTCAATTAAATATAATTCAATTATTCAATAATTGTTTTTTTATTATTCAAGAAAAGTTTATAATTTATAATAGTTGATTCACTTGGGTATTATTTTCTAGTTTTTTTACTTTGAAAAATTGAAATCAAAGCTTTTAATTATAATTTAATTCAAAAAAATAATATAAAATATCCCTGAATGATCAAATAAGAAAAAAATGAGAATAAGAAAAATTCCATTAATTTTACTTATAATATCTTCAATAATTTCTTTATATTTAGGTTTAGCAGATATAAATTTTAATAATGATAAATTTTTACATTTTTCTGTATTTTTTATTTGTACAAATTTATTTTTTTGGACAATTGATTTAAATTCATTAAATTTTTTAAATTTTTTAACAATTTTTATTTGTTGTTTTTTAATTCCAATATTATCTGAATTTATTCAACCAATTTTATCAAATTCAAGAAAATTTGATATTAATGATATTTATTCAAATTTTTTTGGTTCAATTTCTGGTTTAATTTTTTCAAATTTAATTAAATTTATTATTTTTAAATTAAATTTAAATTTTTCAAAAATTTATTATAATTATTTCAATATTCATAATAGAAATAATAATAATAACTTTAATTTCAAAAATTCATATCAAGATAGAGTAAGAAATGAATTAATTAGTGATAGTGCAAATATGATAATTCAAGCAATTGATATGGATGATATAATTTCTGGTAATCATAGTAATTTAAATTCATTTGATTTAAATCTTGAACAAGGTTTACCTGATGATATAACTCCAATTTCAAGTACAAATTCAAGTATAAATAATATTATAAATGATGATATTATTGATAATAATTCAAAAGATAATTTACTTAATATTCAGCTTGAACATGAATCTGAATCTAATAATCATATCCTTAAAGATAATATCATTAAAGATAATATCCTTAAAGATAATCACTAATAATTAATCAATTTTTTATGTCTTCATTTTAACATTATGTTTTATGTACTATATATATATATTTATGTCTTTTATTTCTTCATATTTCATTCACCTATTTTTCATTAATTGACATTAGTTTTACTTTTAGTTTTACAAATTCAATTACATTTCATGTTTCATTCATTATTATTATTTAATACATAATTAAATTAACAATTTTCCAAATAAGTCTTTCAATATGTATTTTTTAACTATATAATATATATATACAGTATATATACAGTATATAGATATTAAAATAATATACCAGTATCTAAAAGAGTATTTTCTAAAATTGTTTCTCTTACAGCTGCAAATACAACTCTAATATTATTTGTATCAGTTGCTTGAGTTATATGAGGACGAATTTTTAAATCAGATCTATTAACTTTACTAAATCTCCATAAAATATATTTAACAGCTTTATTAATATCATTACCACCTGCATAATCTGGAAAATATTTTTCTAAAGGTGATAAAGGTAATTTTTCTGCAAATACATCAATTTTATTTAAAAAAAGTACAATTTGAGTTCTTGCAAACCATCTTGAATTTACAACAGAATCAAATAAATTTAAAGATTCTTCTAATCTATTTTGAGAATCTTCTTCTAATAAAACTTGATCATATTCACTTAAAGCAACACAAAATATAATTAAAGTAACATTATCAAAACAATGAATCCATTTTTTTCTTTCACTTCTTTGACCACCAACATCATACATATGAATATTTAAACCACCAGATTGAAATTTAGTTTCAGTTACACCTGAAGTTTTTTTTCTTGTTCTTAAAATATCTGTAACAGTTGGTATATAATCAGGAGAAGAAATTCTATTTAAACTTTCAAAAAAATATTTTGCAGATTCCATTAAATAAAATTCATTACGATGATCATTAATTAATTTATCAGTTTGAGAATAATTCCAAAGTTTTGTAATTTTTAAAGCTAATAAAGGATCAAAAGGTTCAGAAGGTTTAGTTGGAGTATTTGAATTTAAAATGAAATTTAAATCATCAATTGATAAAGTTGTATTATCATTTGATTTGGTTTTATTATTGTTATTGTTATTGTTATTATTAGTGGTAATATTTTTATTATTTGTTGCGGTAACATCTTTAATATCATTAATATTAATAATTTCATTATAATTTGATATTGAATCAGTAATAATATTATAATTTTGAGGAAAAGATTTATAAGCAGTTGCAATTGATTTTGCACAATCTAAAAGATTTTTGAATACAAAAGGTTTATAATCAAATAATTCTTGACTATTATAACCACCTTGATGTATAATTTTCATTTGTTTTATAACAGTTGATTTACCACTTTCACCAGAACCTAATAATAATAATTTAACTTCTTGATTATTTTTATTTATATTTGTATCAATATTTTGATTATCATTATCAAAATTATTTTGATTATTATTATTATTATTATTATTATTATTTTGATTTAAATTTAAATTATTTATTAAATTAGTTTGATTTTTAGTTTGATTATTTATAAAATTATTAGAAATACTATTTATATTATTATTACTATTTGAATTATTTATATTATTCGCACTTGGATCTGAATTTAGTGGTATATTATTATTGTTGTTATTGTTATTGTTATTGTTATTGTTATTGTTATTGGTATTAGTATTATTATTTGAGTTATCAATATCATTCATCTGTTTTTCATTGAAATCATTATTATTATTATTATTATTATTGTTATTGTTGTTATTAGTTACATTACTTATGTTATTATTATTACTATTATTACTTATATTATTTATATTATTAATGTTATTGATATTTTGATTATTTTGATTATTTTGAGATAAAGAATTTCTAGTTCTTGAGATTGAATGCAGATTTGATGATTGATCCTGAACAGAGGCATCTTTTGAAGCACATGAACCCATTTGAGATAAAATATAAAGTAATTGAATATAATATTAAGTAATGTAAGATTTAAGTAATAATAATCAATTTTTCAATGGAATGAAAATTTTAGATGTGAATTGAAATGAAGATAATGTTGGTGATGAAGCAATTCTTTGTGAAGATGAAGATGAAGATGAATTTGAATCTGAATTGGATTTGAATTGATTGGTTTGAATTGAATTCAAATGATTGTTTAAATGATGAATTATTGAATATTTATTGATAAATTGTGATTGTAATTGTGATTGTAATTGTAATGGTAATGTGATTGTATTGGTAATGGTAATTTAGTTAAATTTAATTTAATTCACTTCTATTTATTAAAGATGAAGATGAGTTGTTTTGAATTATTTATTCACTGGAATTGTTTTGAATTGAAAAAGCAAAAGAAGTTGTTACTGTTACTACTGGCAGTTACCGGTGGTGGTAGTGATTGGTGGTAGTGATTGGTGGTGGGAATGGTGCGAATGTGAGGCACCAGTACGCAGCAGAGGGCAGTTTAATACACCAGTTTACTATGAGGATCCATGTGCAATAGTGCACTGAGATGAACAGCGGCGTATAAACACGGCAACCAGGGAGTCAGCCGCGCAAAAACCAAAACAAGCCACCATTTTACCGTATTTGAAGCAAATGTGGCGAATATTACACAAAAAGCTTTTTTTAATTAAATAATTTATCCAATCACGTGCTCGTTTGTCCAGAATTGAAGAAAAGCAAAGAAAAATGAAGAATTTGAGGAATCTGAGGAATTTCAAGAACATCGATAAAGAACAAAGAACAAAGAACAAAGAACAAAGAACAAAGAACAAAGAACAAAGAACAAAGAACAATCAGTAGTCAGTAGTCAGTAATTCGTAAAGAACAATCGAAGTGAATTAGATTCAATCTGTTAAAACCACAAAAGCATTATCCAGTCAATTCTCTGCTCCATTTGCTGTTTCCAACTCACTTACTTCCTTTTCCCAATCAATTTTATCTCTACAATGGCTTTTTCTGAAGAATCAAGAGTATGTAATTACACTTAATACAAATTAACACTTTTTATTATGTTTTCCATTTTCATTTTCATTTCATTTCATTTCATTTATGGAACTTCATTTATGGAACTTCACTAACAGTTTCTTCTTACTTATTCAAAAAGGAACGTATTATGAAACTTTTGGAAGTTTCAAGAACTGTAGCTCATTATACTTGGGTTCCTGCTATCATATATTTCGGTTGGAAAAGTTCTGATAAACCAAGTTTAATTTCAATTTTTTCTCCATTACCTTCTGTTTAATTCTATTATTCATTTCAATCTCATGTAAATATATAAATATATAAATATATAAATATATGAATCATTAATCAGTAATCAATTATTACCCCTGTATTATTCAATATGTAGTTTAATAAATATCTCATATCACATGATTTACATATATATATCTAAATACTGTTTAATTTAATTAGTCACGTGTTTGACACTTTTAAAACAAAATATTATATCGTTGTATATAAATATTTTAACTTTGATTTCTAGAAGTAGATAAATAAATATTGAAAAATTTTAAATTATCTATTATTTCAATTAGAAAATATTGAAATAATCAAATAATCAAATAACATAATTATCATAACAAATAATATATTAAAAAGTAATTAATTATCTTTATCTTGAAAAATGAATAGTTTAAAATCTTTATCTCAAAAAAAGAAACAAGTTTATAAACCAATTTTATTCTCACCATTTCTTGATTCAAATAATAATAATAATAATCATAATATATATTGGCCAAGTTTTAATAATAATGAGGATATTGATAGTTTTATTCAAATATTAAAAATCATTTTATCTCCAATTAAATCATATTATTCAAATATATCAAATAATAATAATAATAATAATAATAATAATAATAATAATAATAATAATAATAGTAATAAAATTGAAAAACCATTAATAATGAATTATATTACTATTGGTTTTAATTCAACAATAAAATCTTTAGAAAATCAATGTAATCATAATAATAATAATAAAAATAAAAATATTATAAATTTAGATACAATAATTGTTTGTAAAAATGATATAAATCCACAATTTTTAATATCTTTTTTACCTCAATTATGTTTTAATGCTTCAATTAATAATAATAATAATAATAATAATAATAAAATTATTAAAATTAAATTAATTTCATTACCTAAAAATTCATTAAATTTAATTAAATCTTTTTTATATCCAAATAATGATAATAGAAATAATTTTAATTCATTTGGTGGTTTAATTGGTTTAAATATATCTAGTTATTTAAATAATAATAATGATAATAATAATGATAATAATGATATTTTCATAAATTCAAATAAAATGAAATTTAATTTATTTCAAAAAATTATAAATTCAATTAAAGATATAAAAATTGATTATCTTTCAATTAATAATGATTTAAATTCAAATTCAAATTCAAATTCAAATTCAAATTCAAATTCAGTTAATAATATTTATAAAAATTTAAATTTAAAATTAATTAAAACTACAAGTTCAATAGTTATTCCAAAAAATAATCAAAAATTAAATAATAATAATAATAAAAAAAAACATAATAAAATAACTAAGTAACTAAGTAACTAAGTAACTAAGTAAGTAAGTAATAATTTATATATAATTTATATATAATATTATTAAGCAGTATCTGCGGGACGTAAACCAGTAAAAAAAGCATATCCATAACCAGTTGTTTCAAAAGTAATTGTACAACCTTTTTTAAAATAAAATACATCTCCAGGTTTAACACTAACTTTATAACCAGTTTCATCAGAAATAAAATATTCACCTTCAACTTCTAAAATTACTTTCATTTCATCATAATCATAATGATAAACTAAAGGTTCACCTTTTTCTTGTCTATAAAATCCACATGAAATTTGTTCTTCTTTTGGTGCTTCTGATGTAAAAATATCACCTAAAAATGAATTATTACCTGGTGATTTAATTGATGGTGGTTTTTTAGAAAAACCTTCTGCTCTTGGGGTATATTTCATTGGCATTTTTATAATAATGAAGTAATATATTATATGATTATATAATTAATAAGTAAATGATTAGATAATTGATAAAGAAAATAAATAATAAATAAATAAATAAATAAATAAATAAATTAATTAATCAATCATAAAATAAAAAGAAAATTCAATCTATTTAAATAATTTCATAATCATAATCATTTTCAATTCCAATTCCAATTACAATTTCAATTACTTTATCTATCAACATTAAGAACAATATCAATATCAATATTAATATCAATATCAATATCAATATCAATGTCGAGAAATCATAATTATACTTTATAATGGTTATTTTTTTATTATTTAATCAATACGCAATTAAGTATATTTCAGCAATTAAATCTGTAATTCTGGCAAAATTGATAATTTAAAGTAAGTAAAATTGTAGTAAAATTGTAGTAAAATTGTAGTGTAAATAAGCTGCTCTTTGGATATCCTCCAGTAAGATTCTTAAAACTATTCAGCCTTGACTATGGGGCTGAAGTGTTATCAATAGAACTGCCTCTTTGGGATATGTTTTCCAGGCCTTCGAATTGCTGCGTGCTAAGAACTGATTTAACTAGCAAAACAGCAACAAAACAGCAAAATAGCGTAGCAACAGAGAAAGAAAGAGAGAAAGAAAGAGAGAAAGAAATTATCAAGCAAACAGACAAATCCGGGGGTTTCCTTGGGTTTTACCGTTGCCGGCGCATGGATTTAAAACAAGACATAAAAACAGAAACCACCGTGTTTCCATTTACGGAATCACCGATTTCCCTCGGTTATCTTGTTCAAATTGAGTGTGTTTGTATCTGAAGTAAACAAATCTCAATAAATATAATAATATTGATGGTGATAATATTGAATTAAATAAAAGTATTCAATTCTATTCAAGTCAATTAGTTTTAGATTGATTTGATTCAATCGATTTCATTGATTCATTGATTCATTGCTCAATATAAGTTTTAGAAAAATGCCTTATAGATCAGGCTCTTCAAGCAAACATGATAATTCTGAAGGTAGAAGATTATTTCATGTCAAGTCTTCACGAAGTAAATTAAATGATTCATATACTTCTGATAAAGATATTACAAGTACTCCTCCACTTTTCTCAAAATCAAAATCTTTAAATAATAAATATACAACAAAATCTCAAACTAATGAAAAATCAAAGTTAAATATATCAATTGGAATTGATAAACAGAAAGAGAAACAAATTGAAAATGAATTTGAAATTGAAAAGGATAAAGGTAAAGAAAAAGAGAAAGATATTAATACCTCAACTCCAGATAATATAAATGAATCTAATAATGCTAATATATTTGCATTAAAAGGAAATAAAGATAATAATAACAATAAAAATAATCATAACTTTGAGAATAATGTAATATCAAATGAAGTAAATCATCTCAGAGATCAATTTTTATATTCAGTATTCACTGATGGTTTACCTATAAGAGAATCTAAATTACAATCTTTTAAACAAGCTGAAAATGTTTCAAGAATTTTTTTTAGAAAAAGAAAAAGAGAACATCCTCAAAAAATTGGTAAAGATAAAGAATTTCAAAATAATAATACAAGTATAAATATAAATAATAATATAAATAATAGTATAAATGATAATGTAAATAATATAAATATTCAAAATTATAATGATTATAGATCTAATAATTCAAATATCTCCAATAAACATATCTCTGAATTATTCAATGATAATAATAATAATAATAATAATGATTATTATTATGCTAATCATAATACAAATTATAATCATATATATAGTGATGAACTTAATGATAATATTCAAGACTATGAGAATGATTATGATGATGATTATGATGATGATGACAATGACGACGATGATGATGATGATGATGACGATGATGATGATTATCATTATTATTTCGGAGCTAAATTCTCTAATAATCCCACTACAAATAATGCTTTCAATAATACTTTTGGTAATACTTTTAATAATGGTTTTGGTAATGGTTTTGAAAATGATTTAACTTATGGTAGTAATTATAATTTAGAAAATGATGATTCAATTTATGGTATGGGAATTGGTCTTTCTTCTTTTAATTCTTCAATAAATTCTTCTTTAAATGATACTTTTGAAAATGCTTTAAGAAATTTAAATTCAAAACGTAATAAAGATAATAATATTATTAAAGATCAAGATAAAAAAAAGTTTAATGATAATCATATTATTAATAATAAACAAAAAGAAAAAGAAAGAGAAAAATTTAAAAATTCATTATCTAATATTAATTATTTTCAAAATTCTAATGAAGATAAACTTTATGAAATTTTAGATGATATTATTTCTATTCCAAATTATACAAAAGATGAATTAAAACCTCCAAGTAAAATTAGAAAAAGTATAACTTATATAAATAATAATAAAATTAATAATAATAAAATTAATATTAATAAAATTGATAAAAAAAATAAATTTACTGATGCAATTAGAAACTTTAATATAAGAAGTTCAAATAATTCAAATTCAAATTCAAATTCAAATTCAAATTCAACTATTAATGCCCCTTTACCAATTTCTTTACAATCTTCTTTATCACCAAAATTATCAAATAATAATCATTTAATACTTAATGATTTAGAAAATAATAAAAATTTAAAAAAATTAAAAAAAATATTTTCTAGTGAAAATTCAAAAATTAATAAAAAATTTTTAAAAGATTTAAATCCAATTGAAATGAAAGAATTTTTAGAAATTGATAATGATTTTAATAAAGAATTACAAAAAATTAAAAAACAAAAATTTAAAAAAAATAAAATTTTTAATGATGTTGATAAAAATACTGTAATTTATACTTTTAAAAATATAATTGAAAAGTTAGATAAAGAAAATTGGTTATATAATAATAATTATTATAATTATTATGCTGTTCATGATTAAAATTTAATTAATTCTTTAATAATTTATAATTATTTCATTTATACTATATTTCATTTAGTTAATGATTATTCTGTAGCTTTAAGTTAATTATATAAAAAAAAGTGTAAAACTGTATAATATAATATAATATAATATAATATAATATAATATAATATAATATAATAGTATAATTTCCTAAAATGGTAAATATTCGAATACTAAAGGAAATACGAGGTACTGTATTCCACTAATATATTGTTTATTACAGGGAATTATCATACTTTAGGTTATTTAGTTAAACAAGCTCCCACTTTAATAAGGTAAACTTTTCCTTTACCGGTCCATATCAGCTGATCGATTCTTGGAATTCTTCATTAATGAGTCCTCGGACTGTAACAGTTAAAAGTTATGACAAAAAAAAGAAAGCTTTATTTACCATACCATCTTGAAGTTTGAGATTTTTCAATGAAATATTATTGATTAGATTCTCAAAACTAATATTCAATTGAGTATATAAATGTTTAATAATTTATTTTTTCCAGGATGTTATCAAGCTTTAGAACTCAAAGATGGTTGAATGTACCTAGGTTCAGACTAAATTCAACTTCACTTATTATAAAAAGCTTTTATTCTTCTAGATCTGATGAGCATTTCTTGGATTTCAAAATTGATAAAGTTGAATTTAAAAATGAATTATCAAAACCTTTATTGAATAATTTAAAAGATAGATACCTTTTGAATACTGTCACAAGTGATTTGCTAAATACTGTTTTAGAATCAAAAAATAAAAAAAAACTTACTTTATATTGTGGAGTAGATCCAACGGCAGCTTCTTTACATTTAGGAAATTTGTTACCATTAATGGTTTTATTACATTTTAATATAAGAGGTCATCATATAATTGGACTTGTTGGAGAAGCAACGAGTTTTGTAGGTGATCCTTCAGGTAGATTAACTGAAAGAGATTCTATGGGTTATGATACTAGAATAAGTAATACAACTGGTATAGATCATCATTTAGAATATTTTTTAAAAAGTTATAATCTTTATATTAAAGATGGTGGAATGAATATTGAAGAAACTGGTCAATTGAAAAAAATGAATAATTATTCTTGGTGGAAATCTATTAATATGGTTTCATTTTTAAATGAATATGGTAAACTAATAAGAGTTAATTCAATGTTAGCAAGAAATAGTGTTAAAAGTAGATTAAACTCAAATAATGGTATTAGTTTTAATGAATTTACTTATCAAATATTACAAGCATATGATTTTTATCATTTATTTAAAGAATTTAATTGTTCTGTTCAAGTTGGAGGAAGTGATCAATGGGGAAATATAACAGCAGGAATTGATTTAATTTCTCGAATAAAAACACTAAAAAATAAAAATCAATTACTTAGTGATAACCTTCATAAAGAAATAATTGAAGAAAAACAAAAAATTAATGAATTATTAGAAACTCCATGTTTTGGATTAACTGTTCCATTATTAACTACATCAAGTGGTGCAAAATTTGGTAAAAGTGCTGGAAATGCTGTTTTTATTGGTCAAAAGGATAAAATAAAATCTGTTTGGGAATTATACAATTTTTTGATTAAAACTGAAGATTCTGATATTGAGAAATTATTAAAAATTTTTACATTTATACCTTTGAAACAAATCAATGAAATTATGATTGAACATAATAAAAATCCTGAAGATCGTTATGCCCAAAAAATTTTTACTTGTGAATTTATCAGAGCAATTCATGGTCAAGAAGCTCTTCTATCATGTTTAACTTTTTCAAATGTTTTATACAATAGTGAAAACACATATAATTCTAATGAGGTCATATCTAAATGTGGCAAGCTTTTAGAAGAAAGGAATAGAGACGAAATCATAGGAAAAAAATTTGTTGATATTTTAATAAATGAAAAGTTATGTAGTTCTAAAAGTCAGGCTAAGAATTTGATTAGAAGTGGTTCAGTATATATCGGAAAAGAAAGAAAAAGAATAGAAAAAGAATCTGATATCTGTCAAAAAGATGACTTAATAGAAAATCAATTGTTATTTATAAGAGTTGGAAAATCACAATACTGTATAATTGAGGCTGTCTAATTATGAATGATTAGAAAGTTGTAAATAGAATAATACCAAATAACATTTTGTATATAAATTTTTTTTTGTTTTAGTTCCAAATTATTTAGTTTCCAAAACGAATTGTAAAAGTAAAATTTAAATTTTTTAAATAATCAACTATCATCATTACCAGCACCTTTAGCATGTGTGAAAAGATTCATTCCTAACCAAGAAAACCCAACCCAAACCCAAAGAATTATAGGCAATGCTAATAAAGCATAAAGATAATAATCTTCCACAGGAAAATCAGAAGGATAATCAGAATTGAAAATGTTGTAGTTTAGTATATATCTTAAATTGAATGGATCCCAGAGATTCAAAACCAAGCCTAAAGAAAGAAATGTGAATAAAAATGTTGAAAAAAGTATTAAAATTCCATAATATAATAATCGTTTACCAGTATCTTCTTTTATGTTGTTGGCCATATGATTATTCATCTCTCTTTAACCTAAAAGCTATCACCTTACAGCTCTTTCATAAGGATTAGAGTTTGATTAAATGAACTTGATGAATAATGCATCAAAATGGTGCTTTGAACGTTTAGATTTCATTTTGATTTATTTTGAGTGTTAATGATATTCGATGGAAAGAAATGAATGTCAATTTGTTCCACGGTCAAGAAACCCTTTCACTTTTCTTAAAACCAAGATAACAATTATTACTACTGTAGCTAATGTTACCAGATAAATATGAGAAAGCAATGCCTTTATCAGTTAACTAAATATATTATCTCAATTAAAGCTTCTTCATAATCAATCTAAAATAATTTGAATAAAAACCAACAAAATCTCACTTCCAATAATGGCTTCATCTCAAAATAAGGATTCATTTAAAAACTTTTCTACTGAGCTTATTCAAGCATATCGTAAATATGTTTTTGAAAGTATTGATGAAACATATTTTTCCCTAACTAAAGATGTTAAAGATCATATTCCTATGACACCATTTGTGTCTCAGATAATGAATTTATCAGATATGATTCAAAAGTATGAAAATATCGATTATCAAGAAAAGGTATTTGAAGTTGTGGATATTGAAAAAATTTATCAGAATATTGATAAAAGACTTAAAGAACAGGAGACAAAGAAACAAAACATCGCTACAAATAAAGATAATAAAGATAAAAAAGATGAAAAGGAATTTTTGTTATACAATCATGAAGACTTTCTTGCAATGGAGTTGCTAAATTGGTTCAAAAATGATTTTTTTATATGGGTTAATAAACCTCATTGTGAGAATCAAACTTGTTTAAATACAGATGAAAGTCAAATTGATGCTATTGGAAATAAATCCACACTCACAGAAGATGGAGAAAAAATAAATGTTGAGTGTTACAAATGTAGAAAATGTAAACAAAATATTATGTTTCCTAGATATAATAATCCAAAAACATTATTAACAACAAAAAAAGGGCGATGTGGTGAATGGGCAAATTGCTTTATGTTAGTTTTAAGAGCTTTTGGGTTAAATGCCAGATATATCTGGAATAAAGAAGATCATGTTTGGAATGAATATTATTCTAGTTCATTAAAAAATTGGATACATCTTGACTCTTGTGAAAATTGTTATAACGAGCCAAGTTTGTATACTAAAAATTGGGGGAAAAAAATGAGCTATGTTTTTGGTATAAGCAAGGAAAACTTTCGAGATTTATCTTCTAAATATTTGGTAAAGCAATCTATGAGAAAAGCGATTAGTGAAGAATCATTGAAAAAATTGATTGTTTTTCTTAATGTTAAAGCGAAATTTTTCTTGGATGGAGATGATAAATTCAATGCTTGCATAAGAGACAATATTGAGTTTCGAAGATTGAAAGGAAAAAAATTACTTTTAGAAGAAAATGAAAACCCTTTTTCCTCTGTAATTGAACAAAAGACAGAAGGAAGAATAAGTGGGTCTGAAGAATGGAAAAAAACTAGGGGCGAAACTGGAAGATGAACAATAATTTACTTTCGTTATAAATAAAAAAAATTACAAAATAAATTACTTTTAATAATTATTGTAGTTTATGAATATAAAAAGTATTATCATAATCATAGAACCAAAAAAAAGACGTGAAATTAAAGTATAAAATGAAAAAAAAACCTCATCAAAAGCGTAGAAAAAAAAGTATTAATTTGTTTTGCAATAATACATTAAAGTAACCATCCTTCTAGATCATCTTCCCTGATCAGTCTCAACAAATCTGCAATCAAATTTTTCCAAATTATAAACACTTTCTGAGCTTCACCCTGACCAATTCTTTGGGTATAGTTTTCTAATTCACTCAAATACGGAGATTTATAAACAGTAGAAAGATGATTATTATTTATGACATCAAAATTAGTGACCTTATAATTGCAAGTTTCATTAAACGGTTTTATAGTTGAAAGGTTATTATTGATTAAAATTATATCATTTAATATTTTCGAAGATCTACTAAGAACATCTTTATTAAAATCCATAGAATTAATAACAATTTGTACTATACTTGTTAGTTTGACTGACTGTTTGAAAATTAATGGTAAAAAAGGAGTTTGCAAGAGTTTAATTTCGAATCTTTTATTTCCAGGTATTATAATTTCTGTGTAACTTCTTTGATGTTGAACAGTTGTTAATAAAGATAAGATAGTCCCAATTAATCTTTTACAGGATCTATGCAATTTGGATTGATATTCTTCGAAAATTTCTTCGTAGTCTTCAAATCGATTCTTTGTATCTATTTTTATCATGGAGCATTGACTTAAAACATCAATAAATTCTAATTTTTGTTTGACGAAAAGAAAGAAATATCTTGATATTGATTTGTTATTCTGAGATATTTTAGTATTATCCCAGTCAACAGTTTTTACCAAGTCATAATTATCATAATTAAAATTACTTAAATCATTGATACAACAAAGTTGAATACCAACTTTATAATGATCAGAAGCAAAAGTAAATTCTTCTTCATTAGAAGGTAATAAAAATTGAATAATTTCCGGATCGAGTCTTATAGAGCTGAATGATCTAGGCAATCCAAATGAAAGAGAATTTAAATTATCTAAGATTATCGAAGTAATATATAGTCTTGAAAAGACTAGTTTTACATTATCAATATCATCTAAATTGAGCGCTTTCATTACATCATTAAAGGTAGCACTACTAATATCACCAAAGTTTTGAATCAATTCTTTCTTAGAATTCATTAATAATTTAAAATTTTTGAAAATTTTTAGCTGATTTAATATCGCAAAGGATAAATTAAAACATAAAGAATACTCTTCACCTGAAATTACAACCATGTAACTTGCTACATTAACTGTTATAAGTAAAAATATATTTAAAATAGTAGAAGGATTTGCATTTTCAGCTTCGGAAGAACTAGAAGCATTGGAAGTAATAGATGGATGAATTTGATAAATTTTGGATAACAAAGGATGAATCAAATCTCTTATTAAAAAAGAGGTATTTCCTAGAGAGCTTCCTGTTAAAGTGGAATTATTTGGCAAATTAAAAGCTATAATATTAATATTATCTCCTTTTAAATAACTGATTAAAAATTGTAAAACATTATTAAACAAATTAATCACAACTCTACAAGACTCTATTCTTGAAATATAAGTATACATTGATTCGAAAGTTGCTCGTTTGATAGGAAGAATTGGAAAATTTTTATGAATTGTTGAGTAATAAATATTTAAATTCGTTTCTAGAAATTGGCAATTATCATGTCTTTGATTTACTCCGGGAAATTGGGAACCTGTAGGAGATTTTGAAGATTCTATTGAGTGAGGATTAGATAGAAAATTTGAACCTTGTTGGGATGAACCTGGAGGTTGTGAGAAATTGAATTGAAACTGCTGCAGTTGTTGTTGCTGCTGGGATTGAAGTTGAGCTTGATTTACTAGTGAATTTTGAAATTGAATTTGATTAGTCAGTGAGTTTCTAATATCAAGATCTCTTGTGTTTTGGTTAAGACTTGATAAACTTGATATTGAGGCAGCAGGACTTAAAGTAATTTTAGTATCTCTAGAGGTTAAGAATTGACTACCCGAACTAGAATTTTGCAAAAAATTATTACTGATTCTTTTTTGATTAGAAATAAAATCAGAGTCATCAGAATCTGATATAAAACCAGGCTCATTAAAGCCACCATTACCTGGAGCTGAACGAAAACTGGAAAATTGAGGTTGAGGAGCCGGCTGAAATTTTGAAAAATTTAAACTGCTAACTGAATCAGAAGAATCGTTTCTTTTTTGAAAAGGTATATTATATTGAACTTTCCAAAATTGACCATTAGATGTATCAGAATTTAACGTATTTGTGAAAGCTTTAGATGAATCAACATTACTTAATGGACCGGATTGAGATCTAGGTCTTATAGGTATATTTTGAGAATTTCCTAAATTTATACTATTAACCCCAGTAAGGGAAGATCTTGAGGTTTTTGAGGATAATATTGGTCTCGGAGGTCCTGTGATAGAAGAGTTTCCAACATTAGACCCTCCTGCTAAAGAGCTTATTGGTGGTAATTGTATAATATTGGAATTTTTGGCAAGGGAAATAGGAATAGCTCTGTTTTTCATCAGAGATTGAGCTTGAATTTGTGATTGTAATTCTTGCTGCGAATGTGATTGTGATGGTAGTTGAAGTTGAGATTGCTGATTAGATTTATTTTGTAAAGTAGGAGAATTTATATTTGAATTTGGACCCGAATATTGCTGAATAGTTTGTAAATTATTTTTCAGAGACCTTATTGTTCCTTCACTATTATTACGAGAGTGACGTGAAGATTGCTCATCAGAATCTCTCGAGTAACCTTTTGAAGGACCTCTTTTTAAGGGAATTCTTTCAAATGTACATGTATCATTCACTTTGGAACAGTTAGTACATTGTTTTGAAATTTTGTTAGTTTTTGGATCAAATAAAGCATCACAACGTACTTTTTTACGACGACAATGATCACAGGCTCTGGAAACTTTACTTCTTTTTCTTGGAGGTTCTTTTTTATTGAAAATAGATTGAGAGTCAATTGATTGAGGTTGGTTACTTTTATAGTCATCGGAATTAAAATGTTTTAAACTCTCAGTGTTATTTTGATTATAGCCATTTGTGTCTTTTTTTTCTTTATCGTTATCTTTGCTTGACTGATAAGACATATTTGGAATATTGAATTTATTATTTTCATCGATACTCATACTAGTGTCAGTATCATTTGTATCATTATTAGTATGATCTTGCCCAATTATAGGGACATCTTTTTCATTTATTATGGCAGCAAGTGAATTCACTCTAGCCTTCGAAGATTCAGGACTTTCTAATATATTCATTTGTAAAATATTTTTCTATTTTATTTTTTTTTGAACTTAAAGTGAGTATCTTTTCAGATTCAATGTATTCTTTTTGAAAATTATTTACTTAAAAGTATTAAATTTTGAAACTAAATTCCAGATTGCTAAAATATAAAAAAATGGAATTTGTAATATATACTTTACTCTTTTGTTTTTATTTTTCTAAAAAGTAAGTAAGGTTAGCAATAAAATTATTTGTGTATGAATTATTTCAAATTATAACATAAGGGGAAAAAAAAAAGCATTAACAAAAGCTATTATATGAAATGAAAAAACTAAAGAAATCGAATTTTGGGAAAGCTGTTTAACTCAAATAATTTTTAACTTGTTGATAAAAATTGAGCTCAAATATTTTCACTCAAGATTTAATGTCACCAAGAACAGGAAAAGGAAAGGAAAGGATTTTGGAGGTTGACAATGCGGATTCGCAAATCCAACTCCAATCCGCTTTAGAATGTCTCCAGGATCTCCAGAATATATGCAGGTGCTACCCAGTGCACTATCACGAGCTTTTCTAGCCACTAAATATAATTATCAGCACTAATTTCAAGCCTAATTCAGGCTGACATTCATGTGTTGTCCACAACACTCTCTCGGGTTATGTGGTCACTGTTTCCTTCACTTAAGGGCTATCCATAGATGGCTAGTGTATTAATGATGACCCCTTAAAAATGGTATATTTCTCAGGAACATCAAAACACGCCGAACTGTACAGGTGGTTAGTGGGCACATGCATATTAGTGTATATATAAAGTGTACCGCGTTTTTACACAGTAGTAAGTATCAAAACGCCGGAAATAGAATAGGAATCACTCCTTTGAACATGCACCCTGAACCACCACTATTATCGTTCGTAAATCTCCACACTTTCTCAAACTTTAACTGTAGGCCTGGGCTTCATACAAGACCTTCCCCAAATCTTTAATTTTCCCAAAATTCTCTAAATTAAAGTACCAGTGTTTCAAAAAACAAAATAATCAAGCAAAATTATTTCCTGCAAGAGGTTTTTATTTAAATATATTTCGTTATAAAAAACATATAATACATGATATTGAATTAAAAAATAATATGAAAGAATTGAACTTTCCAAAGAGATCGCTTAAATAGTTCTTCTTCAGAAAGTTGCATAGATTCAGTAAAAGTCTTCCATGTTTTCGTACCTTCTATCGATATTTGCCCTTTGTTGATTATTTGGTTGATTATTTTGTTGATTACTTTGCCGATTAATTTGTTGATTGTTTTGCTGATTATTTTGTTGATTATTTATATTAGTGTTAGCATTGTTATAATTATTAGTATTATTAGAAAAATTTCCATAACTTTTCTCATTGTTACTCCTATTGAAATTTTTATCGTTCCAATTACCATTGCTATTGATATGATTATCATGTTGATTACTATTACTATTATTGATAATAGTATTACTATTGGAATTAGTATTTTGATAATCTCTATTATTTTTATTTGCTTTCGGAACTGAATTCAGAGATGAATATCTATTCATATTTTCATCACTTAATTCCCCTGATTTACTAGGCACTGGAATATTATGCTGGCCAGGACCTCGTGGTAATATACCACTTTTTGCAATTAGTCTATTCTTTACTCCTACATTTGAATCATTAGATCTTCTACTTTTGTTCCCATTATAATTAGAATTTTCATAATTGTTGAAATTATTATTATTATTATTATTATTATTATTATTATTATTATTATTATTATTATTATTATTATTATTATTATTATTATTGCTAGTACTAATATTTCGGGAATCATTGTTATCAGTCAGAGAAAATGGTGGTGAAGGAGAACTTAATCTTCCAGACCTTTCAGGGGATGGAATGTAGTTGTCTCCAGTATTCGCAATACGAAATGTACTTGGCAAATTATTATTATTATTAGCCTTATTACTAGCACTAGGACCAGCCGCACTGAAGCTGATTTTAGGAAGAGCATTGATAAAAGGTTTCTTAATCTTAGTATCCTTTATAGAGTCTGTTGAGTTCTTTTCTGGATTCTTTATCAGTTGATTATTAGTCAAAGAAGGGCTTAATTTTGGTTCATTATTTGCACCACTGTAATTAATTTCAACCTTCTTTTTTCTTTCTGAATCGTTACTGTTTTTCTTTATATTTGATAAATGTGTTGGGGAATGCGATCTAGGCTGGGTTGGAGGATTAAATGGCTTGGAATTCTTTTTAGCTCTTGTCAGGCTTTTATCTTTGGGGCCTTTTGGAGGATTAAAGGTACCTGAATTAGAAGCCTTGTCATTTAGTTTGGCCTTCTTTCGTTGTTTGCTTTTATTTTTAGATGAATGCTTTCTCTTTTTATTTACATTTTCATTAATTAATCCATATGGCTTTGTAGAAGCTTGTTGATTTTCCGACTTCAACTTACCATCTTTCAAAAATCCAGGCAGAGCATTTATTAAGCAATTTCTGTTTTCTGCATCGGTTATCAAGCTTCGCCAAACATGATTTTGAACTAAAGCATTTTTATTTCCAAGAATCCAAAGAGAAGATCTGGCTCTTGTTAACCCAACGTTCATACGTCTTACATCCGCTAAAAAACCAACACCAGAACCTGTGGCTCTAACACAAGAAATAATAATAATATCTTTTTCCTGACCTTGGAACCCATCTATAGTGTTGAAGTCTATTTCTTTTAAAATAGTTGATCCATATCGCCTTATAAAAGTATTCCTTAAAGTTCTTACCTGCTCTTTATAAGGAGAAATTATACCTATTTTACCACCGAGATCTGGCATTTTCTTTTCAAGAAATTCAACTAATTCAAGAGCAATTTTGGCTTCTGTATTGTTAAAAAATGAACGTGACCTAGAGCTTTGTTCTTGTCTACCACTAGTGTTAAAAAACTGATATGGTGCTAATGGGAACATATCATGCCATTTCCTTTTATTCAATTCAGCCATATTGGGTCCATCAAGTAGTTTTTTCTGATAAAATTGAGCACTTGGAAATGCAGAAATAGCTGGATGCATACGATATTGAACATCAAGAAGAAAAACAGATTTTTCATGATTCTTTTGCATTCGCACAAATAAACTTTGCTCGTAAGAAAAAGAGGCTGCTGCTTGGGAAAGAACAGTAGGTGGTAATTGATTCGGATCACCAACCATTATACACTTCTTACATCCATAACGCAAAGGAATGATACTCGATAATTCAGTACATTGACAAGCCTCATCAATAACAACTGTTTCAAATTTCATAGACATTTTCTGTAGAAAATCATGAGCCGATCCAGAAAGAGTAGAGCATATAATTTCTGCATCATTAAGGATCGTTTCTTGGATTTGATTCCTTTCAATTTCACGATTTCGGTATTTGATTGAGTTTGCTTGCCTATTTTCATCTAGTTTTTCTCCCAAGTCATTTTTTTGATTGATGACGGCCTTTAATTTTTTTCTAATTTCAGATTTTTTTGCTTGGTCAGGCTCCAAACGGATTAATTCTTTTAAAGAATCTCTTTCAATTACACATTGTGTATGTTGGGCTCGAAGTTCAGTAGTTGAGGTAGTAGACTCTCTAAGATCACCTCTTTTAGCTAACTTTGCTTCTACTTGCTCTTCTAAGGTTAAATCTCTTACTGCTGCATTTATTGCATCAGACTTTCCTAAACGAACAACTTTTGGGGAAAACTCTTTCCCCTCGGAATCCACAATACTATTTCGTAATCTGAGAACAAGCTCATCTACAGCAGCATTACTGGGAGCACAAACCAATATTTTCTTTTTTTTTCTTTTTAAAACTTTCTTAGGTTTTTCAGCTGGGGCAGCAAAAGAGCCGGCTTTGGTTTCTTTTACCGTTAGCACGTAACCTATTATTCCTAAAATTGTTTTTGTTTTACCTGTACCGGGGGGACCTTGAACGAGTGAAAACCCTTCGGAATGAACAGAGCCCATTATCGCCTTAGCTTGTGATTCATTTACATTGAAAAATTTCTTCATTTGTGAAATTTTAAAATCCTCAAACACAGGAGGATTAGTTGGCTTTGCCTTAATTATGGAATCTTTGAGATCATACCATCTTAATCCTATAAGAGAAGAATACTCTCTCTCTATTGTTACCATTTGCATTATCTTAAGTCCTGTCAACTCAACTTTTGGAGTTAAGAAATGATTAAAGTTTGAGTACGAGCTAACTCGTAATATTATGTCACAATAATCTCTCCCAGCGTTTTTGATCTCTCTAACTTTAGCCAAGCAGTTAAAATTACTTGATTTAACATCGTCAGCAGAAGGCTTAGAACCAGGCTTTATGGCCATTGAATCACCTAAGTAGGAAAGGACAATTAAATCTGATTCGCCTAATTTGATATCTTGAATGATGGATTTTTTAACAGAAGCAAAAATATCAAAAAAATCATCAATGGATGTTCTACTAGCAATTACAATAGGAAAAGGTTTTTCTTGAGAAACTTGCTTGGATTGCACAATTGATTGCCAGCATTCTAAAAGTAATAAAGGTTCGAATACCTCAACATATTCATCTACTGATGAGAACGAGTCTTTGACTTGAGTGTACTTCGAATTTTCACCTTCTGGAAAGCTGTCGTTATTGGAAAAGTTCCATCTCAATAGCTTATTATACAATGGATTCATATTCACGCTCAATCTTTTTCGCATATATTCTTTCTCTCTCTTTTGTTCAGAAATTTTAGCTGATTGAATTCGGGAAGCACCATTTTTCTGTAAGCTGTTAGTACTTTTCAAACGGAGATCTTTTATTCTTGTTTTTTTTTTATCATTTGTGAAAAGGTTTTTACCACTATCATCTTCAGATTCATAAACTGTATCATCTTCTTTGTAGAAGTTATCATTTGAACTAAACATAGGAGAATCAATTGTTTTAGGAACTTTCTTTTCTTCTGTAGCTCTCTTTCGTGTGCTTGACAACTCAGCCTTGAGTTTACTGAATCGCGATACTGGTTTTGTAGAAACATTTACCTTTGGAGCATCCTTTGAGAGAGTACCAAATGAAGTTATATTAGATTGAGTTGATTTTTTAGATTTCTGAATAATTCGTTCATTAGGTACTGTTACATCAAGATCTATTATTTCCATCACTGGCTTGGGCTTAGATATCTTCTTTTGCTGTTCTTCAGATTCGGCTGTAATCTTTTCAACTAATGAGTTGTTAAACCATCTAGCTCTTGAGAGTATATTTAAGGACTGTTCCGAAGTCAACTTGTTGTTAAACTTTTTAGCCTTAATACAATAATTAACTAATAGAATAAGTACACCATCGTCTAATGTTAGAGATAGCTCTTTAGCTAAGGCAAGAGTTTGTAAAATCAAATTTACACAAGAAGAGAGAAGAGCAACATCACTTAATCTCAACCAAACCATCATATGGCGAAATGTGTTGATTAATTCTTGAAATAGCTCTTTTTGAAGGCCTTTTTTTTCCTGTTTTTTACAAAGAAAAGAGCAGAATAGTTTGAATGAATTTAAAAGAGAATGACTGAGATCTAATGAATCTCTGGTAAAGTCGACTAATTGATCACTCTTAGAATATTGCTGAGCCCATACTAGAGTTTCTTTATAAATAAAGTCCAAAAAATGCCAACTTTTATTCCAAAAACCTTTTACATCTTCGCAACTCCCAAGTAAAGTAAGCGTCTCAGAGTCCTCAAATGATAGAAGAATACCAGAATGTGAATCTGTTAAAGAATTAACCACATCCATTATAACCCTTACGGTTCTGGGTATAGGATCAAAAAATCTCAAATTCATCAAATGCTGCAAGTTTCTATTGACAGCGCCTAATCCTCCGGGTAAATTATTTTTTAATAATAATTGAATTCCTTCGTATCTACCTTCTACATCATAAGCTTCATATAAAACACTTACTGTAGCTTGGTAAACACTTTTGTTTGATGATAACATACAAGACCACAAACCTTGTAAAGCATTTTTATCCATTAGAATTTTTCTCAAATCATCCTGATCAAATTCAGCAAAATTCTTAAATAATTTTTCTGCTAATTTAAACATAATTTGGCACTGATGGTTATGATCATTGATATTGGAAGATTCTTTTTGCTTATCATTTGTAGAATCACCACCTATATTAATAATTCCAGAAAAGGCATCTAATGATTGAAGAATTTCAATAGCCAATAAAGCCAGATTGGTATTAAAGTCTAAAATTGAGTCATTCAAAGAATTCCATAAATTTTCAAAGCCAGAAATTGATAAATGGTCTCCCCCATATGATAAATTATAACTAGACTGAGCTAAGGAGGATACGTCAAATCGAATACAGGTCGAAATTAACTTCATTACCTCTATGGAGTTTATACCTACGCTCTTGTTTATAAAATTTGAAAACTTTGAGTCAACCAACTTTCTGGACTCTGTTCTGAATATTATATCGGTTGTGAAATTTGAATCAAATAAGCATGAGGAAATTGATAAATTTTTGGATAATAAATCGGATACATACGATATTAGTAATTTCAATATAGGGCTTCCACTATTAAGAGCTGTTCTTTGAGGAAGCTCAAAAATAAGAGTACTGATCTTCAAACCTGATTGTTGTTGCATAGATTGTGACTTATTTAACGACTTATACAACGAAGGAATCCAGTTTATTAGATCATTTATATTAGCTTCTAGATCCTCTCTATTTTGATGGACATTTGAGTCATTCAATTCTATTGTCTCAAGTAATTTAATATAATATGGATTCCCGAAAATTGTATCTAAAAAATTTGAAAAAGTTAATGAAGAAGTCATATTCCAAAAATTTGATCCAAATTTCTGAAGAAATAAATTGAAAGCCCGAAGAATAAAAGGAAGGGGGATCTGTTGATAAGACATTATATGATTTATTAAAACTTCTATTATGGAAACGACTTTAAAATTAAAGGGTAAAGTAATAGCAGTCAATTCAGGAGGAATCATAAATTTTTTATCTATAGCTTCCTCGTCACAAGCACTCAATAAAGGCACGATGTTTCTCCAGAAGTTGGAACTTGTCTTATCATTATAAAAAGCTGGATCTTGAATTTTATAAAGATGAACGGAATACTCTTGAAGTATAGAGTAATCAATGTACTTTGATTGAATTAAATTTTTCTTTTTTCTTGAAAATGTTGACAAAACTTCGAGAGCCCAATTTCTTTGTAATAAGTTCCCATCGAATAATAAAAAAATAATTCCAGGAAAAAGTTTCTTGTCACTTGTTTTAATATTAACTTTGAATGATATCATGAAATCAAATATTTTAGAAAAACTTTCTTTTAAAGATGAATTGAGTCGAAGAACTTCAGGTCCGCATAAGCATTCAGTTATAGCCAACAATACCTTTTGATTTAGGCTGCTTTGTAAGTCATTTAAAGGGATTTTAGACAAAAAAGATTGTAGTCTTGATCCCTCCCATATATAAATACAATTGACAAAAGCTTGAACAGAATCAAATGAAACTCCTCTTTGAACAAAAAAGATTTGTCTCAATTTTGACACTCCTTGATGAAATTTCAATATACACTTTTGGCAAGAATCTAAACATGGAGAAATCCTAGATTGATACCATGATAATGCTGGTGTGTCTGGGAATGAAAATAAAACTAAATTATGAATTCCAGCTGGATAAACCAAAGGATCACAAAACATATGCCTTTCAGGCGGCAACTTTACTAGATAATCAAAGCATAGTTGAATTGCCCGTTCTTGAATTAAATCACTGTTAGGATTTTTATGAGATTGATTAATGGAATCAAATAAGTCTCTTAAATCATCTGGAATTTCAGCAGCATTTAGGTTTACAAGAGATAATTGGGATTGGGCTTGAAGTTTCGCAGCTGGTTTTGCACTTTTATATTCGTTAACATTATTGTTCGAAGGCATAATATGTTTGCATTATATTTCATAAAGAAAAGCTTTTAATTATCTAAAAAAGATTAAATAAAACTATTTTATATCTATGATTCTACTAATAAATAATCTAAACAGTAGTCATTTATGAGACAAAAATTATTTTCAAATCACAAAAAAAGGTTTGCATCGATACATAAAATTAAGTCCAAATTCTTAAACAGAATATCGGTATCACGTGCTTTAAAATATTAAACACGAAAATGAGTTGGTTTGAGAATAACGCGAAAAAAAAAATATTTCTCAAAAACTCACAAAATACATAACAACTTATTCAATTTCTAAAAAATCTATATTTTATTTCCTTTTGTTACTGATTTTATTGGCCAAGAATTGACATTGATACATAATATTGATATATAGTATATAGAAGAATAAAAAGAAGAGCACAGATATATAAAAGTTTATACTGCAAAGAAAGAAAAAAATGTTGATCACCCAAATAGATCAAACATTTAAGGACATCAAAGAACCTACAAATGTCAATATAAGTCTTGAACGAACTTCATTAATATCTTCTGGAACTAACCAAATCAATGCTCCTAATTTCCTTGCGATTGAAATAGCAAGTCTTGCATTGGCATATCTTTCTTCCTCAGTTCTTCCTGATGTAACTAAATCATAATCAACATACCCAGGTTTTATACCATTTAATATATCTAATAAGAAAACACCAGTTGATAAAGAAGAATCTTTGAAAGACCTGACAGTTGTATGTTTACCACCTTTTTTAACCATTTCATTTGCCCATCTTAATATATCATAATCAGATAATTCTTTACCGTTTTTGGATAATTGTGATAATGTTATAATAACATTACGCCTCATTAATTGCCAAACTAAACCTAAAGTTAAAAGTTTGTTACCATCGACAATATCAGAACCATCAATTCCAACTAAAGAAAAATGATTTGCTTTACCAATTTCAACACCATAATTATTATTTTCTAAAGCTTTAAATCTCGAAAGCTCTCTATTGGCAGGTTTTTTATTAACATATCTTGCATCAACTGATCCTGGCATAACTTTATCATATGCTTCTAATAAAATTGTACCATCTTTCAAATCTTCGAATAATGAAACAACTGGAGTTGAGACGTCTAAAGAATTAAGCCATAAAGTGAAAACTCTAGCTTCTCTTTCACCTTCAGCATCAAATTCCTCTATTTCAGGCTTTTCTTCTTCTTCTAATTCATCTAAACCTGGCCATGTATTAAATAAATGAGCAACAAATGCTAAATTTAATTTAGGATTACCAGCAACTAACGAAGTTGGTGTTAAATATTTTCTACATTCTAATTTTTCAGCATTATCTAAAATTTGTTCGGCCCTTGTTAATAAATCTTGAGTTTGTAAAGGAGCTAAAGAACATAATTGAGGATTTAATTGATGCATTAAAACAGTGTAATTTTCACCATCAGAAACATCTTTTGAAAAATTAGAAACAGTTCTATGCCATTTTGCAGCTTTTAAATGATAATTGAACCATCTTAATAATATTTTTTCAGGGGCTAATCTTAAAAATTGTTCTAAAGTTTCATCATCTTCTAATAAACGATATAATTCTGGATGTAATTTTATATCAATTTTACTCAATAAACCTCTTCTAATAATTTGCCAAATTAAACCAAGAATCAAATGTTCTTTACCCTCGACTATATCTTCTGAATGAACATTAACAACAATGCAACCAATAGCTTTGGCAGAATTTATAACAATATTTGCATTTTCATTCATTGTAAAATTATTCAATTTTCTATTTTTTTTAGGTAAATTTAATACTCTAGTATCAATTGTATCAGGTACTGAATCATTAATCAATTTTGATAATACTAAACCATCTTTACACTCATCGAAAATTTGGAAAGTATCAGTTGGAAAAGGTAATCTAGCTCCTATATCAGAATCGCCTGCTAATACACTATTAATATGTTTTGTAAATTCTCTTCTTTCTTCTTCATTGATAGTATGAGAAGCACCAGATGAACTAGATACAACTATTTTAGCATTTGCACCTCTTCCTTTATGAGTTATTCCACCACTTAATCTTTTTTGGGCTTGAGGTGTTGATTTTGCTTCTCTTAGTTTTGCATGTAATTCAACAAAATCATCTAATTCAACTCTTCCAGACGCGTCAACAGAGACTTGTTTCAAAGTTTGACGAACGTCATCATAAGAACCTTCACCAGATTTAGAAACGGATTCAATTACTTGCTGTTTTTCAACATATCCCTTATCATCTAAATCAATTCTTCTAAATTTATCAATAACATCAAACAAATCTTCTTGAGTAAGAACAGGGAATTTTCTTTGTAGCTTCACGATATTCATCTTGAAAAATATTGTGAAAAATGTCTAGCAGCTAACTTATAGGCAATAAAATGGTTAATTGGGGAATATAATCAGTATGATTAATATAATAAATAATAAAAACAAATGAACGTTTTAAAATCAATTGAGGATAAAATATTAAATATTAAATCTTGAAAAATAGGAGTTGTTGCTTTGACAGTTACGTAAGGTAAATATTCTTTCATAATTCCACACAATTCATGGACTCCACAATAATTTCTAGAATACCTTGTTAATTTTCAGACCTCTTTTTATGAATTTTTGGGGTCACAGACTACAAGAAAATTTTCGAAATACTTAATCCCGGAAGTTGATCATTCCGAAAGATTAATTATAAAAATAATGACCGGATGTTTTGTGGTGCTGTAAATTACTTCTGTCTTAATATTTTGCTGATGTGCCAGGAAATGTGGCTTGGTTTTAGGACATACATGTAAGGATATGCTCTAGAAGGGCTGTGTTCTGATGGACCTTGTTAACGAACAACTTCAATTGTTCGGTGCTACAGTACTTCTGTTTCTATGATCGCTAAAGATTAATAGGCTTTTTCCCCATTGTCCAGGACTCAAACCTCTTTATTTAATGGTAAATTGCTGAGGCCAATTATTTGTCAAAAAATGAATAGATCCATAAATTAAAATGCAATTGAGAATTTGATATCAATCAAAGGAGATAAAATGTACTTAATTGTAAAAAAAACTTTTCGAAGTTTCAAGTTAATTATATAAATTGGAGTGTATTTTCTCTTGATATATTCTCTTGAAATGAATTTTTTTTATCTTTCATAGATTTTGAATGCTACTGAATATAAAAAGGTTTTGATCAAAATTTGAATAAATATATCTTTTGTCACACGTATAGATAACAATATGAAGATTTATTATATGGGAATTTTAAAGCCAATTTCTGGTAAAAGCTCAGTTGAATTATCAACTGTGAAAGATTTATCCCAGTTTGGTTACTTTGAAAAATCTATTGTTGGTGAATTGATGACATTTTTAGCTAACTTTGTAACATCGATAACTTCTCCTGGACAAAGACAATCAGTCGAAAAAGAAAATTATATTGGTCATGTTTATTTAAGAACTGAAGGTTTGGCAGCTGTAATAATAAGTGATAAAGAATATCCAATACGTCCTGCATATACATTATTAAATAAAATTTTAGATGAATATTTAATAGCTCATCCTCCAATACAATGGAAAAATATTTCAAATTCAAGTGATGTTAGTGATGTATTAAAATTTGAAAATTTAAATGATTATTTAAAAAATTATCAAGATCCAAGTCAATTTGATTCTATAATGAAAGTTCAACAAGAGTTAGAAGAAACAAAAAAAATTGTAACTAAAACTTTTGAACAATTGCTTGAAAGAAATGAAAATTTAAAATCCTTAACTGAAAAATCTAATGAGCTAAGTATATCTTCTCGTTTAATATTTGAAAAATCTAAAAAAATGAACTCCTGTTGTATAATTATGTAACATTACAATATCTTTATCTTTTTTTGCTTTTTGCTTTTCTTTTTTGATTATTTATTCTTCATCTCATTCCATTTCTTTTAATAGTTTTACAGTTTTTTTTAACTTATATGTCTCTTTAAAATTGATTGTTATACAATTAGCTTCTTGTAGTTTTCAATTCATTGAAATGAAACATCCAGAAACAAGTTTGAAAATTCTTGTAATTTTTTCTAGAAAACTTTCCTAGTTGCTCATATCTTTTGAAATTTAGTTTAGACAACCAACTAATATCATTGATCAGTATCAATTAGCTCAATCTAAATTACTTACTCAATAGTCTTGAATAACTAAATTTGGTAGTGTTAAATTTTTTATTGCTGGTTGACAGTTGATCAGCACGTTACTCAACGTCACAAAACAAAAAGTTATGCGCTTTTTAGACCTTTTTAGACTTTTTTTTCTAATAATTTTCATGGTGGTGGGCTGTTAACACTGCAGATTTGACACCGCTAAGTGGAAAGACTGTTGACAGTGGTCCCCAGGAGATTGAACACTTCGTTATATTTTTTAATATGTTCTTAGGAAATTATATCTGATGAGGAACATAAATTTATTAAACAATTATTCAAACAATTGATTGAAATACAGTATTGAACAAATATTAAAACTGAAATATTTCAAAATGAATATTCAAATTTCAATATTCCATTTTGTTTATATATAAAGATATAAACCCACTGTTTTATTTCAGTTTACTTTTCTTTTATTTTCTTCATCATCATCAAAATAATAATCTGAATTTTATAAATATCTAAATATATATATATAATTCAATTAATCAAAGTTCATATAATTTAACTTTTATCTAATCTAATTTAATTTAATCAATCAATTTAACAATCAAAAATGGCTATTACTGTTGGTATTAATGGTTTCGGTAGAATCGGTCGTCTTGTTTTAAGAGTTGCCTTATCTAAACCAGAACAAATCAATGTTGTTGCAATCAATGATCCATTTATTTCTGCTGAATATGCTGCCTATATGTTTAAATATGATTCTACTCATGGTAAATATAAAGGTACTGTAGAATATGTTAATGGTGGAATTGAAATCAATGGTCATTTCATTAAAGTATTCCAAGAAAGAGATCCAGTTAATCTTCCATGGGGAGAAAATGGTGTTGATTTTGTTATTGATTCAACTGGTGTTTTCAAAGACTTAAAAGGTTGTCAAAAACATTTAGATGCAGGTGCCAAAAAAGTTATTATCACTGCTCCATCAAAAGATGCTCCAATGTTTGTTATGGGTGTTAATGAAGAAAAATATACTTCTGATTTAGATATTGTTTCAAATGCTTCATGTACTACAAATTGTTTAGCTCCATTAGCTAAAGTTATTAATGATAATTTCGGTATTAAAGAAGGTTTAATGACTACAGTTCATTCTATAACCGCAACTCAAAAAACCGTTGATGGTCCATCTCATAAAGATTGGAGAGGTGGTAGAACTGCATCTGGAAATATTATTCCATCATCAACTGGTGCAGCAAAAGCTGTTGGTAAAGTTATTCCAGAATTAAATGGTAAATTGACCGGTATGGCATTAAGAGTTCCAACTACTGATGTTTCTGTTGTTGATTTAACTGTTAATTTAGCTAGACCAACAACATTAGCAGAAATTAACGCAACCGTTAAAGCAGCTTCTGAAGGTCCTTTAGCTGGTGTCTTAGGTTATACTGAAGATGCAGTTGTTTCAACTGATTTCTTATCTGATACTAGATCTTCAATCTTTGATGCTAATGCATGTATTATGTTATCTCCAACATTTGTTAAATTAGTTACTTGGTATGATAATGAATATGGTTATTCAACTAGAGTTGTTGATTTATTATTACATGTTGCAAGTGTTTCTGGTTATTAAATTAAATGAAACTCTTTCTTTTTTCTTTCTATATATTGCATCTCAGTTTTAATGATTATCTGTAACATTTTTCTTACCTTTAATGAATAAAGAATTATTTTTCAAAAAAAAAATTGTAAACAATTGTAGGACTTTCAGAATATATTGTAACTTAGCTTTACTTGCAAATTATGTTTCTAATATTTCTTTCAAAAAGTAAAAACTGGCTTTAAGTTATGGGAGGAATCGATGAGAAAAATTATCACAATAAATATAAAAAAAGTCTATTTCTTGTTTTATTATATTTTATTTTAAAGTACAAAAACTATATACAGGGAATGCAAATATGGTAATTAATATTATAATTCAAGATTAATTAAATTTTGAGTATTTTTTGATTTTTTCTTTTTTTTGTCTCGATTATTGAATATTATTTTACTTAAATCAGTTTTGTTATTAAGATTATTATTTTGTTTTAATTTTAAACTTTCCAATTTTCTTTTTTCATTTAAGATAATTTTTAAATTTTCACCTCTTTTTAACCATCTTTTATTAATTTTTTCTTCTTCATTCAAATCTGGAACCCAATTTGATTTTAAAATTCTTCTTATTGCTTCCGGAGAAATTTTGAAAATTTCAGATAATTGATTATTTTTAATATGAGGAGCCATTTTTTTGAAATATTTCACATCATTCATTTGATCTCTTGATAATTTTTTTTTTGGGTTCCAATTTTGATTATTAAATTTTAATTTTAAAGAAAATTTTAATTTTTTCCATTCTGGTATATCTGGATTTTTATAAAATTGTTTTAATTTATGACCATCCATTGAAAATGGATCATTTTCTATATTATTTTTATCAATTTCATTTTCATCATTTTCATAAATTTTATTATTATCATTACTATCATTATCATTAATGTTTTGAGTTTTATTCATTGAGACTTTATTTATTATTGAAAATTTATTTTTTATTTTATATGGTTTTTTCCCACTAGATTTCAGAGATAAATCAGTATCATGATCGTTATTATTATTATGTTTATTTATGCTATTTTTCGCAATATTATTGTTTATTTTGGTATTATAATCACTATCAATATTTTCACTATTGTTAAAACTTAAATCAGTCTGATTTTTAAATTCTTTAAGAGTATTACTTGATAGATCAAAATTTGGTAAATTCCAAGATTTTTTTTTTTTCTTTGTTATTATATCATTATCAATATTTTTCTTACTATCTTTGGAAATATCTTTATCTTTGATATTACGATCTTTTATTATAGATTTGACTTGGTTATTATAAATTATAGAATTAGAAAACAATCTAACGGGTATTGAAAATAAGTTTATATTATGATTCCAAAGATTTAAATATGAATATGAATGTGAATTTCTAGATATGTAAGATAAACTTTTAAACATCATTATAGTTTAGATATTATATATTATTCAATTGTTGAATAATAATTCTATCGAATATTGAACATAATTGAATATTAAATTTCATATTAATATTGATATTCAATAATTGTGTAAGTTAATAATAAAGGCAATTGAAATTTTTCATTAAAATTCAACGGTTATGGACAAAAAATTTAATAGACGAAATTTAAAAAGGAAAACAGGCGGAAAAAAAAATGAAGACATGAACCGGTGGCGACGAATCATCACGGAAGGAGATTTCGGAGGCGGATGTCGAGGATCGGAGAAAAAAAGAGAAAAGGAAAAGGAAAAGAAAGAGCAAAACAGAGAGCAATGGAAGTGGGAGTGGAAATAGAATCAGAATCAACCCAGCGCTAGAGGCAGTTGTGAGATTATTTATCTATATTTATTTGTAATTATTTGTATCTTTGAAAATAGATATGAATATCAAAATAGCTAGCAATTAATAAACTTGAAGAATGGGCGAGAAGATAAACTATTTACCAACACTAGAGGACGCTAATAAGTATGTATTCTAGAAAACTATTTAGATATTATATCAATTAAAAATACTAATTATTATTTTTTTTAATATTTTTTTTTTCGGTTGATTTTTATAGTCCTCTATCACGAGAACAGCTAGAGATATTACACCAGCAAGTTTTATCGGAGGGAGATCTTGCCTCCATACAATCCAAATTCAACTATGCTTGGGGTTTAATCAAGTCCAATCAAATTGATGATCAAAGAGAAGGTGTTAAGTTATTGACAGAGGTGTTCAAGGAGTCACCTCAGAGAAGAAGAGAATGTTTATATTATTTGGCCATTGGAACATATAAATTAGGAGATTATTCAGATTCCAGAAGATACGCAGAAGCATTGGTCAACCATGAACCTGAAAATGGACAGGCTCTTTCATTGAAACGCATGGTTGAAGACAGAATCGCCAAAGAAGGCTTAATTGGAATCGCATTGGTTTCTGGAGCTGTTGCAATTGGAGCCACTTTAATTGGTACATTAATGAGAAGAAAGCGTTAAACAGACCATCATCAGTAAAAATACTCTATTACCATCAAACATCAGTATCACATCTCTACTAATATCACATCATAATATTCTTAATCTTAATCTTATCTTACTATTATTTTTAGTCCGCATTTTACAGAACCTCCGCAGAACTGGCGTCACTTTTTCAGATCTTTGAATTACCCGTCTTGTTGTTTTCTTTAAAACTCTTCTTCAATGCTTCTTTTTAGGGTTTTTCTTAGTCTTCAAACATTTCCCACTAGAATTTCACTATAAATTGATTGTTTTTCAGTTCTGAAATACTGTTCTCTTTATTTTTTATTTATGTATTTTCAATCTTAAATATTTTTTATATTAACAACCGAGAATAATATTAAAAATTAATTTAAATTCAAACAAGTATGTTCTTTACATTTTTTTCTTTCTTTACTTGTATTTGTTCAAATACTTAAATGAAACATGATTATTTATAATTATATTTGTTAGCTAATTTTTATGATGACAATTACATGTCTTTATGGATTAGTTTCCGGTGAAAGAACATGATTTCTCAATAGACTACAACGGTATCTGACAATTTTAGCTAATAATTTATTAATATCAATCATTTCTTCTCAAATTCAATAAAATTTAAAATAAAAATTTTAATTACTAATAAAATAATTTTTTTAATAGTGAATCAATCAATTTCATTAACTTAATTTAAATAATGTCCAAAAGTAGGAAAAGAAATTTAAATAAACTTTATCCAAATCTTTTACCTTTACCATTATATAATTTTCCAAATTTTTATCCACATAATTTTTTATCATGGATTTATAATTTTTTTGAATATACTTATTTTTTATGGTCATTACCAAAATTTAAAAAAACCAATGTCTTTATTTCTATAGATAATATGCATAAAGTTACAAATAAAAAAGATATAAATTTTTTATGGATTAATGGATTTTTTGGTAAAGGTACTTTAAGTAGAAGTGAACCAACTTGGTTTAATAGAACTTTAAAAAGATTAGGTTTAATTAATTCAAAATTATCTTCTGAAGATTTAACTAAATTAAGAAGAGAAGAAAGAAATTTATTTAAAAAACAAAGAGAAATTTTGGAAAACGATGAAATTAATTTAAGAAATCAATTAGATTTAGAATCAAATTCAAATAATTCCATCAATTCAAAACAAATTTTAAAAGATAAGATTGAAAAAATTAGATTACTTAAATTGAAAATCAATGATGATATACATTCTTCAAAATTAAAAAATATTACCAATGAAACTGACAATGATGATGGAGTTTCAAATATTGACCAATTAAGACAAGAAGATAGTGATTTATTAATAATTGATAATACAATCAATAATAATAACAAAAATAAAAATTTAATCAAAAATTTAGAATACTTACAATTAATGCCAGTTGAAACTTTTTTTCTTAAATTTGCTTTAAATTGTATAGATGTTTATAAAGAAAGAAATGATATATATTCTAAGCAACTTTTAAATGAAAATAATTTATTCTTGAATTTAATCAATAATTTAACCAATGATGATAAATTTATTATTAATTATATTGTTTTTCATCATTATCGATCAAAGGGTTGGTGTGTGAAATCCGGTATAAAATTTGGTTGTGATTATTTACTTTATGATCGTGGCCCGCCATTTTCTCATGCTGAATTTTGTATAGTTATTAAGATTAATTATCCAGATAATTTAAAAAATTATTATCAAGAGGATTCAAATTCTAATAATCTTATTTTGAATTCTTCAATTAATAGAATTATTGGCGGTGTTAAAAAGACAATGATAATGTGTTACGTTTCAATTCCAAATGAAAATGATTTTAATTCAATTGCTTCAAACCCAGGTTTTGATTTAAAAGAATTATTCAAATTATATAAAGTGAATGAAATTATATATAAAAGATTTTTATTCAGTAAAAATAGAGATATAGATTAAATAGGATATGTGTAACGTTATATAATTATGTTATTTTTTCCGTTTCATTTTAATATAATTTCTGATAATTTTCAATTAAATTTTAGATTATATTAATTTTTATACTTTCAATCTTTTGAGGTTTTTTTTTTTATATTTGAACAAATACTATTAATAAGGTAAATAATCAATTTCCATTCCTAAATGGTTCTTAAAAAACAAATTTCAAAATCTAAAATAATCTTAATTCCCTTGATTTAAATGGATATGAGTTACAGATATTGAAAAATAGTTAAGAGTTATAGTTTTATGAGAAATTCTTGAAAATTAATTCTATATATCACCATTCCAAGCCTGATTAACCCAACCACAATCTCTTATACCTTTATTTTTCTGTTTAGGACCTTTAACTGGATCATCATATAAAGCTGATAATTTTGGATCATTTAAAGCAGGTTTTGAAATACAAAAATAATTAGATTTATCAGGTAATACACATTTAAGTTGTGAAGAAGCAAAAGGACATGGACAATCAATTGGTTTTTGAACACAAATTTGAGTTTCTGGACATAAATATCCTTCACAATCAGCTAAAATAAGAGAAAATTAAACTGTTAGTTATCAATTGAAAACAATTTTCGAGATACAATCAATAATTAATACTTACAACTTAAGTATTCTTGTTCATACGATTCTCTCTGCTGCTGTTCTTGCTGTTGACCTCCAAAAAAATTAAAAAAATTTCCAGCAACAAAAGATGAACAGCCTAAAACATAAATAACGATACCAAATATCTTTACAAACAACATTATGAACTACTTATTAATCACTTATTTCCCTTCACTTTACTTATAATAAAATATTATATTCTATTATATTATTTCTTGAGACAATTTACAATTTACATTTCTCTATAATGATAGCTGATTCAATAAATTTCAACATCTTTCCATGTTTATCAATCAGAATTCACTAAGCACTGAACCTGAAAGCCAGCCAAGCGGGTGCCACACGTGGCCAAAAAGACTAAGTCTTTGTTGGGTGTGGCTATGGATATGGCTGATATTCTGCAAATGGAAATACGCCACAACATATCACTCGCGTCTTTTTTTTGTTCTTTTTTCGTGTTTTTCGTGTTTTTGCATCTTTTTTCATTGTTTTTAAATCTTTTTTGCTGTTTTGCAGGAAATCGCGTGCAAAATTAAATAAAATAAACAAAAATGGATCATCGCAGAAGTAAGAAGTTAAAGGAAAGAAACTGAAATGGTTGATTAAAGTAATCTGATAACAGCTTTATTTTATTTAATGTTTTTTCTCTTATCGTGTTGTTAGTAGTTTTATTGGTTTTTGATATAAGTTCATACTTGACTTGGTTCAAAGCTATTCATATTCAATTTACTTTCATTTCAACTTATTTCAATTCATTTAAATTTATTTCATTTATGACTGGGTGAAAAGTCTTGATTATATAATGTATCTTACCCCAACAGATTTTCCAAAAGCTCTTCATGAAATCAAAAAAACTTCCCTTTCTCATTCTACCTGTAAATTAGTTATTTTCGTTTCTTGTTTAAATATTGATGCTTTATGTGGTGCGAAAATATTAACTTCTTTATTCAAAAAAGATTTAATTCCATATCAATTAATACCTGTTGTTGGATATAGTGAATTGAAAAATCATTATTCAAAATTAGATAGTGATGTTAATAATATTATTCTTTTAGGATGTGGTGCAATGGTTGATGTTGAAACCGTATTTCAAATTGATCCTGATGAATTTTTAATCGAAAATGATGATTTAGATATAAATTATAATAATAATCCAAAAGAATCTAAAAATGATGAATATAAAAGAAAAATTTATATAATTGATGGTCATAGACCCTGGAATTTAGATAATGTTTTTGGCTCTCAAATGGTTGTATGTTTTGATGATGGCTTAATCGATCAAGAATTAACTTCTGAAAAACTGGCTTATGATACCCTTGTAAATATACAAAATGGTGAAGATGAAGAAGAAGGAGAAACTGAAGAAAATATAATTGATATAGAGTCTGATAATGATTCGGATAGTGATTCTAATAATAAAACCAGGATTAATAAAAAAATATCAAAAAAGAAAGGGATAACAATTCTTAGTGATAATGAAATAGATGATGAATTTAATGAATTAGATGATTTGGAAAGAAAAGAAAAACTCAGAAAAGAAGAAAAAGAAAAAAAACAAAAACAGAATTCTGAAATACATGATATATCATCAAGTGAGATAGAACAAAGTGATATAGAATCTTCACTTGAATCTGATTTATTAACTTCAAGAAAAAGAACTTCATCATTTGCTGATCTTTCAAGGCAAAGTACACCGGATTCAAAAAGATCAAGAACAAGTATTGAACTGAAAAAGAAAAATTCAAATGCTATAAATATAAGTGATAGTGAAACTGAACTCGATAATGAAATATCTAATAATAATGATACTAGTAATAATGATAATAATCAAGAAAGTAAAATATTAAAAAAAAAAAAAGAAAAACAGAAACTTGTAACTAGAAATGAACAATTACTTGAAGATTATTATTCTCAAGGTTCAACAATTGTAACTTCAATAACTATTCAAATTTACTCAATGCTTTCATTAATTGATGATGAAATTTCAAATGATATTGATATTTTATGGCTTTCAATAATTGGAACAATGGCTTTGGATTCTAAATATCCTCAAATTTATAAAAGATTATATCCTTTACTAAGAGATGAAGTAATACGTTTAAATCCAAATAATCTAAACATAAATTTCTCAAGTGAAAATAATAACAATAATAGTAATAATAGTTCATCTAGTTTTTCAAATCAAAATAAAGCTCAGGCTGATCAATCAAAAATCATCATGGATAAAGATTATTATTTGTTTTTATTAAGACATTGGTCACTTTATAATAGTTTTTTATATTCAAATTATGTTAATGCAAAATTATTATTATGGCAAGAAGAAGGTAGAAAAAAATTAAATAAAATGTTTGCAAAAATGGGAATTTCACTTAATGTTGCAAATCAAAATTGGCTTTATATGGATATTGATATAAAAAAAAAATTAAATCAAATTTTTGTAAAATATCTAGGATTATATGGTTTAGATGAATTAATAAGAGATGGTTTTGTTAGAACTTTTGGATATAAAGGTTCTATATCTGCTGGAGAATGTGTTGATTCATTAACATCCTTATTAGAATATGAAGATATTGAGTTGAATGATGGTTCAAATAAAGAAAACATTGATCCAAATAATGATCAAGATGATTTATTGAATGAAAATAATGAAAATTATATTAATAAAAAAATTTTGGATAAAGAAAAAACATGGGTAAGAAGTTTTTGGAGAAGTTGGGATGCATTAGAAAAAAATAATATTAATAAAATTAAAAAAGGTTTAGATTATGCTAAAGAATCTCAAAAAATAGTTTTTAGAACTGGAATGTTAATTATGGAAAAAAAATTGCTTAAAAATTTAAGAGTGTTTAGATTTGCAGTTTTAAAAGATGGAACGGATTTAGAATACTTTAAAAATCCATTAATGCTATCAAAATTAGGATCTTGGATTTTAGAGATTTTAGCAGAGGTCGAATTTCAACCATTACTTCCTTTAGTTTTAGCTGCTTTAGATGAATCAACTGATACATATTTAGTTTTAGGTTTAGCTTCAGTTTTTCCAAAAGGTAGAAAAAGAGTAGATCAGGCAATTAGTGCAAAAGAAAAAGAAAAAATGAAACATAAAAAAAATAAAACTAAAAAAGATAATAAAGATAATAACAAAAAAGATGACAATAACAATAGTGATGATGATGACGATGATGATATTGTATTGTTAGATGAAACCAAAACATTACTTAATACTTTTAGTATTGCATTTCAGCAGGTAGCTGAAGACACTGGAGCCAAAATTCGAATTGATAGTTTTGAAGGATCGATAATAGAGATTAGAAAAAACGATTTAACCCCATTTTTAGAAAATTTAACTCTTTGTGGTTTAATATGATCAAAACTTCATTTATGATATCGTTGTAAATTAGGACCATTTATTTTTTTTTTATTTTTATTTTAAATTCAAAAAAATTTATTAGCATTTTTATCTTTTCATTCTCATTTTTTTTAATAGATATATATAACAAATAAATGATCAGTTTATTCATAATATAATTTATATTCCTTTTTTTATGTATATTTTCTAACAATAACAATATTCATATTCAAATCCTTGTTAAATTGATCTCAGGACTACACTAAACTGTAAAATAGAATTCGAAAATAAAGATTTCGAAGCCAAAAGCCAAAAAGATCAAAAATCAACGGCTGAAATCAGTGAACGAGCAAAATGAGTGGTGAAATCCGAGCCTCTGACTAATAGAGTTTCCAGATAGGATCCACTGTGAATTGTTTCGATATTTTCAGCCTATTGGAAGAGTAATACTGTAGTAATGCCAAAGTGTAGTGATATAAGAATAGGATTGCTCTTCTTTAAACGATGTATGAAATAATGAATATTATCTATTATGAATATATAAATTAGATATCTAGAAGTTAAAACAAATTGATTAGAGAATCTTTTAAGATAATTTTAAGTAAGCATGTCCGAGTTTTCTGAGTTTATTGATATAGAACCTCCATCTGATGCAAAAAGAGTTGCAAAAGATATATTTAGTGGAACAATTGGTGGTATTGCCCAGGTTCTTGTTGGTCAGCCTTTTGATACAACCAAAGTCAGATTACAATCTGCTCCAGAAGGAAAATACAATGGCGCTTTAGATGTCATAAAACAATTGATTAAAAATGAAGGTATAAAGGGGTTCTATAAAGGTACATTAACACCACTTATTGGTATAGGTGCTTGTGTTTCAATTCAATTTGGTGTGAATGAAAAAATGAAAAGATTTTTCAAAAATCAAAATAGAATGAATGGTATAAATGATAAGTTTGGATTAAGTTACCTTCAATTGTATCTTTGTGGTAGTGTTTCTGGATTTTTTAATGGGTTTTTAGCTGCTCCAATTGAACATATTAGAATTCGTCTTCAAACTCAAACTTCATCTAAAGGATTATATAATGGACCATTTGATGTTGTTAAGAAAGTTGGATTTCCTGGAGTTATGAGAGGTTTAGGACCTACATTAGTAAGAGAATCTCATGGTCTTGGTATATATTTTATGACTTTTGAAGCATTGGTTAAACATGATCAAGCTAAACATAATATTGAAAGAAATGATATACCGGGAATAAGATTATGTGCTTATGGAGCAGCAGCAGGAATATCTCTATGGATGCTTTGTTATCCATTTGACGTTATAAAAACAAAACTACAAACTGATGATCTTTCTAATAAAATGTATAAAAGTTCTTGGGATTGTGCTAAAAAGACACTTAAAGCGAATGGATATAAAGCATTTTTCAAAGGATTTCTTCCTACAATATTAAGGGCTGGTCCTGCTAATGCTGCTACATTTTATGCCTTTGAATTGACAATGAGGGCTGTAGAAAATATTTGAGTAATATAGTTAAGTGTATATAGTATATTGATATTCAGAAACAATACAAATTTAAAAAAGATAATATTCTTGAATTGCTAGAAAAGTTGAACTTATATATCGATTGTGATATTACCTATTTCCTTATCTTTATGTAAATATTCAAGTTTATTACTGTCTTCACAATACTCTTTTAAAATTCTTTTTTTATAAATTTTATTTAAATATTCTAAATGAATTTTTATCCATCTTTTCTCAAATGATTGATCACAATCAGGTCTATCCCAATGATTTGGATTTAATAAACTTTTCACAAATTCTTTAGAGTTTCCACTAACTTTAGACCATTGTGGTCTATTAAAATAAAGCTTTCCTCTTAAAGCAGCTTTAACAATATTAACTTCTTTTCCATCATCATAAAATGGCGAAATTCCACTAAGAATTATATGTGTTATAACACCAAGAGACCAAACATCACATTTTTTAGTATAACCAGTTCTATTAACATAAACATGGCGGTCATTACCATTTTCATTCTGATTTTCCTTATTATTATTATTAATATTATTATTAATATTGATTTTATCAGATTTATCTGAAATATTCAATGAAAAGCCAACTTCAGGTGCACAATATTCTGGAGTTCCGACAATTGTATGCATTCTTTTATTTTTTGATTTATTTTGACAGGCAATTCCAAAATCAGTTAAAACAACTCTTGCACCAGGTTCAGGCTTTGAAAGTAAAACATTATCTAATTTTATATCTCTGTGAACAACATTATTATCATGAAGATATTTCAAAGCTAACATTAATTGATAAACAATTAATAAACATTCAGGTTCTGGTAAAGCATCAAGACAATCACCTTTTGCTAAATATGAAAAAAGATCTCCTCCACAAATTCTAATAAAAATTTAAAATGAAAAAAAATGTTAGATAAAAAGAAAATTCAACAAAAAATTCCAAAAGCATTAAGTACATTATGCAATTGTATATGAAAGAATTTTATAGGATATAAAAATATATATACAAATGAAAAAAGGTAAATCCGTACAATTCTTCAAAAATGTATAAATGCTCGTTTCTGAGATGAGTTTCATGGATTTTAATAATATTTGGCTAAGTATAATATAAGAGAGTTTGAAGGTATTAGTAAATGAAAATTAAGAATAAAATTTTTGAAATTTGCTGAAACATAATAAAAAGGTTATATTCATACATGAGAAAGAGTTTTCAAAATTTTTGCTTCAGTTAAAGATTGTCTGCTTTTATTTTTCATTATTTTAACAGCACAAAATTTATTTATATTGAAAGAAGTTTTAATTTTATCACAAATATAAACATTTCCAAAAGTTCCACTACCAATGGTTTTATTTGAAATTAACCAATTTCTTGAAACTAAGTTTGAATTTGTCTGGCTATTAACTTTGATATTACTATTACTATTACTATTAATGTCCGGAGTTGCAGTTCTTAACATATGTTTATATTCTGAAGGATAAAAAAATTTAGCTTTTAAGCCAAATTTGATTTCAATTTGGTCACCTTCAGATAATAAATAAGTTTGATTTTTACCTAATTTTAGATTATTTATATAAACGCCATTTAAACTTTGATCTTTGATATAAATTAAAGGTAAAGAATCTTCATCAAATTGAATAGCCCAAATTGAACAATGAATAGAAGAAATATAATTATTATTTATAATTAAATCATTTTTAGGATCTTGAATTCTACCAATTGTAAAAAGTTTATTTTTAATAATTTTAATCATTGAATTTTTAAAAAATTCTTCATTGATAATTAAACCTAATTTTTTATCTAATTGAGTTGACGAATTTGTATTAAAACTTGAAAATCCAACAGAATTTATTGAAAATTCTGATAAATGATTATCTATTGAATTTGGATCTACAACTAGAAATCCTAGAATTTTTCTTGCAGGAATATTAGTATAGACATCGGAAGAAGATGTAAATATAATGTCATCTTCACATTCTTCAATTATTGTCATTTTTGAGTATTTGATGATTGCTTTTCACTTGTTAAAAACGATTCAACTCAAATTTACTATTTTCTTTCAATAATTCACAATTGTTAATTAGTGCCGACGATAAAAAAAAAAAGAAAGGAAAAAAGAAAGAGAAAAAACCATTGCAAACTACAATCAGGTTCTAAACCTTTATATAAATAAATAAAAATCTTGATTCAATGATACTACAATTGTCTTTACTGAAATAAAGGAAAAATTAGATAATTTGCAAACAAGCAATAAACATGGTTCTTTCTCATCAAAAGCAGCTGAGAAAGGAGGAACAACATCGCCATTGTCGTATACCCCAGGCATCAATGGTGTTGTAGGGCAAAGCACTGTACAGTACCGTAGTAATATATGTCATGTGCTCTTTTATAATATGGACGGATCGCCATTTGCCGCAGTTTCGGCTAGTTGCGTAATGGCAAAAAATTCGAAGAGTTCCAGATAATTGGAGACAATATTTGAATTTACTACAATGTTTATATTTTATGAGCTGAAATTAAAATTAAAAGAATTAGTACGTATGCTAAACAAATAAAAAATGCAGATTCAATAAAAATAACAACCTATTCTACTGCTGGATTTGGTTAACTAATTGATTGCAAGCTGAACTATTTTTTGATTGCAGATGTAATGCTTTTTTCTGCTTTCTCTAATTGTTCAACAGTTCCTCTTAGATAAATGATATTGTTAACTTTATCAGAGTTTCTAGGAACAAAAATGATACATCCACTTTTCTTTCTAATAGTTTCAATAGTTGATCCACCACTTCCAACAACTCTACCCATATGTTTGATATCCTTAACAAAAAAATATCCAGTTGCGTTACATTTTTTAATATTTTCTAATTGGGTAGAAAGATATTCTTTAGCTTTTTTAGTTTCTTTACCACTTAATCTCCATGGTATAATGATATCTTCTGCAGAATCTTCAACATTCTCTTCATCTTCAATAACTGTCCATTTATTTTCATCACCAAAAACTTTTTCAGGAGTCTCGGTGAAAGGATTTAATGATCTACTTGCTTCTCTAACCATAGATCCATATTCAACTGAAACACCAAATTTTTTCTTTAAATTTGGGAAAATGGTTCCTCTTTCTGCAAGCAATAAATGATATTTCTTTGGAATATCTATTGAATCTTGCCATTTATCAGCTGTTAATTCTTCGATCTTCTTTTGAGCTTTTTCGATATCTTCTGGTAATCCAGATACTTTAACAATTGTTGAATCGTCATTAATTCTTGGAATATTTAATGTAATTGAGAAATCTGTTTCTAAATTTCTTCTTACAGATCCTCCTGGTCCAATCAATAATCTTTGTTTAACTTTTGGAACTTCAATTTCAATTGCTTTGATTTTTTCGGCTTTAGAAACAATTGATTTAACTTCTGCAAGAATTTTCTTAACAACTGCTTTATCACCATGCAATGAAATAATTTTAGATCCTGAATTTTGTAAAGGAACGTGAAGTAATCTAGATGAATCTTCATCTGATCCACCTGCTTTAGCGATTATCTCTTTACGAGTTGCACCATTTCTTCCAATAAGAAGTCTATGGAATTTTGGATCAACTTCAATTTCTTCTTCGACATAATTTTCGACTTCTTTAACAATTAATTTGATTTGTTTTTCAATTTCTCTTAAACTTTCTGATGATCCGACAATTTCAATGGAAGTTTCTTCTTTTTCTTCTCCATCATTACTATGATCGATATTAATATCTGCTCCATATTCATCTCTCAAAGAATTTAAATTATTACCTCCTTTACCAATAATTCTTGATAGAGCTTTAGTTGGTACTGTGATTTTTTTCTTCATTCCATTTTCAATCTCATAATCTAAAAGTTCTTTTAATTCTTCTTCAGTTTTTTTAACACCTTTAGATGGTCCACGAATTTGAACATCTTCAACTTTTTCTGAATCTGGTTTTGGAAATCTAATTCTAACATTATATTTATCTTGAAGTCTATTTACATGTGCCCAGTTTTTACCAATAATTTTTCTTTGATATCTTACTGGAATTGAAATCATTATTGTCTTTTCATCCGCCCATTGTTTACCTAATGTAATGATTTTAGTTTTGGCTTCTTCAGCATTTCTTTTAATACCAGTAATTTTAACATTTGCTTCTTTGGAATTCTTTGATTCAAGATCTTCAACATCAATACTAACTCCAAATTCTTCTTGAAGTACTTTAAGGTTAGCTCCTCCTTTACCAATCAATCTAGATAAAACTTCAGAAGGTAATGAAAATTCAGTGAAATATGCTGAAGCTTCTTTATAATCTTTAGCGTCTTGTAAAATTTGTTTCATTTCAGTACAAATTTTTTCAACATCTTTCTTTAACCCATGAATTGTAATTTCATTTGGACTAGGTGATGAAAAAGTAATATCAATTTTACCAACAGATAATATAAGAGATTTAAGTGTAGTATCATTAGGTCCTTTGATATTGGAGTGCTCTTCAGCAGGAACTTCCAAAATTTCAGAAATAATATCTTTACCTTCTTCTCTAAATTTTTCTAACAATTTATTAATTTGATCGAATTTATCTTTGACTTCATCATCAGTAGGACCAAAATCATCACGATTTTCCATAGGTAAAGAAACTAATAGAATTAAATCAGATTTAACTTCAGCTGTCAGTTGTCCTAAAGGAATAACAGAAACTCTTAAATCAGAAGCAAGTTTTTCAACGGTAGGCAAAATTTGATCTTGGAAAAAATAATCAATATCATTGATAGAGTAAGTAGATTTAGGTGGAATTTTATTGACCTCATCAACAATAGCAGTTTTAGCACGTTTAAATATTTCAGAAACATTTTCATCTGATTTAGAAGCAACAATTTCAATATTAACTTCAGTTAAGTCTTCATTAACTAAGTTGTCATAAGAAGGAGCAAAAATTTGGCTGCCTGTTTCTTCAGCAATACGATCAAGGATTTCAGAATGTTTGAGGTAAATTGCTAAGTTTCTAGCATGATTAACATTTCCACCATGAGCTCGAGCAATATTAATTGCAATAAAAGAATAATTTGAAGATGATTCTCTAGCTTTTGAAATAGCTTCATTAATCTTTGAAGAGTCACCAATGAATTTTACTACATCATCGGAAGTCATTTCTGAGGGAATTTCAACAATAACATTTAATTCTTTGAAAATTTTTGCAGAATCAATGAATTTATGTAGTTTCTTAGGGACTTTCTTTGCTTCAACCTTAATTTTAGGTGCTAAATTTTTTGCTAAAGTTTTTATTTCATCGACAGCTTTGACTAATTCTTCTCTTGGACCAACTAATTTGATAAAAGAAGAGGTTGAATTTGAATTTGGGTAAGTTAAATCAATATCTGATAAATTTAAATTAGAACTGTTAGTGATTTCATGTTCAATAAAAGGGGTAATTAATGAATCTATTTTTAATTTTGCAGTTAAGGATTTATTATGTTCATTAACAATAGCTTCAATATCTCTTCTAGCATCAGCAACACCTTGAATATCACCTTCAATAGTCACAGTAATTTGTTCACCAAAAATATTTTCAAGTCCTTCATTATCACCATTTTCCTGGTTACCACCATTGAGTAATTCAGGATCAGAAAGTGGAGTTCCTTCCTTTGAATCAAAACCTTTTTCAACTTTACCAATGTTAACCTTGACATCATACTTCTCTAAAATTGGTTTTAAGTTTCTTCCTCCGGAACCAATGACAATAGATCTAGTTTTAGCAGGAATAAGAAATTCATTTTTAACAGGTTTAGTAAATTTTCTGAAAATTAATTTTCTGGCAATTAAAGTGTTTTTTGGTTCTCCAGTGATTAAAAAAGTTCTTTTTTTAGTTTGTTGAGAAGAAGTGCATTCAATATTACATTGAGATTCCAGTTTAATATCAGTTAACATTTTTCCTAATTCAATTTTTGAAGATAATACTAAAAGATCTTTGAAATCCAAAGAAAAAGCTTCTTGGATATGTCTTGACCTCATAGGAATAGATTTACTAAAAGAAGATCCGGAAGAAGAGCTTGAAACAGATTTACCATTAATTGAAACTGATTTGCCAGGTTTCATTTTTGGACCCCAAATTGGTTTAGAAGCAGAAGTTGGAACAGAACCTAAAGCAGGAAAGAATTTTTCATCACTAATAGAAGGAGCTACAACAGGAGTCGACTTTTCAGGAACAATTTTGCTATCATTATCAGACTCATAATCAGAATCAAGTGCAGCAACTGAGGCAGGAGTGTATGAAAAAGTATCAGAATCAGCAGTGATGTTAGACGTAGAAGTTGAAGCAGAGCTAAGAGCAGCATGAGCTGCTGCTAATTTTTCAGCGGGGGTAGCCATTTTAAAAAATAGATTGATGATAAATGAATAATATCGAGGAAATACACTTTTTTAAAAAAGAATAAAATAGAAAATTGATTAGAATTCACACAAACGGGCACACTAAGACAATCAAATAAATGTTTGAGCTAGTGGGATAGGAATAATAGAATCAGTATTGCAATCAATCAAAGAAACTGTAGTTAATAGTTTGGTTGTTTATTTGAAAAAATATTGTTTGATAAATTAATAACTTATCATATTGATTTCTTGTATATCAAAGTGTTAGGTGAAATATCTCACCGAAGAGAAAGATGATCTGGCCTAAGACAAGCCTTAAATCATGTGATCAAATAAAATATCCGAGGGTCTTTCTTGAAATCAAAACTGGTATTGATATTACAATATTACTATAATGATAAATTAGTGAATGAGGATTAATTATTTACAAGATTCTATTATATATTCTGAAATATTTTAACTATTGTAGTTTTTGTGCCTAAGTGGATTTAGATTTATTAGCCTTAACATGTTCTCTAAGCATTTCTTCCTTTATTTCTGCTTCTAATTTCAATCTCTCCATAGCTCTGTATATTTTGCTCTGAAGATAGAAACTACCACCTTTTTCTTTAGAATTGATATTAAATAGATAATCATATCTTTCTTTTATTTTCTCTTTATTAAGAGCATCTTTTGTCGGGTCTATATCTAAAATCTGATATGATTCATTGATTTCTATACCACTATCATTTATTCGTTTCTGAGCCTTTGATATATTTGGATTAGCGGTATAGGCAGAGGTCTGACGAGCAGCAGATGCAACAGCAGCTTGTTTATAGGCACTAGTGAAAGCAGCGCCAAAAACCTTGGCTGAAGTAAATAAAAGTTTAGAAACATTGGCTAGTAGTCTATGGGCCTATTTTAAATTCAAAAAAAATAAAAATTAAAATCAAAATAAAAACAAGTTAGTTTCACAGTCAGGAACAAAAAAAAACAAAAGAGAGAAACGTTAAAAATATGAACTTACCATTCTTGAAAAGTAAAATGATTTATTAGAATTATACTGAAATTGGTTTGCAATTACAGTTTTATTGATATGAATATTTTAGTTTCTGAAAAAGGCCTATCAATTACTTTATTTTCTTCCAATACCAAATCTTTTGAAGGTTTACAACTATGAAAATAAGTGTTTCTTTAAAGGAAAAATAAAGAAATTTTGAGTATCACGTGATTATTCATTCGTTGCTTTTAACCTAGCTTACCGTTTATAATATGAATCAATTATTTATTGTTTTATTATGCTTTTTCAAATCAAATGAAATTAACAGTCTACAAAACTTTTAGAGCATAGAAATAAAACTTAGTAAAACACAATAACAATTATTATATTTTTAATTTTAACGAATAAATTACTATATATATTTTAACAAAACTTTTTTTTTTATCTTTTAAAAGCAAATCAACTTAAAATTCTTTTAAAACTTTTTCAAAGAAACCTTTTGAAGGTTTACTTTTAGAAGCAGCAACTTTTTGAGAACCAAGTTTTTTGGCAGCATAAGCTTTAGCATATGGGTTAATTTTAGCTAAGATTTGTTTGTTATTTAAAGGATTTTTCTTTTGAGTAGAAGATCTTTTTTGAGTAGCTTGACCAGCTTTTCTAACAACAGATTGAATTTCAGTAGAATTAATAATTCTAGTAACATCTGAATTTAATACAATGTTAGATGGGATAGCATAGATGGCATCTAAAGAAGCAAAAGCAGCATGAGACCAGATAATAAATCTACCTAAATGAGCACCTGGAGCTAATTGTAATAAACCTAAAGCAGTAACTGAAATAGTTTCAACACCAGGAATATTTCTGAAAGCTTTGACGACACCATTATCTTCAGCGTAAACAACTAATGGACCTCTTCTTTGAGTAAATCTTCTATTTCTCATTTTACCTTTACCAGCACGTAAAGTTTTTGAATTAATAACCTTGATAACATCTCTGTGAGCACCAACGGCTTTTAAAATAGCAACAGCATCTTTTGTTTTTTTAACAGATTCAATTTCATTAGAAACAACCAAAGGAATCTCTGGTACAGTTTCAATTTTATGACCTCTAGCTAAAACTAATGGAGCAACAGCTGAAGCAGCAATTGCTGAAGCAGTAGCATAACGTTTTTCATTATGATTTACTTTAACATTCCATTTTCTCCATGTTTTAGTTGGAGCAAACATACGACCACCACGACACATATTACCAAAGGCAGCTTGACCAGCTCTGTGAGTACCAGAACCACCAACTCTTGGAATACGAGCAACAGCTCTACCAGTACCCCATGATTCAGCTGAGACTTGTTTACCAGCAACAACAGATACGGAATAAGCTTGACGTTTATTTTTATTAATTCTGGTAAAAACAGAATGAACAATATCTGGACGAATTGGAGCTGAAAAAACAGCTGGTAATGGTAAGGCAGTGGAGGTTGATTTTCCATCAACGGAAATAACAGTAACTTGAGGACGAGAAGACATCTTGAATTGTTTCTATGATTTGATTTTATATTGATTAGATATATATATATATTATACAGATGATTAATTGATTAAAAATTTTAATTTATATGAAATTACAATAATGATTAAAACTGTTTAATATTGTTATGAAAGAATCATTCAACTAAAAGGGTGAATCTTGAAAGTGTAAAATTTTCTTTCTTTGAAAAATGAAAAACTTGTTACCCGGCTTTTATAATATTTTGCTTCTTTTATGCGTGTGGCGTTGAGTCGTGCATCCAGGGCTCAAAACCCACTGATAACAAAGTGAGAGGAGCACCGTATTTCTGGAGTTGCTTTGGCAGTAGAAGCGAGAATTGCCTAAAGGTAAGAATACTTAAGTAATTGTTATGGTTTTTTCCCAATTCCATCATAATCAATATGCGAAGCCTAGAAACTGGTCAAGAAAAATAATAGTTTCTTATAAAAATATACCCTCCTAAATCCATTTTTGAAGATTTAATTAGCCCAATTTTGTAGGTTGTATAATTGAATCAGTAGGTTGACTCTACAATAGAGAAGAAGTTTAATAATTACAAAATGAAATATAAAAATTTTAAATAAAAAATATTTTCAAAGTTCTCCTGAAATACTTACCTATATAAAAGAAAACACTATAAAGAATACCCGACCAAAAATAAATCTCGATTGAAAAAATTATTAAGAATAAGCTAAACTAAACTAATGCTAAGACATTTTCTTCAAATTCGCCAATATAATTACCAGGTGTGTAATATGAACAGATAACAAATATACCCCAGGTATTATCACAATCTTTATAACCACAACCGACGGTTGAGGAAGATTTCCAAACAACTTGAGTGAAATGACCAGTTGATTCACCAAAACCTGGATTACTAAAATCATAATCAGAAATTTCATCATACCAAGCTTTAACAGTTTCAGTGGAATTATAGCCTTCAGCTAAATTTTCACCATATGGACCTCCAGAATGAGTTAAGGTACCATCAGAAGGACATGACCAATTATCAGCATAGTTTTGGGCATAAGTAGCTAATGTTGCATTCCAAGCTAAATCACTAACACCATGTAAAGCTCTTTTTTCATTATGAACACTTAATAAAGCAGCATTGAAAGAATCTAATCCAGATGTAGAAGCTGCTGTGGTAGAAGCAGTAGTAGAAGTAGCACTGGTAGTTGAAGCGACGGAAGAAGTACTGGAAGTGGTCACAGCAGCTACTTCAAGTTCAGCTTCTGTTGAAGTTGTTTCAACAGCTGTAGTTGAAGTGGAAGAAGTGGTGGCTTCTTCAGTTGTCGAAGTTGAAGAGGTGGTAGCTGCTTCGGTAGAAGAAGTGGTTGCGGCTTCTGTAGTAGTTTCAGCTGAAGATGCTTCACCATATTGCATAGAGCCTGAGAAATCATTAATTGGATTACCGAATTGATCAACATAAACAGTAGCCCATTGAGTTTGAGCTGGTGGTGGGGAGCTTGATGTAGTTTCAGCGGCAGTTGCAATTTCTGTTTCCCAAACAGTTTCTAAAGCAGTTTCGGTGTAGTAGTTGGTAACAACAGCTGGTGCTGCGGATATAACTGGAAGTAAGATAGCTAAATATGCTGGATTTAATTGCATTTTGAAATAATGAGTTTAATAATTGGAATTTTAAATTGATTTGATTTGATAAGTTCGAAAATTGACTAGAAAAATTAATAAATTGATTAATATTTAATAATTGATATTTAATGCTAATATTTAACTATAAATTTTTCAGAAAAGCTAATTAAGTTTAAATGATAATATATTTTTTTCAAATTAGGAAATATTTTTTTTTATGTAAATAAACAAAAAAAGAAAAATATGATTGATAATAAAAATTTTAGAATGTAAAATTTTATTTTAAATGAATGAATGAAAGTTAGTTAATTAGTTTAAAAGGAATGACTAAAAATAATTATAATTTATAAGTATATAAAAATATAAAGATTTTTCTATTTGATATTATATCAGATTGATTATTGTATGTTAATTTTTTTATAATGAATAAAATGAAGAAAAAAAAGAAAGAAGAAAAATGAATATATAAAAAATCGAAGAATAAGATCAAGTTTATATATAAATTTATAAACTAGGATTAAGTTAAAGTGTAAAAAAATTTAAGTATTGTAAAAAGTAATCTAACTTAGTTGGAGGTATGTTACTAATTAACTACTGTACACTTTATCAGATTAACTCAGGCACATAATTGTAATTGTAAATTTGCAAGGTTCCTTTTTGCCAATTTGATAAATTATTATGAGCAAAAAAGTGTGATATTACTGTAGAAGAAAGAAATGTAGCTTAAACAACATAGCCCAGGTCAAGAATTTGGCTTAATAATGATAATGACAAACTCTTTGAAGTTTCCATTCATTTTATTTCATTATTATTATTGAAAAATTACATTTTTTTAATAAAATTGCTTTGAAAAAGTGGTTTTATACCGGATTTACCAAGACATTCTCGTGAATAAAATCTAGAATGTTAATATTTCAAATAACGTTAACTCAAGATGATATCAATAAGAATTTCAAAGCCTTTCAAAATTTTATCAAAGAAACACAGGGAAATTCAAATGAATTGGAAATGAATTTGAAATGAAATAAACAAGTTATCAACTGGTAGAAACAAAGAGAAAGCATTAATAAAAATATTGGTTGGCAAGCTACGTAAAGTTACCGAAGATTTTCAGTTGAGACAGAGAGACCAGGAATTCGGTAGAACCTTAAAAGTAGCAAATATTCTTCTCAAACACTGAAGGAGTTAAATTTAAACAGGTACAATAAAGTTTAATTCTCTATCAACCAAGGAAGTATTGAAAATTAAGTAATAATATGAATTGTTGTTGATGGTGTTCCTGATTTCAAATGTTTTAAGTTGGATTTATTTGAGTTTAAAAAAAAAAAGAAAATACTTTTTTCAGATACCCCAGTGATGAAAGAATTCAATAATATTCATGAGAAACAAAGGAATTTAAATTGACTTTCGAAAATGCTTTCTTCACCATTAAAGTAATTTTTGCTTTTGTTTTTTAATAATCATCTTCAATAAATTGAGATGATAATAAGATCCAACAAATGGTGAATTTTTATTGATTAAATGATTTTTATTTGACCACATAATTTACTAAGACCATATTACATTTAATCGTAGAGCTGTGGTGGTAAATAAAAAGTATTTATTAAATGTGGGGTGTAAAATTAAGTGCTAATGTACAGTACTACAGTCTTAATAACTTATTGAATTTTCAAATTATTTAAATCATAAAAGTCAAAAGAGATTAATTCAATACTAAAAATATTTAAAGCTTTTATGTGTAACATTATTTGTAGCACCAGTATTTGCAATGATACAGATTTGTATTTACAGTGAATAGCATAAGTATTTTAAAAAAAAGGGTTCATTTTTATTCTTTATTCTTTGTGGTGTTAGCCAAAAGAAAAAGTATCCCAACTACGAAGGTAACAAAGAGTAATACTTGTTGATCTTAGATATGTTAATCATTTCTCGAGACAGAATCTTTTTTTACTTTTTCAATAAAGATATCCCGATCATGGGATAATGCACGTGCTAAAGTTAAGCTTTAAAACTATGACGCAAAACAGAAAGTAATGTTAATTAGATATAAACTAAAATGCTTTTCTATTTTTATTTATATTTATATTGATTTATATTTATGATTACAATTTAATTGAATCTCTATTATTGCTCATTTCATTTTCTTCTTCCTCAGAAATTTGAGTACCATCGAATTCCTTTATACAAAAAGAAGCAATATCATTTAAATGTTTTAAATGAATTTCTCTACCAATAATGCTTACAGTATTAATTTGAAGACCCATATGAGGATAACTACCAATCTTAATTTTTCCAATACCTAAATCATTATCATATTTCAATTGTAAAGAAGATAATAATGGAGCCATTTGAGATTCTCTTTTAGTAGTTTTAATATATAATCTTTTAAAATTCTCATTAGAATTTTTTGATAATCTTAAAGAAATATATGGCTTTAAACCATTAAGTAAAGATTGAAATAATTGTGGAACCCCAGGTAAAATAAAAACTTTATGATTAATTGAAGTTATTGGAACCCAAGAATTTTCATCAACATAATAGTTTAAAACATTGGATTTATTATCATTATTAAATGGTATTGGTAAAGTAACCATTCTTAATTGAGCTAATTTTTGTTCTTTTGTGAAAATATTTTTATCATTTTTATTTTTTCTTAAAGAATTCATTCTTTTTTCAGCATATTCATTTAAAACTAAATTCAAATTAAATGCTTTTGCAATTGAATCATAAGTTATATCATCATGAGTTGTACCAATACCACCAGAAGTTACAATAAAATCAAATTTTTTTGAAAGTGAATTAATGCTTTCAATTATATCATTTTCTTCATCACCAATTACAATGATTTTTTTAAGTTCAATACCTAAATTAAAACAGTACTTCGCAAAAAATTTACTATTTGTATCTGAAATTTTTCCATTTAAAACTTCATCACCAATGATTAAAGCAGCTGCTGTTCTAATTAAAGGAGAAGTTGCAGCAGTTTTTAAAGGAGTTAGAGCAGTGAGAGAAGTTAAAGCTGACATAAAAATAATTTGACTATTGATAGTTTCCGAATGAATATGAAACACTTTAGAATTCAGAATCACCAAAACCACCAGAACCAACAAAACCACAATCACTTCGAGGAACAGAATAACAAACAAGAAACAATTCAAATCTGAGAAGAAGTCGTCGGTGGAAATAATACCAGTGTGGTTAGTGTACCATGGAAGTGGTACTGGTGATTGCCCCTGCGTGGCTCAGTAAAGGGAGTTCATTGGCTGTGCTATTACCCCGCGCTGTACTTTCCTTAAACTCGAACCGCTCAAACTCCGAAGACAGTGCCTCACATCCGCCACACTTATTCCAGATTTAGGTCCCTAACACCACTATCAACAATTAAAAAAACAGAACCAAGAATAAAAATTCAGGATTTAGCCATACACCTTTGAAAAACTTTATAACTTTCATCACTTTTCTTCGTTTAATTCTTTTCATTCTTTTAGTTTCATTGATTTAGGTATATAAATATATATAAGTAAGAAGTAAGAAGAAATTAAACCATTTGGAGATTATTATTCATTTCGTTTCTTGGTTAAAATGTTACGATCAATTTACTTTCCTTCAAATTCTTTAGCTTCCTTTAGATCAATTTCAAGAACTAATAAAAGTTTTTCAAAATCAAGACGAATCATATTAAATAAATCTTTATTTTCAACTTCTTCAATAATTTTAAATAATGTTAAATCTTTGAAATCTTATCCATTAACAGGTTCCTCAGCTTCTTCTTCTTCTCATTCTCACTCTCACTCAAATATAGATCCTCAATCTCATTCCCATTCACACTCTCATTCTCATGAAAATAATGGACACTCTCATTCACATTCTAAACCTGGTTCAGAATTAGACTATAATGATACCTTTGAGAATCATGATGATCATATTCATTTAAAAGAGTCTGAAACTGAAACTAATGATATTGCAATTTTTGGTGTTAAAGGTGGTTATAAATATATAAATGAAAACCCAGGTGATTCAATACCAAATCCAGAATCTGTATTTGAATCATCAACTAAATTGAATAACATTAATAATGATGATAATTGTGTTGATTCAAATACTTCTTTAACAGGAGTTTTAACTCATACTCATACTCATACTCCTGGAACCAATTGCCATTCTTCAACATCGATTTTACTTAATGCAACTCCAAAGCAATATTGGAGAAATCCTGCAGTTAGAATAACTGCCATTGGCTTAATTTCTAATATTGGTTTAGCTGTAAGTAAAGGTATGGGAGGTATAATATTTCATTCACAAGTTTTAATTGCAGATGCAATTCATTCAACTTATGATTTAATCTCAGATATTTTAACATTATCTACAGTAAATTTTGGTAATAAAAATTGTAATTTAAATTATCCAAATGGTTATGGTAAAATTGAAACCTTAGGTTGTTTAACAGTTTCAACAATTTTATTAAGTGCAGGACTTTCGATTGGTTGGTCATCATTAATTGAAATTTTAACACCAATTTTACCAACTATTGCACATGATTTTATGAATACAATTAATTCAATTATTTCTTTCGGACATTCTCATTCTCATTCTCATGATATTAATCATAATCATGATACTGAAGGACTTATTGAAATTACAAAAGAAATAAGTAATATTAATGCAGCTTACATAGCTGCTGCATCGATTGCAATTAAGGAAGGTTTATATAGATTAACATCATCAGTTGCTTTAAAAACAAATTCAAAAGTTTTATTAGCAAATGCATGGCATCATAGAGTTGATGGATTAACATCAACAGTATCATTATTCGCAATCTCTTCAGCATATTTTTTTAATATTGGCTGGATGGATTCAGTTGGAGGTTTATTAATTTCTATATTAATTATCAGAGCTGGTTTTCAAGGTATTAAAAATTCAATATATGAATTGATTGATCATTCAATTTCAACAAAAGATTCAAGATATATTAATATTCAAAAAATTTTGGAAGATATTTTAAATAAGTTATTAAGTAATAATAATTCCAGAGTTCCATATAAAATAAGTCAATTGAATATTATTGGTAGTGGATCAAATATTATTATAACAGATTTAAAATTAGTTGTTCCAAAACAAAAATGGGATAATGTTTTAGATATTAAAGAATTTGAAAATGTTTCAAGAATCATTAAGACTAAGTTACATGAATCTAATCATCATATCAAAAAATGTTCAATTGAATTTATTGAAGAATAAATTATATATTTATATAAATTTCACTTTGTATATAAAAAGAAAAGAAATTACGAATATTACGAATCTTAATTAATTTTTATAATCCCACTAAGGATCTCATGTTACTTTTTGAGTAACGTTAGCCTTATTCAACATACTAAGTAAGAAATAGCTGATTATGTAATCATTAATCAATAAAACTTTAGATATTATTCAAGAACAATGCTTTCAAAAAGGCAGCTGAAACGTTAATTTTATTCTTTCATCGCCTAATTTTAAAGTTGTCAAGTGTATCTAAACCACTGAAAATTAGAGGAGAAAAGTCGCTTAGTCAGTGCTGAGTCATTACTACTGTGCTGTCTTGAATACTTGCAACACTTAGCGAAAAAGAACTGAGAAAATGAATAAAAAAGAGAAACAAGTGCTACCCGAGGCCGGACCGGTGAGATGCCTTTGAACGCAGATAAAAATCCGCCGGCGAAGGAGCATCCTCCAGCAGAAGTATAATAAATTTCTCGAAACACTGCTAGTTGGGGAAGAAAGTTAAGCTGGAAGCTAAGCTGGTGAGGAGGTATGACTCAAATGATTGCAAACCCTAAATCCTAATTTGGACAATCCTCTGTAGTATGGGACTTCTGTCGGCACAAACCTGTGGGAGGATAGTTGGCAGTCCCGATTTCAGACACTTGCTGTCAATGATCTCTAATCAGGCCCCGCTGATTGGCTTGGGGCTGCCTCGCCCAGACCACCTAGAGCGCAGGTGTCTGTATATAAGCGCACATGGCTTGCCCGGAATACCGGTTTTTGTTTCCTCAATAGGAAAAGCATTTAATCTTCATAAAATACTTTCTTTTAAAGTATCTTCACTGTTGTAAATATTTAGCACTGGATCATCAAATCGACATTTCACGCTTAACTCGCTTAACTGTCTTAACATACTTAATTTATTTTCTTTTCCTAAGGAAATTATATTCTTTTGAAGCTGCAAATTTTCTCATCTTCTTAATTCTTATTCAATTTGTCCTCTAGATTGATTAATAATATACCTTTTCTTATTCATTCTTAAATTTAAATAATCACTTATCCTTATTTTTACTTTTTTCATTTATCAATTCTTTTTCAAATCAAATTATATAAAATTATATCAAATTATAATATATTTTTTTAAACAAATATAATCTTGATTAAAAATATAATCCAACTATCATTATCGTGTTTTTTTTAGTTCAATTTACTTCTTCCGATTTGATTCATTTTCAAATCTTAATTTTTTTTTCATTTTTCCTCATATTTAGTCTAATCTCATTTATTATTTAATCAATATTTTAAAGCTATAATAAAAGGTTTCTTTCAAAGAAACATATTCAAATATATATATATAATCAACCAATCGATATTCAAAATGGTTTCTGCTGAAAGCCAACAGAAACTTCATAATTATGAAAATAATGAAAGTGATGAAAATAATGAAAATAATGAATTTTCAGTTTATAATTATGATGAAACTCCAGAAAATAAATCTTGGGCAAAAACCTTACCAACTAAAAAAGGTTTATATGATCCTGAGTATGAAAAAGATGCATGTGGTGTAGGTTTTACATGTAATATCAAAGGTAAAATATCTCATAAAATTTTATCTGATGCAAAATATTTACTTTGTAATATGACTCATAGAGGTGCTGTAGGTTCTGACGCAAGAGATGGTGATGGAGCTGGTGTAATGACTTCAATTCCCCATAAATTTTTCTTAAGAGAATTTAAATATATTTCTGATATAACTTTACCTGATTTAGGTCAATATGCTGTTGGAAATTTATTTTTTAAAAATGATAGCAATGTGTTAAGTAAATCAAAATCAACTTTTGAACAAATTGCAACCTCTTTAGGTTTAAGAGTGCTTGGATGGAGAAAAGTACCACATGATTCAACAATCTTAGGCCCAGCAGCTTTATCAAGAGAACCATTAATTTTACAACCTGTTGTTGTACTAGAATCGTTATATGGTACTTCAAATACTCCAATGAAATCAGTTTCAAATGATGATTTCGAATTAAATTATCAAAAACAGTTTGAAACTCAATTATATATACTAAGAAAACAATCAACTCATATTATTGGTTTACATAATTGGTTTTATATTTGTTCTTTATCAAATAGAAATATTGTTTATAAAGGTCAATTAGTACCTGCACAAGTTTATAATTATTATCATGATCTTGTCAATTCTGAATATGAATGTCATTTTGCTTTAGTTCATTCTCGTTTTTCAACAAATACTTTTCCATCCTGGGATAGAGCTCAACCTTTAAGATGGGCTGCTCATAATGGTGAAATTAATACTTTACGTGGTAATAAAAATTGGATGAGAGCAAGAGAAGGTGTAATGGCTTCAGAATTATTCGGTGATGAATTAGATAAATTATATCCAATAATCGAAGAAGGGGGTTCTGATTCAGCTGCTGTTGATAATGTTCTTGAATTATTAATAATAAATGGTGTTTTAAGTTTACCTGAAGCTATAATGCTTATGATTCCAGAAGCTTGGCAAAATAACCCAAATATGGATTCAAAAAAAAAGGCATTCTATGAATGGGCTGCTTGTTTAATGGAACCTTGGGATGGTCCTGCTTTATTTACTTTCTCTGATGGTAGATATTGTGGTGCAAACTTAGATCGTAATGGTTTAAGACCTTGTCGTTATTATGTTACTCATGATGACCATATAATTTGTGCATCTGAAGTTGGTGTTTTACCAATTGACCCTGAAAGAATTGCTTATAAAGGTCGTCTTAAACCCGGTAGAATGTTATTAGTTGATACAAAAGAAGGTAGAATTGTCGATGATAGAGAACTTAAACAAAAAGTTGCTTCAAGAAATGATTTCAAATCTTGGATTTCTGCAAATTTAATAACAATTCCAGATTTAACTAAAAAAATTGAATCAAGAGGTTTCAGTCAATGCTTAGATGTTGACATATCTGGTAATGTAACTGTACAATATGATCCTTTACTTAAATCTTTTGGTTATTCTTATGAACAAGTAAATCTTTTATTATCTTCAATGGCTCAAGATGGTAAAGAAGCTTTAGGTTCAATGGGTAATGATGGACCTTTAGCTTGTTTATCTGAAAATCCTCGTTTATTATATGATTATTTTCGTCAATTATTTGCTCAAGTTACAAATCCACCAATTGATCCAATAAGAGAAAGCATTGTAATGTCTTTAGAATGTTATATTGGTCCTCAAGGTAATCTTCTAGAAATGAAAGCTGCTCAATGTGGTAGAATTTTAATAAATTCTCCAATTTTAACTATTCCTGAATTTAGAGCTTTAGTCAATATTTCAAAAGTTTTCCCAAAATATACAGTTTCAACAATTGATATAACTTTCAGTAAATCCGAAGGTTTATTAGGTTATACTAATGCTATAGATAGAATTTGCCAAGAAACATCTGATGCAATTATCAATAATTCAAGTATTATTGTACTTTCTGATAGAAAAACAAGCGCACAAAAAATTCCAGTTTCTGCTTTAATTGCCTGTGGTGCAGTTCATCATTATTTAGTTCGTCAAAAACAAAGATCAAAAGTCGCTTTAATTATTGAAACTGCCGAAGCTAGAGAGGTTCATCATATGTGTGTATTACTTGGTTATGGTGCTGATGCAATCAATCCTTATTTATCCATGGAAACCTTAATAAGAATGAACCATGAAGGCTTATTACGTAAGGAAATTACTGATGAAGATGTAATTGAAAACTATAAACACTCAATTGATGGTGGTATTTTAAAAGTTATGTCTAAAATGGGTATTTCAACATTAGCCTCATATAAAGGTGCTCAAATTTTTGAAGCATTAGGTGTTGATAATTCTGTTGTTGACAGATGTTTTGCAGGAACTGCATCAAGAATCAAAGGTATAACTTTTGAATATATTGCTCAAGATGCCTTTTCTTTACATGAACGTGGTTTCCCTGATAGACAAACTATAAAACCAGAAGCTTTACCTGAAACTGGTGAATATTACTGGAGAGATGGTGGAGATCCTCACATAAATAATCCTACTGCTATTGCAAATATTCAAGATGCTGTAAGAAATAAAAATGAAAAAGCTTATGCTGCTTACTCTAAAAATGAATATCAAGCAATCAAAGAATGTACTTTACGAGGGTTATTAGATTTTGATTATGAAACATCAAAACCTGTTCCAATAGATCAGGTTGAACCATGGACTGAGATTGTTAGAAGATTTGTCACTGGTGCAATGTCTTATGGTTCCATTTCGATGGAAGCCCATTCAACATTGGCTGTTGCAATGAATAGATTGGGTGGTAAATCAAATACCGGTGAAGGTGGTGAAGATTCTGAAAGATCAATAGTTTTCGATAATGGAGATACTATGAGATCAGCCATTAAACAAATTGCTTCCGGTAGATTTGGTGTTACTTCATACTATCTTTCTGATGCAGATGAATTGCAAATTAAAATGGCACAAGGTGCCAAACCAGGTGAAGGTGGTGAATTACCAGGTAATAAAGTATCTAATTCTATTGCTAAAACACGACATTCCACACCAGGTGTAGGCTTAATTTCTCCTCCACCACATCATGATATTTATTCTATTGAAGATTTAAAACAATTGATTTATGATCTTAAATGCTCTAATCCAAGAGCTAGAGTCTCTGTTAAATTAGTCTCTGAAGTTGGTGTTGGTATTATTGCTTCAGGTGTCGCAAAAGCTAAGGCTGATCATATTTTAATTTCTGGTCATGATGGTGGTACTGGTGCTGCACGTTGGACTGGTATAAAAAATGCTGGTTTACCATGGGAATTAGGATTAGCTGAAACTCATCAAACTTTAGTTCTCAATGATTTAAGAGGTCGTGTTGTTGTTCAAACTGATGGACAACTTAAAACCGGACGTGATATTGCCGTTGCATGTTTGCTTGGTGCTGAAGAATGGGGTTTTGCAACTGCACCTTTAATTGCAATGGGTTGTGTTATGATGAGAAAGTGTCATTTAAATACCTGCCCAGTTGGTGTAGCTACTTCTGATCCAGAACTTAGAAAGAAATTTAAGGGAACACCTGAACATGTCATCAATTTCTTCTATTATATTTCTCAAGAATTAAGAGCTATTATGGCCAAATTAGGTTTTAGAACAATTAATGAGATGGTTGGTCGTGCTGAAAAACTTAAGGTTAGAGATGACTTAAGAACAACAAAAAGTGCTAATCTCGATTTATCTCCTATATTAACACCAGCTCACACTATTCGTCCAGGTGTTGCTACTCGATGTGTTAAGAAACAAGATCATCGTTTACATGTTCGTCTTGATAATAAATTGATTGATGAATCCGAAATCACTCTCGACCGTGGTCTTCCAGTTACAATTGAAGCTGATATTATAAATACTGATCGTGCTTTAGGTTCAACATTATCATACCGTATTTCAAAAAAATTTGGTGAACAAGGTTTACCAACAGACACTGTTCATGTTAATCTTAAAGGTAATGCTGGTCAATCTTTTGGTGCATATCTTGCTAGAGGTATAACATTAGAATTAGAAGGTGATTCTAATGACTATGTTGGAAAGGGTTTATCAGGTGGTCGTCTTATTATATACCCACCAAAAAGTTCTACTTTCAAAGCTGAAGAAAATATAATAATCGGTAATACTTGTTTGTATGGTGCCACTTCAGGTACTGCTTTTATAAGGGGTATTGCAGCTGAACGTTTTTGTGTAAGAAACTCAGGAGCCAATGCTGTGGTTGAAGGTCTAGGAGATCATGGTTGTGAATATATGACTGGTGGTCGTGTTATTGTTTTAGGAAAAACTGGTCGTAACTTTGCTGCTGGTATGTCCGGAGGTATTGCATATGTATTAGATATTGGACAAGAACTTACTGAAAACATCAACCCAGAAATGGTTGAATTAATGACATTAAGTGATCCTGCTGAAATTGCTTTCGTTCGTGGTTTAATTGAAGATCATGTTCATTACACTGGTTCAGAACTAGGTGAAAGGGTACTTTCTGACTTTAATCGTATCTTACCACGTTTTGTCAAAGTTCTTCCAACCGAATATAAGAAAGTTTTGGAAGAAGAAAAGAGAAAAGCTGAAGAGGCTAAGAGGCTCGAAAGAGAGCGTTTCATAAAAACAATTCGTCAAGATCCAGAATCCGATGTTACAAATGGTGAAATAATGAAAAAGAAAGCTCATATGAAAAATCAACTTAAAAAAGTAGTTTCATTCAAAGAAACTGCAAAAGAACCTAAAGTTGCAGATTTAGAGGATACAATAATCAATGTTTCTCATGAAAAAAAAATGTTCGAAAAAATTGATAAAATTCGTGGATTCATGAAATATAAACGTCGTAAAGAAAGATATAGACCTGTTAAAGAACGTACCAAGGATTGGTCAGAATTATCCTCTCGTCTTACTAAAGAAGAACTTCAATATCAAGCTGCACGTTGTATGGATTGCGGAACTCCATATTGTACTTCTGATAGTGGTTGTCCAATTTCTAATATTATTCCAAAATGGAATGAACTTGTTTTCAAAGACAGATGGTATGATGCTTTACAGAGATTATTAATGACCAATAATTTCCCAGAATTCACTGGTAGAATCTGTCCTGCCCCTTGTCAAGAAGCTGCCTGTACTCTTAACTTAATTGATGACCCTGTTTCAATTAAAGCTATCGAAGCTGCAATTATAGATCATGGTTTCACTCAAGGTTGGATCAAAGCTAATCCTCCAACGTTTAGAACTGGTAAAAAAATTGCAGTAGTTGGTTCCGGTCCTGCTGGATTAGCTGCCGCTGATCAATTGAATAAAGCTGGTCACTTGGTAACTGTATTAGAAAGATCTGATAGACCAGGTGGATTATTAATGTACGGTATCCCAAATATGAAATTAGATAAAAGAATTGTTAAACGTCGTACTGATTTGATGGAAGAAGAAGGTATCACATTTGAATGCAATGTTTCTGTTGGTGAAGATATAAGTGTCGAAGAACTTAAGGAAGAATATGATGCCGTCATTCTATGTGTTGGATCAACTATTCCAAGAGATTTAAAAATTCCTGGTCGTGAAAATAATAATATTATGTTCGCAATGCAACTACTTCGTTCCAATACCAAGGCCTTATTAGATAATGAGCTTGAAGATATTAGAGTTACTCTTGCTGGCAAAAATGTCGTTGTTATCGGTGGTGGAGATACTGGTAATGATTGTTTAGGTACAGCAACACGTCATGGTGCAAAATCAGTTGTTAACTTTGAATTACTTCCAGATCCACCAGCTGAACGTGCTAAAGATAATCCATGGCCTCAATGGCCTCGTATTTTCCGTGTTGATTATGGTCATGTAGAGGTTGAAGAACATTATGGAAAAGATCCTCGTGAATATTGCATTTTATCTAAAGAATTTATTGGTGACGGCGAAGGAAATGTAAAGGGAATCAAAACAGTTAGAGTTGAATGGAAAAAATCAGATTCTGGTGCTTGGCAAATGGCTGAAGTTCCTGGATCTGAAGAGGTTTTCCCAGCCGATGTTGTTTTATTATCTATGGGTTTTTTTGGACCAGAAGCAGATCAACTTGAAACCAAGAAAACTCCTCGTGGTACAATTGCAACTACCGGGCAAAATGATTATAGAGTTGATAATGAAAGTAATCTTTTTGCAGCAGGTGATTGCCGTCGTGGTCAATCATTAGTTGTTTGGGGTATTCAAGAGGGAAGACAATGTGCTCGTGTTGTAGATAATTACTTAATGGGATCAAGTAGATTACCAGGTAATGGTTCAATTGAGTTACGTAACTATAAAATGCTTGAAGAATTAGCTGTTGAAGCATGATTTTCTTGTTTATTTTTTATATCTTATATATTTTTTTTTATTGCAACGCTTGTATAATGGTTTTTTTCTCTTTTATTTTGTTTTTACATTTATTTTTATAGTTTTATAAACAATAGTTTATTTACTTATTTGAAAAATTTTAATGCTTTGATTGAATATTGAATTAATGCTTCTATCTATTGGAATTTGAGCCAAGTATATGAATTATATATTATCTATCAAAAAGGAAGCTATAGTAAAAAAGTAGAAATAAAAAGGTTTGAAGAAATAAAAAAACACAAATATAAAAAGAGTAGTATTATAACTTTTAAATCACAATTTCGAACATGCAAGAGGTATTATTCTGAATCAGAATTAACAGGTTTTGGTGTACCTTTTGGACTTGACAACCATTCTATGTATCTGAGACGTCTTCTTTCATCTCTTGCTTTTTTCTCGTTTCTAGTCATTTTCTTCTTTCTAGTTCTGACTTTGATATTTGCAGGTGAATCATCATTATCAACAGTAATGTGAGCATTTAAGGCTCTATTAGCAAGTTTTCCATGACCACCATCTTCAAAGTTATTTTCATCAATTGCTTTAATGGCTTTATTAACAACAGTACCATTTTCAACAACCCATTGTTCAGGACATAAAGATCCAACAAACTCATTGTTATGGGATATCATTACAACACCACCACTCCAATCTCTGATTGCAACAGCAAGACCTCCTAAGGAATCTCTATCAAGATAATTTGTAGGTTCATCTAAAACCAATAAATGAGGATTATTCCACATTGCTCCAGCAATGACAACTTTAACAAGTTGACCTCCAGATAATGAGCCTAATGGAGTATGTTCAGCAATATCACCATCTAATCCAACATCTTCGAAATGTTTTACAACATTTCCTTTTATAGAAGAATCTCTAAAACCAAGACCACTAAGACCTTCTCTAGATGATTCATGATCATCGAATTTTTGAACAAGCTTTGAAAAACCTTCTTCGATAAGTTTTTCTCTACTTACCCATGAATTATATTTAGGTAACCAAAATTTCCATTTAATTTCATAACGGAATGATTTTTTTAATTTTTGTCTACCGACGACTGCTTCAATAGCTCTTTTTCCACGTCCGTCATCAATTTCAAATTCATGCTCCATCATTTTCTTTTCTTCTTCTGACGATATTTTACGAGATTCTTTTAATAAAACTTCTCTATCTTCACCAAATCTATATCTCCATTGTAAATATTGAACAGCTGTTATTTCTTTATGCTGTTCGACATATTGTAAAGCATGTTGTGCAATATAACCAATTCTTAAATTTGGATGTTTTTCTACAGTTCCTTGTTGAGGAACTAACTCTCCAGTCAAAAGTTTTATCAAAGTTGATTTACCGGCACCATTTGGACCTAAAATAGCAACTCTTGAAGATAATGATAAAGCACAAGATACATTAGATAAAGATGGTTTTGTTCCACCTGGATAAGTAAATGTTACATCAGTCATTTTAGCAACAGCTCTTGTATTTGATTTAACACCTGCAAGCATACCAGGAGCTGGGAAAGCCATTTTAACATTAGAATCAGTAAGAGTATAATAAGATTTTCCTTCTGGATTAGTTTTAACAAAATCAGAAAGATTACCTTTATAATTAACTAATTTTTTATTTTCATAATGAATAATATCAGAACAAACAATATCTAAGAAACCGGAGTCATGGGAAACAATTAATGAAGTTATTTCTAAATGACTTATAAGATAATCTTCTAACCATTTGACATTAGAAACATCTAAATGATTAGTAGGTTCATCTAATAAAAGAACATCAGCTTTCATAAGCATAGCTCTACCAAGTTCTAATTTCATTTTCCAACCACCAGATAATGAACCAACTTTTTGAGCTCTTCTTTCATCATTAAAACCAACTTCTTCAAGAGCTTTAGAAATTTCATCTCTTGAAACATTTTGAAGTTCTTCATCTTGAGCAATAAAACTAACAAGATCAAGATCAGCTTCAGAACCTTGTAATTTATGTTCAACAAAACAAGTTTTAAGTTCATCTTTTGATGGAAAACCTTCTAATTGACCATTTGCAATAGCTCTCATTAAAGTTGATTTACCTGCACCATTTCTACCACATAAACCATATCTATGACCTTTAAGTAAACGTAAATTAGTTTTATTTAATAACATTCTACTACCATAAGCTAAAGAAAAATCGGCATTAACAATTTCGATACCATCATCTAAAGAAGATTTTACAGGTACATGAAAAATAATTCTTAATTTTGATATAACAGAATCAATATAATTTTTTTTTTCATCTTCAGAAGAAAATATAAGTTCAGGAATATATAGTTCTTGTTCTAAATTTTCAGAAGAATTATCATTTTTATCAATAACTTGAAAACATTGTTCAAGGAATTCTTGAAGTCTTTTCCAATCATTAACATTTGCATCACATTGAATAATTGTACCAAGATAATTAAGTAATAAATCATTATCAATAATTTTATCTTTAATTAAATCTTTTGAAGTATCTAAATCAATGATACCATGAAATTTATGATCATCTTTTTGATTATTAGCATCTTCAATAACACTTAAAGCTTTTGCACCTAATTCTCTAACTTCAGGTAAAGAAGCATTATCAACAATTTTTTTAACAGAAGGTAATAAAATTGGTATAAATTTTTCAATTTCTCTTCTATTATTAACTAATCTTGTTAAATTTTCAATAATTATAACAGTTTTTCTTAATTGTTCTTGAGAAGAATTCGATAAAGTTATAGATCTATGTAAAATTGGTACTAATAAAGAAAGAGCAGGTTCAGTAACTTCAGCAACAAAAGTAATTGAAGATAAATCTTTTATACAATCAGGAACTTTTTTTGGATTTGCTAAAGTTTCAGTAATTATTGGATATTTATTTTTAAGATCTAAATTATCTAAAATATTAACAAAATTATTAATTGTTTTTTTACCCATTTCAGCTAATTCTGGTTTAAAATCAGTTACCATATCAGTTAAAATTGGAATTGTATCATAAAATTGAAATTCTAATAAATCATTTGGAGAATCTTCAATAATTTTATTAATTAATTTTAAAGCACCAATTTTACAAATCCATTTTGCCGAAGATTTTAAATAATTTAATAATAAAGGTAATAAAATTGAAGATAAAGCTTGAATTGGAATTGAATTATAAATTAAATCTATAGTTAATTGAGTTGATCTTTTTAAATTATTTTCTTTTTCATTTAATAAATCTAAAACTATATTTAAAAATTTTATAAAATATAATTCATTTGGATTATAAATTGATAAATTTTTAATTAAAGTTTGTAAAAGAATTAAAGAAGATTCTTTGATAAGAATTGAATTTTTATTTTTATTTTTTGATAAAGTTTTAATAATTAAATTTAAATTCCAAATTTCAATTAAATTTAATTTATTTTCAATTGTTGAATTTAAAATTTTTTGAATAATTTTATTACAAATTTTTTTAATTTCAGAAATTGAATTAACATATAAAAATTCATTAATTAAATCAGAAATTGGAGTTAAATTTAATTTTGATAATGAAGTATCTAAAGAATTTAAAGAAGATGTTGAATTTAAAGAATTTAAAGAAGTTGTTGAATTTAAAGAAGTTAAAGAAGTTGTTGAACTTGAAGGAGAAACTAAATTACTATTTGGTTGAGAATTATTAGAATATTTCTTTTTTTGATTACGATGAAAAGGTTTATTTAAATTGGCTTGTTGTTGATTTTGTTGATTCATATAACTTTGAAAAGATTGATTTTGATTTGAAGATCTTAAACCATTTGATTGAAAACCAACTGGAGAACCATAAGCACTATTAAGTACTGGTTGTTGTTGATAATGATTGTTATTATTATTATTACTTATTATTGAATCAAGATCATTATTTAAATTTAATTTACGACCTTTATTTTTTCTATTATTTTGATTTGGACTCTTTTTTGAGTCGTTTTCTACTTTCGGAGGCATCTTAATAAATATAAATATATATGGATATAAATGTAATAAGATTGATAATGAATATCAAATGTAAGAAAGTATAGAAAATATATGAAAAATTTATAAATATATATATATAATATATTAAGAAAGTATATAGGGGATATTTCTTTTATATGTCTATGATTAATATTATTATTTGGCTATCAAATTATTATTGAGTTATTTGATAATTAAAAAGAAATTTTACTTGAAAAAGAAAATTTTCAAAAGGGCAAAGAAAAAAAAAAATATTAAAGAAAAGCAGAAAGACGCAGATGAATGTAGTAGGAAGTATATGGACGTGGTGTGGCGCGCATGTGTGCGAAGTCAAATTTTTTATTAAAATTTTATTAAAAAAATAAAAAAAAAAAAGATAATTTTGATTAAAGATGAGCATTTATTGAATTGAGAAGAAAGAGAAGAAGAAGAAGAGAAATATAAAAAGAAGAAGAAAAAGATGATTGAATGAATGAATGAGAGGTTATTGATTATTGTTTGGATATCCAATCATTAAGACCATATTTATTTCTACAAATTTCAATACAATAAAATTGAACTCTTAAGACGAAAATAGTACCATGTTGATCATATTCTGAATTTGAATTTGTTCTTAATAAAGTACCAAAATTATAATCTTGAATTTTTTTTTCAAAATTTTTAATAAATAATCTCCATTTTTCTTTTGATTTATGATTTTTTAAATCATTTTCATCAATATTTAAAAGATAATCTTTATTTTTATATTCTGGAAATTCATTAATTAAAGCATCATATAATTCATCATCATATTTTGTTAATTTTAATTTTGAACCTGGGATTTTTGTAAGTAAGTTCCAAAATACTTCAGCTTGTTGTACTGCTTTGACAGCAAATTGTTTTTCGATATCTTCGAGATTATCAGCTTCTTCAGCATTGAACCCAGCAGCAGTCACAGACATTTTAGCAAAGTAAGTAAGTAAGTCAAGTGAAGTTAAGTCTTAATTGATGTGTTATTCCAGTGATTATTACCAGCAATCAGTCAGTGTCAAATAACATCAACCACCGAGTTACAAAAACAGTGGTTCTTCTGCTGCTACTGCTGCTACTTCTGCTACTTCTGCTACGATTACCACCACTGACTGTGCTACAGCACTGTTCTTGTTGGTGCCGGTGATTTCTTCAGGGTTATTTTGAAATTTGAAATTTGAAATTGCTACAGGAGCATACCACGTGACTATAATCGCCGTGGTTGTGGGTCTTCTCTATTGTAAAACTACTACTCAGTATATTAACTTACATTATTATTGTATTATTATATTATAGACGATAAAAGATGATATTGATAAGATAATGATAATGATAATGATAAGATAATGATAATTATAGATAAAATGATAATAAGATGACTTAATGTTTATTGATTTTTAATTTTTAACTTTTTAGTTTCTATTAGCTACTACGTAAAGGTCCCATAACTTCATTATATAACAATTTCTTTAATTGTTCAATTGTTAATTTTTCTTTATATTTATCAAAATCAAAAAAATTTGGTGGTATTGGATCTGCAATTGGTTCATCATTTGGATCATGATATAATTTTAAATATGGATGTGATAAAGCATCAACAATTTTAATTCTTTTAAGTGGATTAAATGTTAATAATTTTTCTAATAAATCTAATGCATATGGATTTGCATTTGGAAATCTTTCATTAAATGGTAATTTTCTTTTAAATGGTAATGATCTAATATATTCTCTTGCTCTTCTTGATTTTATTGTTGAAATATCTTCTGAAGATGGTGTACCTAAAATATCTAAAATTAAATATAATTGATTATGATAATCTTTACCTGGAAATAATGGTTTACCACTAATCATTTCTGCTAATATACATCCAATTGACCAAACATCAATTGCAGTTGTATATTCTTGAAATGTTAACATAATTTCTGGTGCTCTATACCATCTTGTTGCAACATATTCTGTCATATATCCATAATTATCTTCTGTTGATGCTATTGATCTTGCTAATCCAAAATCACATATCTTTAAATCACAATTTGCATTTAATAATAAATTTGATGGTTTTAAATCTCTATGTAAAACATTTGCAGAATGTAAAGCTTTTAAAGCTCTTAATCCTTGATAAATAAAATATTGACAATGATCATCACTTAAATTTTGTGTTTTAATAACTCTATGTAAATCTGTATCCATTAATTCTTGAATTATATAAACTTCATTAAATTCTTTAAAACTTATAGGTTTTTGAATATCTAAAATACTTATAATATTTTCATGATTAAAATGTTTTAATAATTTTAATTCTCTTAATGTTCTTAAACAAAACATTGGCCTTTCAAATGGTTTTATTTTTTTTATTGCCACTTTTTGTCCAGAAGGTTTATGTAATGCAGAACAAACAATACCATATGCTCCTTCTCCAATAATCTCAATTATTTGATAATGATCTGATACATTAAATGATATTTGTCTTGGTTTATTCTCACTCATTTTCTTTCATTTACTTTATATTAATATAATGAATTGATATGAAATATAATAAAGAATAAAAGAAAAGAAAGAAAGAATTAAAGAAAAAAAGAAATAAATAATGAAAAAAGATAAATATTATCTATTTATTATAATAATTTTTTTTGAAAATGACAAACAATCATAAAATTTTAAAATATTTTAAATAAAATACAAATATTGACTAACATTAATAAATACTACTGTAGTTGTCAATACTTTTATAAATACTAAAACTAAAACTAAATGTAAAACTAAATGTAAAAAAAAAGTAAATTAACTATTAAAGATTTACAATTTTCAATTTAGATTTACAATTATTAATTTCTAATAACTAATTTTCAAATTTCGATTATTTAAATTGATAAATTAACTTCCTTTTAAAATTCAAGATTAACAGGATTCAATTATTAATGAAACAAATAATCTCCAAATAATCTCTAAGCTTTTTTCTCAAAATATATAACCTTAATACAAAAAAATACAGTTAGATTAAAAAAAAAAAAAAAAAATCAGAAAACTTCAAGTTTTTAACATTTTATTACTTGTAATAATAATAATATACTTTTCAAAGAGATTAATCAATTAATGAAGTAATTAACTAACTAAGGCAAAGAAAGGAGTTGATTAACTGGTGAATATTAAAAACATTGAGTAAATTATCTTTTACCGTATTACATTACATTACCATAATATTTAATCTAATCATTTTATCATTTTAACATTTTATCATATTGTTTCAAGACTGTTTGAAGAAGAAATGCTCATTAAAAACAATAACAAAAAAACAACATTAACATTAGTAATATTTAGCCCTTTGTACATTTTGATTATTTCTAAATTTAGACACGAAACCGAATTGGCGGTACTGCCGTGGGCTGCATTTTTTGGGCTTCTCGGCTTTTGACATGAAATAATTGTAAAAAAGAAGCCAGTTTTATGGGGCTTCTTATTTATATAATATAACCTGAGGTAACTAATATAAATGATAAATGACATAAATGATATAAATGATAAATTAGAACTATTTATTACAGATGATTTGAATTATGATAGTTTCCATAAACTACATTTTTAATCAATTCAAAGGCAATTGTACCAACTGGAGGCAACATAATTTCATTTTCAGTTTTGGATTTGAGCAATTCAATTTCATTTTCATCTTTTGAGGATTCCAATTTTTTTCTATTTTCAATTAATTCTTTAATAAATGAACAATCAAACCATTTAGCATCATATAATTCAGGATCATGACCAAGGTTAATAATTTCATCATTATTATTAAATTCAACAAATGCTATACAACCAACCATTAAAGTTGCAGGATATGGCCAAGGTTGAGTAATATTAATAATAATTTTATTTGAAATAATATTTGTTTCTTCCCAAATTTCTCTTTTTATACAAGATTCTAAAGTTTCTGCAGGTTCTAAAAAACCAGCAATATTTGTATATAATTTTCTTGATGGAAATTTTTTATTGTTTGCTAATAAAATTTTATCATTTTTAAAATTTGTTATTGAAGTTATAATTGCAGTATCAATTCTTGGAAATGATAAATTTGAAAATTTTTTTGATTTTTCTAAACAATTTTCCTTAATCTCATTTGTACAAAATAATTTATTACCTGAATTTATTGAAATTATTTTATTACCACATGATGAACAAAATTTATTTTTATTTAACCAATCAAAATACATTTTTGATTGAGAAAATATTGAAGCATTAAAGTTATTTAAAAATTTTAAATGATCAAAGAAATTAAATTTATTACCAATAAATTCATTATTATCATCAAGATATAAATGATTACTATCAAGATTTGTATTTAATAAAATATCTTTAATTTCATTATTCAAAAAAGTATTATTTGTAATATCAATTGCAAAATATGGTATACCTTTATAAGCTTTATTATATATAAAGTTATTTTTTGAGCTATTATCTAAATTAGTTGAATCATCAAGACCTAAGAATAAAATATTTGAATAATTTAATAAATCATTTTTAATTTTTAAATATTCTTTTGAATTATTTTGATCATTTAAAATATAATTTGATAAATTGATATGTAAATTATTCCAATTTGATAAATAATTTTTAATTTTTAAATTTTTATTAATATCTAATTTAAACAATTCTAAATTTTTAATATTTTTCATATCTTTAATATATTTATCATTTTTATCTTTATTAAAATTTGTTGCAATTAAAATTGGATTTAAATTTTTTAAAAAAATTAATTTTGTTCCATTGAATTCAATACATGATTTTATGAATTTTAAATCATTTCTCAAGAAAGAAACTCTATTCAAGGCTTCATACCCAAAAAAAATTGAATTCATTTTGATTTTATGCTTCAATCGAAGTAATTGAGTAGATTGATAATTCTATCTATTATATTTCTTCTAATTCTTCTATCTTTATTATAATTATCTATCTTTGTCTTTATATAATCTATTGCTGATAGATAATAGATCTATTAGTAATTGAAATTACAATTAGTAATAAAACCCAAAAAATACAAATGAGACCAAACTAACGGATCTTCTTAATTTTTCAAGCCTTGCGATCCGTTTTTTTGAGTGGCGGTGCTGTCGGATCTTAATGTGGCGGTGTTGCTGCTGCCGGAGAAGTCTCGTCTGGTGCACCATCTTCTTTTCTTCTGTTCTTCCTCTTTTGTTGATCATCTTCTTCTCCTTGCTTGCTTATAAAACAGCAAAAATCGAAACAATCTTTATTCTACTTCTATTATTATTACTCCCATTTTAATTCATATTCATTCAACTAAATCAAGTCAATTATACATAACAATAGCAATGCCTTATCAAACAAGAGAACAAACTCTACCTTCTTCTTCGACAATAACAATTCAGCAGCATTCTGATGATGCTCCTCATTTGATTCTCAGACATAACTCGAACGCCACTGCTGATTCAATAAGAAGAAATACTCCTACAAGACCTCATGTATCATGGGCTGAGGAAACTGTAGATAACGAACATATGAATAAAAAAAAGACAAAAAGTATGTATATTCTATAACTTATTCAATTTTATTCAATTTAACCATAAGTTTTCATATATTAACATTATTTTATATAATAGTATGCTGCATATTTCATCCTCAAAGAGATTTCGACGGTACCCCAGATTCTGGTTCAGATTCAAGTTCGGATTCAAATTCTGATTCTGATTCTGATTATGAAGAAATTTTGAATAGAAATAATAATTTACCTAAATCTCATGATAAACATAATAACAAATGTAATCATAATCATAACCATGATAATAGTCAAAATGATTTTAGTAATTCTGATAAGAGAGACCTAAATAATAGTGAAAATAATAAAATTTCAAAAATTAAAAGGCCTTCAAGTCCAAATGCTTATGAAAAACAACCACATTATGAAAATAAATCAAAATTACCTCCTTCTTAATAACTAAAATCTTCACTTATATTACTTTATTTCTCATTTCTTTATTCATTTAATTATTTGTTCACTTTCACATATATATATATACATATATAGATTTATTTATTTACTTATTCAACTCAATTTAATTCAATTCAATTCAAATCGAATTTTGACCTTCAATCATTAATCAAAATGCATTTCCTAATCTTAATCTTGGTGCTATATTCATTGATAATAATTCTTGAAATAATAATTTTGCTGCATATGGCATTTTCATTTTTATAACTTCTTCACTATTTTTACATGTATTACACCATCCATGAAATCCCATCAATCCACATTTATTACAAACATCAACATCAAAAACATCTGATGATAACATTAATCTTTCTAATAATAATTGTGATGCTCCATATGCTATAACACAATCTCTTTCCATTTCTCCTAATCTTAATCCTCCATCTCTACTTCTACCTTCTGTTGGTTGTCTTGTTAAAACTGCTCTTGGTCCTCTTGCTCTTGCATGCATCTTATCCATAACCATATGTTTTAATTTTTGATAATAAATTGGCCCAAAAAATATATATGCTTGTAAACATTCTCCAGTAATACCTGAATATAATTGATCTTTACCTGAATAACTAAATCCTTTATCAATTAAAATTTTTGACATATCTTCTAATTTTGATCCTCCAAAACATGTACCATATTCTAATGTACCATTCAAAACCCCTGCTTTACCTGATATTAATTCAAGCATTTTACCAACTGTCATACGTGATGGAAAACCATGTGGATTCATAATAATATCTGGTGATATACCATCATCATTAAATGGTAAATCTTCTTGATTTATAATTATACCACAAACTCCTTTTTGTCCATGTCTTGAAGAAAATTTATCTCCAAGTTCTGGTCTTCTTGTTTGTCTCATTAAAAGTTTAATTAATGGTTGTTCTCCACTTGTTTCTGTTAATAATACTTGATCAATATAACTCGGTTCAGGAGCTCTATAAATTTGTGGAGATTCTCTATATTCTGTACTTGTACCTGTACCTGGTGCTGTATTTAATGGTACTGATTTATTTGCAAATATTTGTCCACTTTTAATTCTTAATCCAACTTCTGATAATCCATCACGTCCTAATGTACCATGTTCCCAAATTGGATCTCCATTATCATCAACTCTAACACCTGCAATAATATCCTTTGTATGATTCGAATATCTTTTTAAAAGTATTGTTTCTTTTCTAAATGTTTGACATCTACCAAATCCTCTATCAATTGATGATTTATTTAAAACTAAAGCATCTTCAATATCATATCCTGAATATGACATAACTGCAACTGTTGCATTTTGTCCTGCAGGTAATTTATCATATTCAATTAATTCAATTGTTTTAGTTTTAACCATAGGTTGTTGTGGATAACACATTGTATAAAGTAATGTATCAATTCTTCTAAATTGATTATATGCTATTGCTCCAATAGCTTGTTTACCCATAGCACATTGATATGTATTTCTTGGTGATTGATTATGATGTGGATATGGAATTAATCCTGCAACTGCTCCAAGAACTGTAAATGGTTCAATTTCTAAATGTGTTGTATCTCCAACAACTAAATCTTTTTCATAAAGTGCAATAAATGAATCATTTTCTTCATTAACATCTAAATATTCAACTAATCCATTTTTTAAAAAATCATCAAATTCCCATTCCCCCAATTTTAATTTTCTTAAATGGTCTGCTTTAACTTTAGATTTTCCATTTTTATCAACTATTATTAAAGGTCTACAAATTCTACCAGAATCTGTTGCAATTTGAATTGCACGTTGATACAGATTTGCATAAATTGAAATAAATGGGGATACTTTACCACTTCTTCTTAATTTTCTAAATGTTCTTAAAAATTTTTTCGGTAATTTTGTTAAACCAATTATACTACCATTAATATATATTCCATAATTATTTCCCATAAATATTGAATTATAATCAGCATATCTTATGTCTTCAACACCTAAATTTAAACATAATTCAGTTACAGTTTCTTCTTCATCATCCGTTGTAATATGTGTCATTAAAGCTAAATTTTTAACTAAACCACATGCTTCACCTTCAGGTGTATCTGAGGTACACAACATACCAAATTGTGAAGGTTGTAAAGCTCTTGGACCAGAAACCTTTCTTGATTTTTCAAATTGAGATGAAATACGAGTCATCATACCTAAGGCTGAAATATATGATAATCGACTTAAAACATGAGTAACACCAGCTCTTTCCATCTTAAATCTTTTTAAACTCCAATTACCCGTTGAAATTGAATTTGCTAAACCACTTGTAATATAATTTGAATAAACACTTATAGATAATAAAGGATCAAATTCATGAACTCTATTTGATTTCTTTAAAGCTTTATCAATATTATTTTTGAAATCTGTATTGAATTTTTTAAATAAATCTTCAAATAAAAGTGACATTAATTGACCAGCTAATTCTAATCTTTTATTACCAACATAATCTCTATCATCAACCATAGTGGAATCATGCATGGCCATTATAACTCTTCTTGTCATAATTGCCATATAAAGTCCCTTTTCACGTAAATCTAAACCATTTTCTGCAGATATATGAGCAATAATAGTATTTGCAATACATTCAATACCTTCTTGTATTGGAGTTAATCTTGGAGCATTAAATCGTCTAATTGATTTAACTCTTTGACCAATATACTCTAAAGCATCTTTTTGAGTTAAAATATTCATTTTTAAAGGATCTTCGAAATTTATTGCAAAAATATCTTGATAATTAATATCATCACCACAAATCATTTGTAAAATTTCTAAATCAGAAATTATTCCAGAAGCTTTTAAAGCTATAACAATTGGAATTTCTTCAGAAATAGAATTATGTTTCAAATAAATTTTATTATATTTAGTTACAATATATGTTTTTGATTTTCTTTCATGAGTAGAAGAAGTAACAGAAGCTTGAACTATATTTTTTTTTTCATCAGATTCAACAATTATTCTATTTTTAGATAATTGTTCTTGAACTAAAATAGCTCTCTCAACACCATTTACAATAAAATATCCACCAGGATCCTTGGGACATTCATTTAATTTAGCCATTTTAGAATCAGTTAAACCTTCTAAAATGCATCGAGTAGATCTTAACATAATTGGCATTCTACCAATTTCAAGATCTCTATTCATTATAATTTTTCTACCTCTAGTATATTCAATATCAACATATATTGGAGCTGAATAAGTTAAATCTCGTAGTCTACATTCATGGGGAGGATTATTAATTTCTTTTGGAGGTACTTGTTTAGCTTTCTTATTTGTGAATTTGGAAGAAGTTTGTCTAATTGATTTCTGACCAACTCTTATATCAACATATTTCAAATAAAAATCTGGGTCAACATCACTAAAAATATATTGATTTGCTTCTATAATTTTTTTCATATCAATATCAACAAAGAAATTAAAAGAATCAAGATGTTGTTTGACTAAACCTTTGACTTTTAAAAAAGCAGGTAAAAGATTCCATTTATCTTCGGCTGTATTTATTGGATCACATATATCTTTTCCTTTATATTTTTGTTGTAATAAATCATTAAATGCTTCATCCTTAACAGTCGTATGAGAATGTTTTGAACTAGATGTTTTGGTCACCCCCTTTCTTCTTCCTTTTGGCATTTTGTAAAAGTACTGAATTCAACCACTGGTAGCAATATAATCAACAGTTTCTGAATCTGAAATAGACTTTAATTGATCAATAATGATGAAAGAAGCTCATTACTAATCCAAATCCATTTTTTTATTATTGACCTTTTTTGAAATTGCTTCTTTCTGAAGCTTCAGTTTTGGGATTGAAAAAAACAATAAGCCTTGGATCCGCGGGCAGAATCCGCGGTTTCGAAGATACTGGAAACAAACTTTATTTTTTAATTGTTTTTTAGCAAATTTACAATGATATTATTAGCCAAAATATCCCATCTATTTTTAAAAAAAAAATTGAAAGAAATAACGTTGAAAACAGTGGTTTTAGCTACTCTTTCTTCAAGTCTCCTTAATAGATTCAGATTGATTTAGGTTTTACCAACCCAAATCTAAACTTTTCCGTGCTGCGGATTTCGAGATCGTGGAAAATTTAAATTTTCATGAAAAAAAAAATCTTTTTTTTTCATGGGCCAAGTTTTTTTATCTCAGATTTGAAAAGGAATAAAAAACTACGAAAATAAACAAAAAAGAAAAAATCATTAAGTGAAAAATCAATATTAAATATTAAAATTCATTGATATTTTATTTCTACTAAGCTTTAATATCTTTCTAGAATGTCTGAAAGTAATACCGAAGCCCATTTGGAAAACCATTTGGATTCTGCCACAGATAATGCCAAACTTCCATTTACAGAACAACATTATTTTTCTTCTTATGATCATTTTGGAATTCATGAAGAAATGTTGAAAGATAATGTAAGAACATTATCTTATAGACAAGCAATTTATAAAAACAAAGATTTATTTAAAGATAAAATTGTTTTAGATGTTGGTTGTGGTACTGGTATTCTTTCAATGTTCGCAGCTAGAGCAGGTGCAAAACATGTTATTGCTGTTGATATGTCAAATATTATTGGAATGGCAGAAAAAATTGTTTCATTAAATGGTTTAGAAGATAAAATTACACTTTTAAAAGGAAAATTAGAAGATGTTGAACTTCCATATCCAAAAGTTGATATTATAATTTCTGAATGGATGGGTTATTTTTTGTTATATGAGTCAATGTTAGATACTGTTTTAGTTGCAAGAGATAAATATTTAAAAAAAGATGGTTTAATTTTTCCAGATAAAGCTTCAATTCATATTGCTGCTATTGAAGATGCTCAATATAAAGATGATAAAATTAATTTTTGGGAAGATGTTTATGGTTTTGATTATTCACCATTTATTGAAGTTGCAATGGCAGAACCATTAGTTGATACAGTTGAATCAAAACAACAAGTTACAAATTCATATAATATGATTGAATTTGATCTTAATACTGTAAAAATTGAAGATTTAGCATTTCATAAAAATTTTACTTTAACTGCAACAAGAGATGATTATGTTCATGCTTGGGTTGTATGGTTTGATATTATTTTTCCATCAGATTCATTTAAAAATGAAGTTAGATTTTCAACATCACCACATCATCGTTATACACATTGGAAACAAACTGTATTTTATTTAGATCAAGTTTTAAGTGTTAGAAAAGGTGAAAAAATTAAAGGATCTTTAGCTTCCAGACCAAATAAAATTAATCAAAGAGAACTTGATATTGAAATCAAATGGGATTTTAAAGCTGGTGGTCAAAATGATGATAGAGCACAACATAGTAAATATAATTATTTCTTACGTTAAATTATTTTTTTTAGTTTCAATTCATTATTATTTTTATTAATTTTTATTAATTTTTATTATTTATTAGCTAAATTATAGCTGAAATATATTTTTTGTACTTTAATAATTAATTATAATTTTTCAATTTCATAAACTTTTTTTTTTTTTTTTTTTTTATTTTTTGATTTCTTTTATTTAGAATCTTTATGAGTTTACGATCATATAAAGTTAATATAACTATAAAAGGATCAAAGAATACTCATTTGGTTAGAAAAAAAAAGAAAAGTTTAAAAAAAAGTTAAAGAAAAATCAAAAGGAAAAGTAAAAAAAAGAACAAACAGCCAAAAAAAAAAAGCAATTAAAATTAGAGGGTCATTATAGCATTTATATATTATTAAATATTATTATATTAGATAAAAATTTCATCATTTTTTAAAATTTTTTTATCTAAAATTATATCACAACATTGTTCAGGTAAAATTGGATCAAATTTATTTTTTTCATTATAATCTAATAGATATTTTGGTAAATTTGAATTTAAAATATTTTTAATATAATTCAAATTTTTAATTTCATCTTGTTTAATTAATTGATTTTCAATTTTTAAATCATTATCAATTTTATTAATAAATTCATTCGTGATTTCAGAATCATTATTTTCAGTCTCGTGTTCATTTCCATTTTCATGTTCATGTTCATGTTCACTTTCATGTTCAGTATCAATAGTTGTATTTGATAAACAATGATCAGTCATTACATCATCATGGTCATCATGGTCATCATTATCTTGGTCATTATCTTGATCTTCATCATTTATTTCATGATTATTATTATTAGTGGTTGTGATAGATTTATCTTGAATATGATCACAATCTTCAATAAATTCACCACATTTATTACAAACATCATAAATTGATTGAAAATGAGAATTTGAATTAAATTGATTAAAGACTTGAGTAATTAAATCTAAAGAAGGTACTAAACCAATTTCATGAAATGAATCAATATTAAAAAAATTATATTCAATTTTTGAAACAATTTTATAAAAGAAATTTTGATTTTTAATATTATTAATTTTTAAAATTAATGGAATTTTAATATTATTTGATTTATTCATTTTAATTGAAAATTTTTTTGCTTGAATAAAAAATTCATAAATATCAGATTTATTTGATTTAAAGTTAGTATTTGAATCATAATTATAATTACTGTTATAATTAAAATTATAATTTAAAAAGAAATTTAAAAATGGATACCATGGAGAATTTATTGAAGAATTATAATATTCATAAATAAAAGCTAAAACTAAAGCAATGATTCCATGAATATTTTCATCGAATAATAAGTTTGAGATTAATGAATTATTTGCAGTGAATATAGAAGATTTTGGTATTCTTATCAAAGGTTGATACATGTCCTCGTTGTCGTCTTCTTCGTCCTCATCATTTTCTAGATCGTCTTCCATATCTTCTTTTGAATTCTTATCTGAATGTTCATCTGAATGTTTGCTTGAATTATCTTGTAAGTCGTTATTTGTATTTGAATGTGAGTCATTATCATCTTGAATATGATCATTATCATCATCTTCTTCTTGAGGAGGAAAGGATAGTAGTAGATTTGATGGATTTAAATCAGATTGAGCAAATAAACCAATTTTACCTTTTGAATTTGATATAAATTTAATATCTGGATGAATAAGTATATTATTTTCTTCAAACCAATTTAATAAAGAATTAAGATCCGACATAATTTTTTAAAGAATATGTTATTATAATATATGAAAAGGTATGAAATGATAAGTGATAAAATATAGTATAATATAATATAATACGATATGATATGATATGATATGATATGATATAATAGGAGGGGAGTAAAAGAATAGAAGAATAAAATATTTACTAAATATTATTAAATATTATTAGATAAGTAATTATTATTAAATATTATTAAATTATGAAATAATAAAGGGTTTATATATGAAATAAATCTTAAAATATTGGTAAAATGAAAGGTAAAAAAATGTGAGTTTGTTCTATTTAAAAGTAAAAGTGAATAAATGCAAAGACAAAGGAAACTATTATGAATTGTAATTATAATGAATTTTGATATAGAGTCTACTGATATTAAATGAAATTATTTATAAAATGATATTGATATTGATAATAAATGAAATTTATTTTTTTTCTTTAAGAAGAACTTGTAATGGAATAATGGAAAAGTATAAGTAATTGGAAGCGTATTCTGTGATCAGAGACTCAAACAAAGACCATTTTTCTCTTTCTCAGAGTTTTAATTATTTAACTGTTTAATTATTTAATTATTTAATTTTTTTAATTAGTATTTGGTTTAGTAATTGGTGAAGTAATGTAGATTATTAATTATTTGCTTTATTATCATTCATTATTAATTTAATATTTTTTTATTTTGATTTTCCAAATTTCAGCTGCTGAGAGTGGTAAAAATAAAAATAAAATGGCAAACAAACAAACAAACAAACTGCAAACAAGGGCAAAAATCAAAACCCGGACAAAAAAAAAGAAGAAAAAGAAAAACAAGACAAAAAGGAAAAAAAATAAGAAAAAGGGAAAGAAGCCAGAAACACGGGAGGCCTTAGTCAGCACGGCCACCAGCATCAGAGGTCTGCACGTGAATCAAACAACCCCGGGGTTAAAACTAACCACACTGCGCCGGTTTAAGGGGGTGCTACTAGTGGCTTTAATGGCTGTGTACCAGTGGCTGTGCACCTAGCAGGGCTACGTGATAAGTCCGTGACAAATACGTGATACATGCAGCACTCGCCAGATCCAGAAGAAGCACACGAACCAGAAGCAACAGAGACAACAACACCTTCACTTCAATCCAATCCAATACGATATAATACAATATAATACAATACAATATAGAATAGAATATAAGAAACTGCCCCTATTTATATTATAAAGGTTATTATTCAATTCATTCCAAAAACTACAGTTTCCAAATACTGGTATTCCTTTTCTCAATTCTTCTTTATTGAAATCATTTCTCAAATATTTCAATTTTAGTCGATATCAATCAATTTCATTCAATTTCAATCAATCTCATTCAATCTCATTCAATCTTAATCAATCTTATATATAAATTATGAATGACGATAATATAGTTCTTGAAGAAGAAGAAGAAGATGACGATGAAAATGAAAATGAAATTGAAACTGGAACTGAAAATCATGATCAAGATAAAGATCAAAAACCAAAAGATGATCAAAATCAACAACAAAATGAAAAATTAAGTAATAGTGAAGAGAATATAAATAATAGTTCTAATCTTAATTCAAATCATAATTCAGATTCTAATTTTCAGCAGAAGAAAAATATTGATAATAATATTGATAATAATATTAATAATAATATTAATAATAATATTGATAATAGTATTGATACAATTGATAAGGATGATAAAGATGATAAAGAAAATAAAATTGATTCAGATTCTGATTTAGATTCATATATAGATTCAGATTTAAATTCAAATTTAAATAACTCAAATATTAATACTACCAATAATGAAAATGATAATGATACAACTTATGATGATAGAGATTTTGCAAATTCTTCATTTATTTCAACTTCTTATAGACAAAGTTTTGATTCAAATACAATAAATTTTAATAATTCTTTTTCTTTAAATAATTTAGGTATGAATAATTTAACTTCAACAAAAATTTCTCCATTAGGTCCAAATTCAATTTTTGAATTAATTTCAAATTCTGATTTAAAAAGAAATAAAAATAAAAATTCTTTATTTATAATTAATAATAATTTTAGAATTGATTTAAATTCTCCTTCAAAATTTGATATACCAAGAGTAAAATTATCAAATATAACTCCAATTAATAAAAAACAAAATTTATCTTTTGATAATTATTTAAATTCAATTCATTTAGAATTTAATAAATTTGAAAATAATAGAAAATTAACTCAATCAACTTTAAATGCTTTATCTTCAATTAATTCAAATAATTCAAATAATATAAATAATATAAATAATAAATCAACTAATAATTCTATAAGTAATAATATAAATACAAATAATGATTACACTTCAAATGATTTATCAAATGTACCTTCAATATTCTTTCAACAAAATTTTAGATTAGATAATCCAAGAATTTTTAATAAAGTTATAGAAAATTCAAAAATTTTATCTTCTTCAATTAATAATTCCTCTTCTTCAGATAATAATAATAATAATAATCATAATGATAGTAATAATAATTCAAATGCAACAGAAATTTATCTTGAAAATAATTCTCTATTACAAGAAAAATTATCTTGGTATTTAGATATTATTGAAATTCATTTGATTAATGAAATTTCTAAATCTTCTGATTCTTTTTTTAATACTTTAGATGAATTATCTTTAATTACAAAAAATTCTCAAGATTCAATAAAAATTCTGAAAAATATTGAAAAAAAATTAATAAATTTAAAAAATTTAAATTTTATAAAAAATAAAAAAATTTTATTAAAAATTATTAAAAGAAATAATATTCAATATTTACAATATTCAATTAATCAAATTCAATTAATTTTAAATTTAAAAAAAACTATTGATTTTTTATTTTTTAAAGGAAATTTTTTAAATTCTCTAAATTTAATAGATTTAATAAAATTTTTAATTTCTGGCGATTTAATTTCAATTTTAAATTATAAAGAAAAAATCAAAATTTGGCCTATGAATTTAATTAATATTTTAAAAAAGTTCAATAATTCAAATAATTTATTAAATTTAAATAATTTAAATTCTTTAAATCCTTTAAAAAAAGATTTAACTAATTTAACTGAAAGAATTGGTAATTCATATATAAACTTATTTTTAGATTTTTTAATAACTGATTTAAGAGATCATTATGAAAATACAACTTATGATGATACTTTATTTAGAATTATTCAAAGTTTTTCAAAAGAATTATCAATGATTAAAAGACATTCAAAATCTTCAAGTATTGCTTTTATAAATAAGACAAATTCTAATAAAAAAAAAATTAATAAAAATTATTTAAACTTAAATATAAATTTTAGAAATATTTTAAATGAATATATTTTTGGTCTTGTTAAATGTAATAAAATTTTAATTGCCTTTAAAACTTATGAAGAAAGATTAATTGTTGAGTTTAAAAATATTATAAAATATCATTTACCTTCTTCAAAAGATAATTTTATATCAAATTCAAATTCAAATTTAGGCTCTGAAACAAATTCAGTATCTTCAATAGGTAGTAATAGGAGTAATAATCATTTAAACTTAAACTTAAGTACAAATTCAAATTCAAATTCAAATTCTAATTCTAATTTAAATTTAAATTTAATTACAAATTCAAGAATGTCTTCAACAGCTTCTCTAACTACAACTTTAATGAATAATAGAAATAGAAGTTTAAGTCAAATTAATTTAAATCAAATTCAACAAAATAGTGGTAGTCAAATATTAATTGATTCGATTAGATCTTTAACTCCAAAAGATTTCGAGATAATTTTATTTAAAATATATTGTGATTTATCTGAAGGTTTAAGAAGATTGACATCACATCAAAAAATTTTATTAGATACTGCTTTGAATACAATTGATTCTCAAAATGAACAAAATTTTAGTGAATTGATTATAAAATTAGATATTACAAAAACTATAGAACATTGTATTTTAACGGTTCAAAAAAGAATGGCAAAAATTATTACTATTAGACAAGATTTAAATGTTCAAACTTCTGTTGAGTTTTTTTCAAGATTTTATTTATTAAATTATTATTTTTTAGTTGAATGTGAAAATATTAATATTTCAGGTTCAATGAAACAAAACTATTTGAAAAATATACTTGATAAACATGTTAATCAATACGGACTTTTATTTCATAAGAATTGTATAAGTAGAATTGGTTTAAAAATCGATAAAGAGAATTGGAAAGATTATAAACATGCATCAACGTTTCAAAATCTTCTTGATGAAATAATTGAATCTGGTGATAAAGAACCTCAGAAATGGCAAGATTCTGTTGATTTAAGAAAAGAATTTAATCGAATTAATGAAAATAATTCAATTTTATCAAATATTGATGAAACTTCAAGTTTCATAAGTGAAAATAGTAAAAATAATGAATCACCAATAATTGAAACCAATTCAAAAAGTGAAAATAATGAAGATAAATCTGATGGCAAAGAAGAAAATAAAGAAATAAATGAAGGAGAAAAAATAGAAGAGAAAAAAATAATCAAAAAAGAACAAGCTGGAAATACATTAATTATAAATGATAAAGAATATATAATACCATATTTTATTATTGATGTATTAGAAGCAGTTAAAGATTATATATTATTAATGAGTAAATTTCCACAATTTCAAAAAAATTATGAAACAAATTTATTAGATTTAATTATAATGATTAATAATAAAAGTAAAAATTCAGTTCTAGGAGCAGGAGCAACAAGAACATCATCACTAAAACATATTACTGTCAAACATTTAGCAATTTGTTCTCAATCACTTGATTTTTTGATGGGATTATTACCAATAATTAAAAAAAGTTTCAATAGACTAAATCCAAATTTCAATAATGATAAAAAAATTGAAAAACCAGTAAATTTTGAGTTTGGTAAAAATTCTACAACAATTGAGAATATTAATGGAAATGGTAAAAAAAATAGTATAGATGGAATTGAAAATAAAAGTAATGAAAAGAATGAGAAAAATGAAAATATAGAAGAAAAAGGTAATGAAGAAAATAAAGAAAGCAAGGAATTAAATGATATCAATGAAAAAGGAATTAATGAAGAAATTAATAAAACAATTGAAATTTTAAAGAAACATCAAACAGAAATTTTTAATAAATTAATATCAATAATGAATGATAGAATTATTGCAAGAGTTAAAGAAATTGAAGAAGTCAATTGGAGTGAACCAATAATATTACCAAAAATTTGTCATAAATATATGGAAATTTTAGTCAAAGATATTAGTACAATTGCAAGAGTTTTAGTTAAAAATTTATCTGAATTACAATATTCATTTATATTATCAAAAATTTTTGATAATTATAAGAAAAAAGTTATTGAAGAATATACTAAAGTTAAATTTAAAGATGATATTGAAAAAAATATAATGATGAAAGATATTGATTACTTTCGAGATAAATGTAGTAATTTACCAGGGTATGGAAATTCTGGACAAATTATTTGGGAAACAATTAATGGTATGAAAAGCAAAGAAGATAAGATTATGGAAGAAAAAATGAAAAATTCTAATTAATACTATATTATCTTGTATATGTTATATATTTATGGTTTATATTGTATTTAAAGATTAAAAAGAGTTTAATATTATATTTTCCAATTGTTCATTATCTTTATTAGATTTATTATTAGATATATCATTATCATCATCATTATCATTATCAATTTGTAATCTTTTAAAGTTAATCTTTGGAGTTTCATTCAAGTTATTATTATTGAATTGATCACTTGAATTGAATAAGTAATTTTTATAATCTTTTTTCTTTAAATTCCAATTCAATTGATCTTTTTTATAATCCCAAGATTTTGAAGATAAATTGTTTAAATTTAATTTTTTTTCGCGATTAACTTTTTCTTCAAGATTTTTAATTTCATCATTTAATTCATCATCTTCATTATCTTCATTATAAAAATCAAAATCTGAATCTGAATCTGAATCTGAATCTGAATCTGAATTAGAATCAGGCTTTAAAGTTGATGAAGATAAAGATGAATTTTTTTGTTTCATTAAAACTTTACCATTTTTAATTGAAATCTCAATTGCATTTTTTTTCCTTAAATTTTTATTTAATAAAATTTTTTGATTATTTTTAAATTTTTGATTTTTTTTTAATAGAAGAATTTTTTCATTCATTGATAAAGTTGAATTATTCCAATTCGAATTTAAATTATTATCATTATCATTATTTATATCATTGATACTATTTATATTAAAATCAGATACTTGATCAATAATTTTAGTTCTTTTTTCAGAATTATTCTGATAATTAAGTAAATTATTTAAATTTTTATTTGCTTTATCTAAATTTTCATTAATTGAATTGATTGAATTAATTTTTCTATCATTTTCAATTTTTTTGAAAATTTTATCTTGTTCTTTATAAACATTTGAATTGAAATTTAATTTAAAGTTTTTTTTCTTTTTACTGTTATTATTATTATTATTATTATTATTGTCTACAAAATTATTTGATTTGAAATTATTTAATTCAATTAAGTTTTTCTTTTCATTAATTAGATAATTAGTTAAATTTAATTTTTCATCTAAGGAGATTAAAGGCTTTTTACAAAAAGTACAAATATTTAAATTATTTTTTAATTCTTTTATACAAATTATCTTACCACAATTTAAACAATTTGGAGTTAATTGATTTAAAGGATGTTTAACACCATTACAATTACATATTATTAAATTTTTTTCAATATTTGAATCTGGATTTGAATTTGGATTAAGTTCTGATAATGAAGATGGATTTGATAATTCTAAAGATGTTAAAACTTCGTCGATATTCTCAATATCTAATATTCTTTGTTGTTTATTTTTACTCATTTTAGCTAATTATAATTGATTACTATTATTATCATATCAATTAAATTATTTTTATCTTTTATATCTTATTTATTACTATATTTGTTTCCATTTCTAATTATATTCAATCAATTATTATATTTCCGATCAGGTGATATATATGAGTCCACACGTCTGGGTCTCTTGATTTCTTATTTTATCGAATAATGATAAATAAGATAAAGTTCATGGGAAGTAAATGAAGAGTTGATCAGATCAGATAGTTATTCACTTATGGAAATTATACAGGATTCATAATTATTTAGAGTCAATTCCAAATTGATGAATATGGAGAGAGTTGCAGAAGTAGCTTACAATTCAGGATTTGACCATAACATTGAAAGTAAAGATTTTTAAATATCTTCCAACCTTCATAATTTTGAAGTTTTGAAGTTTTGAAATTTTGGATTCTGGATATTGGATATTGGATATTGGATATTGGATTATCAGTTAAACTTGAACTTTTTAAAATATTCTTTTGATTGAAGTCATCTCCTATGTGTTTTCAAGAGACTTACTCAATTTTATTTCAATAATATAGATAAGTAATATATATTTATTATATAAAGCAAAATATATTACAGTTTCAAAACCTTTTTAGTTGGAACTTAAAGTCATCTTAAATAAGCAATTTTTGGTTTGGGTATAGTAACTTCTCAAAAATTAGTTCTTTAGATCCATTTTCAATTTCAACTGTAAAGCTGATCGGGAAGATAAAACAAGTCGGCAATCGTTTGGATTTAGGCTATTAAATTAAATTTTCCTATCCTAACCTGAAAAAGTTAGGAAAAGTTAGGAAATAAATATCATGCGTGGTCACGTGATATTAAAATGTTTTAAAATAAATATTTCACTTATGGGAATTTTCATGTGTATTTTTCTCCTATAAATCACGTAGCCTATTATCTGTACTTGTATAAACACTAACCAAGAAAGTCCAAAGTTTGATGAGTTGCAGTGAATTTAATCTTATTGTTGATATTGTTTTGAAACCCTTTTTATTCTCCAAAAGAGCCATCAAATCTAAGTTGGATTAAAAGATGAAAATCATTGAATTCGTTGAATAATAAAAATTTCAATTAGTTTATCTGTGGTCCTTTACTGGTTTTGAAATCTTATTTCAATTTGCTTTTCGTTCGTAAAGATATCCAATTTTGATGATATTTAAATTAAGGATTAATAATCTCAATTCTTTATTACAGACTTTATTGGATGGAGCAATTATGGAATTAATAGCAATTGCAGTTTGACAAGTTTTTAAATAAGGTTTAGAGAAAATTTTTAGCAATATTAAGTAATCTAAAGAAGATTGCCATTTTGTTTTTTGTTTGATTGCTTTTTTTCTAGTAAGTTAATAATTTGCTTATTTCAATTTATGAATAGGTTTGGATTGTTCTAAATTTAGTAAGGAATAGTGAAATTTGTATATAAACTCCACTGATATGCTTTAAATGATGATTTTATTTAACTTATTGAAATATATTAATAAATTAATAATATATGTAAAAGATGGATTCACCAGAAGAAATTTTTGTTCCACTACTAAAAAGGTTTTTTACCATTTTCAATTTATTTTATAATTTTATATATTTATAAAATTAAATTTTTTATGAAATTTTTTAAATATAATAAAAATAAAAAATTGAATAACTTTTTAATTTATTTAAATAAAAATAAAAATATTATTAATATTAATAGTGGTAATAAATTTTTGAGATATAAATGGATTAGTATAATTACTATGCCCCCATATTCAACATCCCCAATGATGTTTGAATGGTTTAAAAAAAGTGATGATTATGATTCTTTTAGAAATATAATATTAGTTGATGGAATTCCTGCAGCAGGAATTAAATATCTTGAGAATAAAAAAGATAATTTTATTATTATACCGAGATTTTATTTTTTTTATTAATAATTTATACTAAGTTTATTCATAATTGTCAAATTAGTAATACCAAAGATAGTTCTGGAATTGATTTAGAAAATCAACATGTTGAAGAATCTAATGACTTTAATAATATTTCGTCCAATAATGAAAATTCTAATGAAAGTTCTCAGCTTGTTGAGTTGATGAAGAATCAAAGAAGATATATACATTTTAGGAATAGAATCTAAAATAAGTGACATTTTTGAACCTATTTTCTAAAGATACTTTTACATTCCGAAGATGATAGATAGTATAAGGTTTTTTCTCTTTAAACATTATTCTGTTCTGATATGATCTAAACAAGAATTGCTCTTTAAAAAAGTTATTGATATCAATTTATATCTTGAAGATCAATATTTGAAATTTATTAATCAATTACCATATTAGTAAGTAAATAAGCTTATATTACTACAATACAATACAATGCAATACAGTAAGTAGTAGTATATCTGAGTTATCCTGAAATCCGCGGTGCAACGATAATATAATTATATTCAGATCCTGAGCCGGATGTCTTTTTGAAAAAACAAGTCCGTGTGGTATGAGAAGTACTGCGAGGTAGCCGGTGCTCAGTAACAGACAGCATGGAAAGTGTCCCATTGCAGTGGTCCTCTGGGAAACGGGCGAGAACAGCGCGAGCACCGAACGCGAGCACCGAACACAGCCAAAGGGGTGCTCTGCGACGAGACTTTGCCAGAACTGCTCTCAGCTGGACGCGCCCGGCGCTGGTTGCGGTGGGCGGGTTACTGCTGCGACTGTTGCTTGTCTCTCGTGCGCTGGAGCTTAGATCTGCTCAACAATAGGCTCACTCAACACTGGCACTGGTAACAGAAATAGCTTGAAGTTATTTCTGCCGATACTGCGACAGTACCAGAAACTGAAATAATCAAACGATATTCGATATGGTAATACTGTATAATAAAAAATAAAATATCTTAAAAAGAGTAAAAGAGTAAAAGAAGAAGAAGAAGAAGAAGCAGAAGAAGAAGAAGCTAATATATATTAATAATACTAATCAATTTTAGATATGATAAGTAATATGATTCTTTATATGATACGATAAACATTATCCATTTCTTATATCAATTGTCATCTGTCTTCCTGTCAGTTATATTTATTCATTTCATTCATTTGTTATTCATATACTGTATTATTTACATTCTTTTCTATCAATCTTCATATATCATATTATCTCATATATAATATCTAATATATCATATATCATATCTAATATATCATATCTAATATCATATCTAATATCATATCTAATATCATATCTAATATCTAATATATCATAATGGTGGAAGATACAAGATCAATTAATCATCATATTGCTGATTTTATACAATCAACATCTTTATTACAAAATCCATTACCAAATTCAAATAAATTAGATGAAATTTCTTCAATAAATTATATTAATGATTTAAAATTTCATATATTATCAAATAATGATAAACAAGAAAAAGTTAATGCAATTATAGTTTTAAATAAAATCTTAGAAATTTTACCACAATCTGATAATTTATTTAATAAATTATTTGATAATTTAATTTTTTTAAATTTATTTAATTTAATTTCAAATAATATTTCAACTGAAACTTTTAAATCAATTTTAAAAATTTCTTTATTTTTTTTAAATGGTAATTTACCAAAAAATTTAAAAATTAATTCTTTTGATCCATTTTTAATTTCAATTATAAAAAATTTAAATATTTTTGATATTATTTCTCAAAGATTATATACAAATGATTTAAAATTATTAACTTTATCAATTGATTTAATTAATAAAATTTTATATAGATTATTTAATTCAATTCAAAATTTATCAAATCAATTAACTTCAATAATTTCTTCAAATTCTTCAAATTATACTAATCTATTAAATAAAAAAAATTTTTATATAAATTATTTAATTATAATTTTTTTAAAAATTAAAGAAATTGGTTTTTTTAATACTTTAATTACAATCAATTATGATAAAAAGAAAAATTCAATAACTTCAACATCTTCAAATAATAATAATAATAATAATAATAATAACAACAACAATCAACAACCTACTTTAAATCCTTTAAATACTTCAATCAATTCAAATATCTCAAATACGCCTTCAAATCCAAATCCATCTTCAAATACCAATAACAATACCAATAACAATAGTAACTCAAATAATCATTTACTTTTAAAATTAAATGATTTATCAATAACTTTCATAAATATTAATAATTATTTAAATAATTTAAATTTCGATTTATCTCTTGATTCTCATAATTTACTTATTAAAAAATTACTTTCAATAATCTCTAAAACTCTCACAAATGATTTCTCTTCAAATATTATGAGTAATAATATTAATAATTTAACCGCTGATTCAAATAATATTAATAATATTAATAATATAAACTTAACCGCTGATACAAATATATCAACAATTAGTAATAATAATAATAATATAAATGGTGAAAATAATAATGAAATAAATAATGAAATTTATATAAAATCTGGTTTTTCTTTTAATCCTTTAAATTTCTTTATTAAAAATTATTCAATCTTAGATTCAATTAATTTAATTATTTTCTTAAAAGATCCAAATTTAAGTTTTAAAAAATTATTCTTTGAACAATTAATGTTTATTCAATATCAAAATTGTTTTCCAATTGCTCAATCTTCTAAATTTATTTCAAACCTTTTAATTCAAATTTTTTCAAAAAATATCAATAACAGTTCTACTACTAGTACTAATACTAGTACTAGTGCCACTACCACCACCACCACCACTACTACTACTACTACTACTAACAATAACAACTTCAACTTCAATAGTTCAAGTAACTCAAATAACTCAAATAATGTAAAAAAAAATTCAATATCTTCAATTAATTCTTCAACTATTTATAATTTTGAAAATATTAATAATATTAATAACATTAATAATAATAATAATAATAATTTCATGAATAAATTCTCTTCAAATAATAATTCAAATACTAATAATTCAAATACTACTAATAATAATAATAATAATAATAATAATAATAATGATAATAATGATAATAATTTAATCAATTTACAAAATTTAATTGATAATTTAAATACAAATTTAGATAATAATGATAATTATAATTATTTTTATTTAAAAAAATATTTATTTGCTTGGGATAATTTCTTTTATTCTGCAATGTTTAATGCTTTAAGAATTTGGAAAGATGCAAATGCTGAATTAGATGATTTTAATAATATTATGAATTTAATTAAATTCTTATTTCAACATATTAATGAATATATTCAACAAAATTTATTAATTTATAAATCTGAAAAATTTAAAAATTTAAGTTTAAATTCAAATTTAAATAATCAATTACCTTATCAAATTCAAAATCAACCTTTAAATCAACAACAAACTCAACAACAAAATCCAAATTTAAATCCAAATTTAAATCAAAGAATTTCTTTACAAACTATTTCAAATAAAAAATCTTCTTCTTCTTTAAATAATCTTTTAACTTCCTCAAATTCAAATTCAAATTCAAATTCAAATTCAAATTCAAATAATAATTTAATTAATAAATTTCAATCAAATTTATTATTATTAAATGATGACCCTAATTTTATTGATGAAATTCTTGAAATTATGTCAAATTTAACTTATGATCAATTAAGAAAAGTTCAATTAACTAAATTTAAAAGTTTACATTATTCTCAATGGTCTTCGGAATTAAAACCTTTTTATAATAATTTAACTTCTCAAGTTTATGATTTTGTTAAAGAACAAAGAGTTTTACAATTAACAAAAGGTTCTTGGGTTTATTCTGAAAATCCATTGAAAATTAATTCAACAAATAAAAAACCAAAAGTTTATTTTTTAACTTTATCTCCAAATCGTAATAATATAATTTATAAAGAATTTAAAGAAAGAACAAATAAATTTCCAAATATTGATAAAAATGGTATAAAAATTGATAAAAATTTAATTGGTACTTTTGAAGTTTCAAATATCGATAGTAATAAAAATAATTTACCTTCAAGATCAAGATTAATTAATATTGTTAGTAGATCCATTTTTAGAAAAGTTATAATTTATTCAAAAATTAATAAACCTTTATTAACTTTCTATACTGATACAAAAGAATTATTATTTATTTGGTTAGATGGTTTAAAATTATTAATTGATGATATCAATGTAACTGAATCAACTCAACAACAAATTGATCTTTTAATTGAATTAAGAAAAGGTGTTCAATTATTAAATTTAACAAATAAAGATTTTAATACTTTAGTTGAAAATGATAAAATTTTATTATCAAATAATTATAATACTATTTCTCAATCTTTTAAACTTGATCTTGATAAAATTAGAGATGCAGCTCCTGGAATTGATAGAGAAGATGAAACTGATTTTAATCAAGAATTAATTAAAGATGTTGATGAATTTTCAAATGAATTAGATCAACGAAATACATTCTCAGAATTATATGATTATGAAAATTTAAAAAATATTGCAACTGATTTTTATTATACCTAATGTGATATTATGCCTTCAAATATTTTCAAATAACTTTTCTTTAATTCTAAGTTTTTTTTATATATATTTATTGTTTCAATTTTGTGACTTTCTATTTTTTTTTTGTTTAATTTTGAGTATTTTTTTGTTTATGTACTCACCAATGTATTTTTTTTTCTATCTTATCTTGTTAGTTATAATTCTTTTTATTTTTCTCTGGAAAATACTTTAATATTTGTGTGATTTGACAAACGTTAAGGCTGATTAATTATTTTCTAGATTCTATTAACGTTAAAAACTTGTATAAAAATACATATATATTACTTATTTGAAAGTTTTAAAAGAATCTAAAGATATTTTACAGATGTAAAGGATAGGTTAAAATAATAAAATACTTTAATTTATTAACTATAAAGTGAGTAGAGTGTAAAATTTTTTTAAAAGAAAAAACAAAACAAAAAGATTAATCCCAATACCAAGTAATACCGATAACACCATCACTCATTGAAGCTAATGCTGCAAATGCACTTGGACTAAAATCTAAACTATAAATATCACAAGAAGCACAATCATCTATAACTCTAACTTTAACGGCTTTTTCACCATATTGAGCAATAAGAGTTTTACCACAAACACTACTTTTTGAATATTGATCAATAGATTCATTATAAGTGTCAGCACCAATAGCAACAACAAAATCATCTTCAGAAATACCAGAAAACCCACAAGCATTACCATCAGATGGAGTCCAATAAGTACCTCTACCAGTATAAAGAGCTTTTGTTTCAACACTACCATCAGGTTCAGTAACAGAAGTTGTAACAACAGTATTCAAAATTGTAGTTGGAACACAATGAGCATAATCAGCATTTTCGGTTGAACAAGTTGCACCAAGATAACAACAAGCAGAACCACCACTACCACAAACACCATAAGCTTCAGTACAAGTTGAATAAGGATTTGTTAATTCAAAAGTTTCACCAATAGTATATTTTGAATCAGAAGTGCTTGTAGAACCTGCAGCAGAGGTAATTGCAATGACACTTGATGTACCGGAAGTTGTCGATGTTGAAAGAGTACTTCCTGTTGATTCAGCAATAGTTGTTTCTGATTTAGATGATGTAGATAAAGTAACAGTTGAAAAAGAGCTATAAGAAACAGATTCAGAATCTTCAGAAGTAGCAAAATATGTATTAGACGTAGTAACAGCCGCAACATTTTCATCAGTTGCAACTTCAGTTGTTGCTTCAGTTGAGACTGCTTGAGAAGTAGTTACTTCACTTTCAGCTTCAGTGGCATCCACTTCAGTTGTTATTATTTCAGTAACTTCATCAGCTGATTCAGAAGATGGAATACTGGAAGAAACAGCTTCTGTGGCTGTAGTCTCAGCGATTATAGTAGCATATGTAGTAGCTTCGGTAGTTGCAACAGTATTTGCAACAGTATCAGCAGCATCAGAAGTTTCAACACACTGATAATAATAATCATTTTGAGAAACACAAGTTCCAGTTGCACAACATGTTGCTCCCGTCCAACTTGAACCACCGCATTGATAATATAAACCAGCACAATCAGAAGCTAATGAAGCTTGATTTAATGTCATTAGTGACAATAAAAATAATGTTTTTCGAGAAAACATTTTAAATTTTAAATTGTAGATAGATTTGAAAAGAAAATCCAAAATAATAAAATGGAATTTTTGATTTAGATTATAAAATAATCTTAATGGGAAAATTAACAGTAATAACAAAATCAATTAAAATTGAATTGAATTGTTAATTCAAGATTTGATATAAGGTTGAATTGAAATTTTGAATAAAGGAATGACTAAGTAGTTAATTATAATAATACTTATAATTTAAAATTGATTTATCAATTGATATATATTAAAATAAGGATATGACATTTTTAATTATGATTATTTCAGAGATATTTATATTATTTTCCAAATAGAAGTGTTTTTTTTTATTGTAAAATTATACTTTTTAGAACAATGAAACATAAATAATAAAGTTGGATAAATTTAATGAATTTGATAAGTTTGAAGTATGAATTTTCTTTTAAATATACCAATTCAATATTAATAAAATAAATCATAAATTTAACAATATGAAGCAAGTTCAAGGATTTGAATATTTCCTGGAATAAGAAGAGCATAATTATTAATTTTTAAAAGAATTATTCTTTTAGGAAATACATTAAAATAATAAGGCAACTAAATTACTTAGATTTACTGAGAACGAGGAGCAAATTATTTTATTTTATCTCTGATTAAATTTTCAAGATTTATTAAAATCAAGCAAGACTTAACTATTAGTTAATTATGTGTGAATACCCCTTTGTTTTAATCAATTGAAAGACTTCAAGAATATAAGAATATCCTTTAATATATCACTTCAAATAAGTTTCAACCTATTCAAATAAAAGAAAAGTTAACAACTCTATCACTTGAAACAAAATTGAGAATATTGACAATCAATTCAATGATTTATTGATTCAATTTTAAATCATAATCCAGAGATTACTGATATTTTTCAGCGAAATCAAATTAAATCAAATTATGATATCTATGATACCCCCATTGATTATATCTATGAACTTGAATTAACCGCTGTAAAACAACATCAACCCCATTGTAGAAAGCACTCTTCTCTTTAATATCGCTGTTTCTGATGCTTCTGCTGCTTCTGCTGTCGCTGCTTCTTTTTGTACTTTTTTTTTCTCGTGTTTCGTTTCGAGTTGCGTTGCCAGTCCCAGACCCCAGCGGGTAACCGTGAAATCACATGACGGGTAACGACGTTTCCAGCAGTGAAAAATTTTATGGGATTTTTGAAGCGACTTTGAAAAGAGAGTGAAAAATACTTGTCCTATTGAAGTTCCACAACTCAAGAATAGATCAAATAAAGAAGATATATTAAAGGAGAATATCAAAGGATCACAGAATCACTAAAAGAAGGAACTACTTCACTGTAATAATTAATAAAGATTCTAAAGAATGTCATCCCGTTTTTTTGCTCGTCCGATCGATTCTGATTCTGATTCTGATTCATCCACCGAAGAAGAATTATTAAGTTCTTCTGATGAAGAAGAAGAATTAAACTCTTCCTCTGAAGAAGAGCAACAAGGGGAAGAATCTGATGATTCTATGTTTGCCAATGATGATGATGATGATGACGACGACGACGAAGATGAAGATGATGATGATGCTGCTTCACCTAATAAAAAAGCAAGTTATTTCTTCAAAAATTCAAATGCTCGTTCAGATTCCGATTCTGATTCTGAAGATGAAAAAGGAGGTGTTGTTAAAAGTGCAAAAGAAAAATTAATTGATGAAATTCAATCAATTTGTGATAAAATTGAAACTTTACAAATAAATGAAGAATTAGATTTTGAAGCAATTTTATTACAATTTACAAAATTAAATCTTTCTTTAGCAAAAACTAAACAAGCAAATATTCCAACTCCAACAAGTTTTATTTCAACTTTAGTTGAATTAGATTTTTTTATAATTGATCAAAAAGAAAATAGTAAAAAATTAAATGCTGTTCAAACAAAATCTTTTAATATTTTAAGACAAAGAGTTAAAAAATTAATGAAAGATCCTGAATTTATTTCATTAATTGATTTATATAAAAAATCTCCTGATGATTTTGAATCTAATGTTGCTGCTGCTCAAAAAGATTTATCTTCATCTCCTGATGATACTTTGAATGAAAAAGATGGTCCTGTTGATATATTTGAAACTCTTAAACTTGTTGTAGAATCTCGTGGTAAAAAAAATGTTAATCGTTATGAACAAGTTAAAACTTTAGAATCTATTTTACCTTTAGCAATCACTCCTTTTCAATTAATTTCAACTTATCTTATATTAATTCCAATTAGATTTGATACTGCTTTAAATTCAAATAGTATGCCTTTAGATCAATGGACAAAAGCTGAATTAGATATTTCTTTATTATTTGATACTTTAGAAGAAAATTTTACTAAATATAGAGTATTCGAAACTGCTCCTCCTCAAAATGATATATTTACTGAACCAACTGCTACTGATAAAGGAACTGTTGATCTAATTGGTTCTGTTGCTTCTTTTATTGAAAGATTAGATGATGAATTAACAAGATCTTTACAAGCTATTGATCCACATTCAACTGATTATATTGATAGATTAAAAGATGAAACAAAAATGTATCAATTAATATTAAGAGCTCAATTATATTGTGAAATGATTTCAAAAGAAAATCCAGAAAATGGTGAACTTGCAAGAATAGTTTTAAGAAGAATTGATCATATCTATTATAAACCAATTCAATTAATTAATTTCAGTGAAAAATTATTTTGGGAAGGTTCAAAAAAATTTTCAGAAATAACTCCATATTTAAAATCAAAAGAATTAGATAAATCATATACAAACTCTTTAATGGATTCTTTATGTTCTGTTTTGTATAAACAATCTAATCCAATTTATAGAAAAAGAGCAATGTTAATGCATATTTATTATTATTCTTTTAATGACCAATTTTTTAAAGCAAGAGATATGTTATTAATGTCTCATTTACAAAGTACAATTAATTCATCTGAACCTCCTTTACAAGTTTTATTCAATAGATCTTTAGTTCAATTAGGTTTATGTGCTTTTAGATCTGGTTTAATTAATGAATCTTTTGAAATACTTAGTGAAATTGCAACTTCTCAAAATCAAAAAGAATTATTAGGTCAAAATACTTCAAGATATACTCAACAACAGATTAATTCTGCAGAAAGACAAAGATCATTACCATTTCATATGCATATTAATTCAGAATTATTAGATTGTGTCTTTTTAACATGTTCATTATTAGTTGAAGTACCTCTAATGACTCAACTTGGTGATTCAATTGATAATAAGAAAAAAGCTCCTTCAAGATCTCTTAAAAAATTATTAGATTATCATGATCGTCAATATTTTCAAGGTCCACCAGAAAATACAAGAGAATGTATCACTCATGCTGCAAAAGCAGTGCAAAGTGGTGATTGGAAAAAAGCTAATGAATTTATAAGTGAAATTAAAGTATGGTCTTTATTTCCAAATTCAACTGAAATTAAAGAAATGATAAAGTCAAAATTACAAATAGAAGCTCTTCGAACATATATTTTTCAATGTAAAAAGTTTTATGATAAACTATCTATAGAGGCTTTAGCTTTGAGATTTTCTTTAAGTTCTAATAAAGTTATATCAATAGTTTCTAAAATGATTTTCCTTGTTGAAATTCAAGCTGCTTTAGATCAAAAAAATGGTAGTATTTGTTTCTTTAAAGATCGTGAAATGACTAAATTACAAGAATTATCAATATTATTAGCAGATAAAGTCGGTTCATTAGCTGAAAAGAATGAAAGATTAGCAGCTGGGGGTCATCAGCAATCTCAAGGTAATAATTCTGGATTTAACATTCATGGAAATAATTCAGATAAATCGAATTCAAATAAAAATGAAGGACGTAATAAAAATCACAACAAAAATTATAAAATATCTAAAGGGGCAAATGGTATAATTTCAGGTGCTTTAACCGGTATGGAGAAAAGAAATGTCCGTGTTAAATAATTTATTTATTTATACAGTTAATATATCATATATAGTTTAATTAATATTTAATTTAATTATTAAATTCACCAAAGCAACTCTTCTTCAAAATAATCTATTCTTTTGTTCAAATTTGTTGTTAATGATTTTGAAGCTGCTGCCCTAACATCTCGATTCAATCTATCTGGACCGCATGATACTACTGCAGTTGATCCATTAATATCTCTGAGAATCTGTGATACTTCTTCCTTTATTTTTGGTTTATAATTCAAATGAATATTTGCACCATCTGTTTCATTTAATTGTTCTAAGGTTTGTTGAATTTTTATATTATCTAGATTTTCTATATAATCATTATAAGATAATGGATTTTTTTCATTTTCTTTTATGCTTGGAGAATTATCTGACATATTGAAATTCTCAATTATATTCTCTGATTCTAAAATATTTTCATCCGAATTATTGTCAATTGATATAATTTCCTCATTAAATATTTTTGACTTAGAAGATGTAGCTCTTTTGATGAATATTTGAAAATTTATATTTTGACTAGATAATAATAAAACTTCATCTGCAAAAACTTCTAAATTTTTTAAAGTTGGAATAACCCAATAAACAGTAATAGAATGAGAATCAATTTCATCTACTTTATCAAGTTTTTGCTTATTTGCTCTATCAATATTTCTTAATATATCCGCTTTATATTGTCTGACTAAATCCATGACAAAAGTGTAGACAATTGTGAAACCTACTCCACCAGCAATAAAAACAGCATGATTATATGATCGGAAATTAATTGGAGTTCCATAAGGTCCTTCAACAAGGCATAACATCTTTTTTTTAGGACTTTTATGAATTTTATTTGCTAATCTTTTGGTAACACCATTTTTAACTTTTATTACAAGTATAAGTTGATTATTAGTTTTCAAAATAGCAGACTCTAATAAAGTAAAAGGATGAGATTCCCAAAACATTGTAGGGTCTAAGAAATAAATAAAAACATAACTTCCAGGATAATTTCTCCACCAACCTGAATGACTTATTGTTATTCTTATAGAATGAACATCATTAGAAGATCTTTGATCAATATTTAAATTATTATCATTATAAATTAATTCGAATTCAGTAGAAAGTACACCACCAGAAAAAAATATTTTTCCAATTCTAATAGCATGATCATAAATCCAAAATGCAATAGAAAGATATAAAAATTGCATCCAACCAAGAGTTTTACAATGATACCAAACACCAATAACAAAAAAAATAGCTAAAATTTGATGAGCTTGTTTGAATATTTCATAAAATCTATTTCTTAATGGATTAAAAGCCCAAAAAACCATAATACTACAACAAATAGTTGCAATATTTGCCCATCTCCATTTTGTTAAACCCCATCTTGCAGCATAATCACCATTTTTATTTGAAAATGCAACATATAAAAAAGCATGTATAAGAATTGTAAGCCAGACAATTCTTGAAATCCATCTATGATAAATATTAAAGGTTCTATAAGACCAACCAGTAATATAAGTTAAAAAATTATTTCTACTTGCAAATATAAATAATAAAGGTAATTGAACCATTGATAAAATTGCTAATCTATCAGAAATATAAATCATTTGTTGAAATTCGAATTTTCCAAAGATTGTATTTGGCATTGAATATTCATAACTTATTGAAGAAAATAAAATAATTAAGAATATATAAATAATAATTGTAAATGATTGAGGTCTTGTTGGTAAAGTTCTAACAATTTTTGAAATAAATTTACCAAAAGTTGAAAATCTATCTTTATTTGTATTTCTTGAAAAAAGTTGTGGAGTTGTAAGATGTCTACGAATCCAAATTGAAATTTTACCATTTAATTTCATTAAAATTGAAGGAATACACCATATTCCCATATTATTGATTGCTCCAAGAAGACAAATAAACATCCAATAAGCAAGAATTCCAGCACTTTTGAAAAAATTTAAATAAATAGTTAGAAATCAAATGAAAAAATTGAAAAGGAGAAAAAGGGAGGGGAAATGAAATTAAAAATGAAAAGTAATAAATACCCAAATTTTGTACTTTTATAACGATTTTCTAATAAATTTGTAACTGAATCATAAGCTATATCATATTGATATTCAGGAATTCTTACTGGAGAATTCAAATGAGAATAAGAGTTATTTGAATTATTTGAATTGATTGAATTATTTAAAAAAAAATCATATTCAATAATATAATTTGTACCATTTTCAAAAGTTTCAACTAAATCTCTAAAAGAATATTTAATATCAGCTTGAATTTTACAAACATCAATAATATAATTATAAGCATTTGAAACAGACTCGACAGTTTCAGAAGCATCATCTATACAAATTAATACAGATTGTAAAAAAGGTTGATTATTACAACGACATTTATAATTTAAATCCAATTGGGAACATTGATAAGGATAAATTGTATAATTACTTGCAACATATAAACATGAAGCGCCTATATCACTTGTTATTCCAACCATACTTTATTATAATTTGATATTATTCTAATGTAAATTATTTCAAATTATCATAATAAAAATGAATATTGATTTTTGAATGAAAAAAAAATAAATTGATTAATTGATTTAAATATTTCTGACTTTGGTAAAAAGAATTGAATAATAAATATTAAAATGTTTAAATATCACTGAATTTATATATAAATATGAAAAAATTGAAAACATATTGGATATGAATCAATTCAAAATTTCAAATATCAGCTGATTTGGATTCCGATTCTTATTCTGTTTTTTTCATTCTGGCGCTGGTGGTGCTGAAGCTGAAGAAAGAAGTGTGAGTTGTTGATTGTTGATTGTTGATTCAGCGGTTGTTGGCTCTTTTGGTTTTAATGCGGTTTCAGCAGCGTCTTCAGCTCGTGAAAAAATACGCAATCAATCACAAATAGCTATCAAGAAAACTTCGATGCCAGCTAAACTTAACAGTTTTAATAATCAATAAATCTCGTATTCTCCATAATATTTATTCAGAACCACTGTAATCACTTGTTATTGATATGTTGATATGTTTATATGTTGATATGTTGATATATTGATATGTAATTAGGGAAGTAAATATGGATAATATGCAGCTTAAAAGTACGAAAATCAAGATATTTTACTGAGATTAGATATCGATAATATTATACAAAACCATTAGTAATGATTAATTCAAAACCTCAGTACTTCAATAGTACTCCCTCAGTAGTTCAACTACTTTTTTAGTATTAGTATCAGTTAGTCATTACATTATTGATTTTGCTTAAATTGATTACTTTTAATAAATTCATATTATAATTAAATATTTTCGTAAATTTAGTGAGTATTTTAGTTTCAATCATCATTGATTCAAGGCCAGTTAATTTAAATTAACTAACGTTAATTAACTAATTTATTTTTAGTGGTAGTATTATTAATCCTACATAGATCTAGCTTGGAGGCAGTATATTGAATAATGCTTGAAAGGAGGATTTATTACTTTTCATTATTAACTATTTTTTTTCTGATAAAATAACTTTACGAGTTATTTTCCTGAAGAAATAAATAATAAATCAAAGATTTTTTTCCCCATTTTTTAGTGAACAACCATTACCCCATGATTTTAAATTTAAGTTAATTAATTTCATTCAATATTTGACCATTTCATTCACCTCAAATAAAAAATAAAAAAAATAACAAAAAAAAAGACTAAAGTAACTCAACTCAACAAAAACATTTGAACTAAAATTTTTATCAATCTATTTAAACGGCAACTTTTTCATGATTTGAATTAAATTAATTAAATTAATTAAAAAAGCTGGTATAAAAATATCTTTAATTTACCGAAGATAATCATTTCTTGTTAATTATCCTCTTTGTCTCTAAAGTTTTTGATCAAAAATGATCATGAATTTGTAATAAAGGTTTAGAATATCGATTTTAATGCTTTTATACACCACTAATTTTAGAACATTTTTATTAAAGTCCTTGATTCCCCATTCATTGAAGTGTTTTAGTTATCACGTGGTTATTTAGAAGACAAATTTAGGATAATATCTTTTTAAAATTCTTCCAATATCAATGTACTTGCACCTGATCTTTGATGGTATTATTTAATTTTTAACAAAATTAAACACCTGCTTTTGTAGGGATCCTTATCTCAAGCATTATACATAGTAAATCTTCATTTGAGACAATGTTGACCTACTCTGCTGTCATTTGAGTGCCCGGTTATGGAACAGCACAGCACAGTACGTAGGCTGTTGCTCACGCACTCCCATTCTTTTTGCTCGGAATTTTGCTTTAGCGCTGAAGACTCTTCATTTTTTTATTCTCTTCATTCTCTTTATTTTAAAGTACTGTTCTGTAAGCTCTTGCCTATTATTCTAGCCGGGGTTTAGAGTTTTAGTCATTCGGATCATTTATTGAAAATGTGATTATAGTTCAAAAAGACTCTGCAGCTCTGTACGTTGGTAAGCCTTCCAAAAGAGCGTCAAAATTCTTTTTAACTATTTTTTGTGCGTGCAAATACAAAACAGTCAAAACACCTCTTCTAACGGGATACATAAATAAAAAAATAAAATCACATGATGATTAGCCACCTGACATTGGAACGCTTTGTTATTGGTTCAAAATATTTTTGGAGGAGATTGTTAATTTTTACTCAAATCCGGGGATTTGACTCATTCAAAGATAGAATCTGTTAGGTAAATGAGAATAATCAATCACAATAAAAAACGTATTTTAAATCTCGAAATAGCTTGAATTTCAACTGATAATTGATTGTAAAATTTTCATCATGTTCTTTTTTTTATGCTTTAGTTCTTTTTTGAGATGTATTTACCTTTTATAGCATCACATATGATAACAGAATTAGCACAATTTCATTAGTCCACAGTAGTCTACAAGAAGAAGCTCTTCAATTAACGCTAATATTAATATTCTAGAATCAAAATAAGAATTCCATGATTCCTATGTTTTGTATAATTTTTTGATCTTTATGAATTCTATAAGTTCCATAAGATAAATTATTAAATATTTTTGTCCAATTACAATCGAATTCTTAATATATTAAAAGTTGTAAATGAAATTCACTGTTTTTACTTGTCTTTACTTTTCTAAACCTTGTAAAAGCTCGACTTATTTTATTTTTAAAGGATTAAAGGTAACAAAATCCGTATCTGAAAAATTACATACGTAATTCTGGCTTCCATTACGGTAACTTTAGTCAGTGTGAAATTTTCGACGGTCTAAAAAACTTATAAAGTATAAAAAAAAAAATTCAATGATTTTGATTAAGTTACAAGTATAATTTGTAAAATTAATTGAAAAAACCATGATATTTTTGCAAGCATTCCAGATTAATTTCTTTTTTTTTATCGAAATTTATAACTTATAACGCAACTTATTTCATTTTATTCAATTAAATATGATTTATAATTGTTTCAAAAACGTAAATTCAATCTCATTTATAAACATCGGTAACTATAATTATACTAATACGATTCTTTTTAAAAATTATTCAAATTATCAAATTATAAATAAAAAAAATCAACTTATTTTTTCAAATAAATTTTCAAATAAATTTTCAAATAAATTATTATTTAATAGATTTTACTCAAAAAATGCTTCTTCAAATCGCTGGTTAAATAGAGCTAAAAAAGATCCGTTTATCAAAAAAGCCTTTGAACAAGATCATTATAGATCAAGAGCTGCTTATAAATTAAAACAAATTGATGAAAAATTTAAAATTTTCAAAAAAGGTCAAAATATACTTGATTTAGGTTTTGCTCCTGGTGCTTGGACTCAAGTTGCAATTGAAAAAACTATTGGAAAATTAATTGATGAAAATAATAATAAAGATATCATTGAAAAAAATAATGAAGTTTCAAAATCAACTATAATAAATAAAGGTAAAATATTAGGTGTTGATCTTTTGCCTTGCACTGCTCCTCCAGGTTCACATTCAATTCAAGGAAATATATTATCTAAAGTAACCTATGATAAAATAAAAACTTTTTTCAATAATAACAATAATAACAATAATGATAATAGTGATAATAATGATGACAAAATATTATATCCAGTAGATATAATTTTAAGTGATATGATGGCAAATACATCAGGAATACCTTTAAAGGATCATTTATCAAGTATGGAATTATGCGATGCAGCTTTATTAATATCAATTGATTTATTAAAAGTAAATGGTAAATTAATTTGTAAATTTTTTACTGGAACTGAAGATAATTTATTAGAAAATAGATTAAAAAAAATTTTTAAAATTGTGATTAGATTCAAACCTGAAGCATGTAGGTCAGAATCAAAAGAATGTTATTTTTGTTGTTTTAAAAAAAAAGATATGATTTTTAATAAAAGGGAAATATTCAAATAATTAAATAAATATAAAAAAGTATGTAAAAGGAAAGTAAGTAAAGAGCTTTTTGGAATGCAGAATGAAAATAAACAATTAACAATAAACAACAGATATAATAAAAAAGATAACCAAATGAAACCAAAATATATGATAACCATACAATATAATAACCGGATTCAAAAAAAGCAGAAAAAGCAAAAATATAAGAAAAAATAAAATAAGTGGATAGGTTAAAATTAAAGTAAATAATAAAATATCAAAACATCAAACCATCAAACATTAAGCATTAAAAGGTTAATTAGCAAGTAAAGGAATTTTTTGTTCTTCTAATTCTGTTAATTCTGGTTTAATAGGTTCAACAGATTTAATTGTTTCCTTAGTTTCTTCAATCTCTTGAACTTCTTTGGGCTCCTTGACTTCTTTTGGTTCAACAATTGATTGAGACTTCTTGGATTCTTTGGTTTCTGTAATTGGCTCCTTAGATTCTTCAGCCTCGATGATTGGTTCGGATTCTTTTGATTCTTTAACTAGATTTGAGTCTTTAGTTTTCTCTTTATTTAATTCAGGTTTAGACTCTTTCACATCTGAATCAATAGCATTAATAGAATTATTGGTTGGAGTTTTCTTATCCGTTAAATCTGGTATGAGAGATTCTATAACTGGAGATTCATTAACGAATTTTTTATTAGATTCAACCTGATTTGAATTACTTTGCATTGAATCTTTTGAAGATTCTTTAATTGGGGATTCAAGCTGAATATTTAATAAAGCAACTTTAGGATTTTCTTCTTTTTCTTTTCCTTTTCCTTTTACCGATGGAAAATCCGATGGAATATCCAATGGAACATCTGATGGAATTTCTAATTGAGTAACTTTTGATGAATTTTCAACAATATTCAAATTTGGAGAACTTAAAGAATTTGAAGATGTTAATAAATCTTTTAAAGAAGTTATTTTTTCATTTTTTTCAAAAATTAAATTATCTAATTCTTTTAATTTTTTTTTATTATTTTCCTCTGCCGTTTTAATCATTTCAGTTAACTCTTCTTTTAAAATGTTTAATCTTTTATCTGCCCTTTTTTTTGAAATTCTATTGTCAACAAAAAGTGTTAATATAAATGTTGAGATTGCAGTTACAGTAATAGTTATGATTGCCATTTTTAATATAATTATTCAATACTTTCAGCTGTTAATTGAAATTATCAATGGGGACTATTAATTGAGATGATTGAGATTATTAAATGGATTTTATATAAACCAAAAGAATGAAATTGATTAAATAGTAAATCAAATAGATACTCGAATTGTATTTAAGAATAGGCTCGATTGATTTGAACAATAGGAGTTTTCTCTCGTAGCCTTTTAGCTTTTCTCTTGTTTATATTTTTCACAGGCTCTTTACGAAAGTAACTGTTAACAGCAGGATTCTGAAATTTAACTCCTTGCCATACGCAGTTAAGAGAATACACAAAACCAACCCGAAGGATCTATATCCAGGTCACATGAACTGATTTATTCAAAACATGTGATCGTTTATTGTCTCTGCTGACAACACTGCCCGTCTCTTTCTGTGTATTCTTAACCCGAGAAAAACAAATTGGAAGATCCTTAGATCCTTGTCCATGAATCGCAAGCGCTGGCAAAAAAAGTGACCAAAAGTTCAAATTATTCCGTGATTCCTATTCGCGGTGAAATTATTCAGGAAAAAAACGCGCACTGTGGTATGCTGCAAAGGTTTTTCCGAGTCCTAGTTACGTTGACTACACTTGGCGTAACTACAGGATCCAAAGTTGTACCAGCAGAATGGGTATTGAGAAAATTAATTTATTTTCTGTGGACATTAAGAAATATGCCGTCTAGAACAGGTGGATATCCTTACAAGAGAGGTATTTTTCCCCGGGTGCACAGTTTGCTGACGTGTTACTCTGTGAGTGAACGCTAGGCGCTTAGAAAGCGGGAGTTTCCGCATAAAACTGCGGCCCTCTTTTGGTGGCTGCTGCTAAGGGTTTCTTGCCGATTGCATTTGTTTCATTACCAGATATCCTATTTGCGGTGCTTACGTTATATTCGTTACTTGTGTTACCACAGTGTTAAACTGTACCAGAGATTACTCCCACTTCCATTTTACTTCCATTTTTATTGCCCTTTCCCAGTTACGTAACTGCTCACTCTGAAAACAACAGTGAAATCAACAGTGAAATCCATTCTACGAACAGAAATGAACTAAATTCAGTTAATAGTTACTGTTAGTAGTATTTCTACTTGATTCAAGCACTAGCACTGAGCTAGAATTTAATAGTGTAAACTGTAGTTCTGTAGTTCTGCAGACTGTAAATCTTTTACCTTTTTCTTCTTTGAAGAAAACTTTTACAAGTAAAATGAACTGGTACAATTTATTCAATACAAAAATAAAAACAACTCAATACAATCAATCTTTTAAATTCAATTTTATATAAAATAACTAATTTCCAGTCTTTTCATTCACTCATATAAAATATATTTCAAAAGACTTTTTTTCTATTGTTTTTTTAGTTTTAAATTTTTCATTTTGGCTTTTGGTTTCTTGAGAAAATTGCCCTTTATGCTAAATTTTTTGAATGAATTTATAAATTTTTAACTCTTTAACTGAAATTATTTAACTTCTTTTAAACTAAAAAAATATATATATAAACAAATCATATTCAATTTCATTATTAACATCAATCCATAACAAACACTCACTAAAATTAATTAATCACCGTATTCAAATAAACCAGTCCATTTTTGTTTATATGAAATAAATCTATTAGTATATCCCAAGTCAAATATTTTTAATCAATCTCTCACTTAAATATAATTTGATTAATATTTACTCCATTTTCTTCTCAAGTTATTTAAACTTATAACAATTCCAAATAATTCATAACTAATCTTAGCTATTTAACTGCATCTTTTTAAAAACTTATTCGTTATATTTATTTACCGTTTTTCTTAAATCATCAACTTTAAACCAAAAAACAATAGAGGTATTATTCAATACTTTTAAATATTATTCAATAATTCAATAACTTAATATTACTAAAACTATTATTGAATAAATCATTTAATATCTCAAGATTTTCTTTTTCAATTTCAAATTTTGCTATTCTGAGTAATTATTTATATAATAATTTATCTTATAATTTATTTGCTATAAAATACTTCATATACTATCTCTTATAAATATATATATATAAATTTGCTTTCATTGGCTTTTACTCAATTTCAATTTACTATATAATCAAATGTCTTTAAAAATGATTGCAACTTCATCTCATACTTCTTTGCCTAATGCAAAACTATCATACAATATAAATAATAGTAATAATAATAATAATATCAATAATAATAATAATAATAATAATAATAATAATAGTCCTATCAATAATACGGATAATAATTCTAGCAATACTTTCAATAACAATAATATCACTGATAATAATAATGACATCAATAATACTAATACTGACAATGTTACAAATAGGACAAATCAAAATAGCTCTAAAAGAACTCTTGAATTCTCATCATCAAGTTCAAAGAAATCAACAAAATCAAAAAAATTAAATAAATCAAACAAATCAAAATCAAATAAATTTTTCAAAAACTCAAAAAACTTATCACCTGAAGACATCAATTACTTTAATAAATTTTATCTTTCTTTAGATTATGAAAAATTATATAAAGATTATAATACAATTTTTTCAAATAATTCAAATATAATAACTTCAAATGTTTCAATATTAATTTTTTATAAATCTTTATTAAATTTGATTCAATTTTCAAAAATTAAAAATAAAAATAAATTTAATAGAAATTTCAATAATTATAAAAAAATTTCCACTAATTTAAATCAAATCAATGAAAAAATTAATAATGCTATAAGTAATATAAGAAATCCAATAAATTTTGAAAATTTTATGGATAATGAATTATCTTCTTTAAAAAATGAATATTCTGATATAACCTTTAAAAATAAAGATAGTAAAAATATAGATAAATTTATAAATTTTAATTTATCAAATAAATTAGAAAATGAAACAATCACTCCTTTTGAATTAAATAAATTATTAACTAAAAAAAATAGATTAGAACAAATTGAAAATCAACAATTTGCAAAATGTAAGTTGTTTGATAAATTTAATTCAAATCCAATTCCAGAAATTTCAATCTTAGATTTTATATTTCATATTCATAAAATTTTTAAATTTTCTCCATTTGTTTATTTAGTTGCTTCTTATTATATTTATAGAATGGCATTTCCAATAAAAAACAACAATAATTCAAATGAAAAAGTTGATAATGATTTAGAATTTAATTTTTCTTTTGATATTACTGATCTAAATGTGCATAAGTTAATTATAACTTCAATTAGAATTGCTTCAAAATTATTAGTTGAAGATTTAAACTATTTTATAAAAAATGCACAATTCTCTTCAATTGTTGGAATTTCGTTAAAAGAATTAAATCAACTAGAAATTAATTTCCTTTTCTTATCAAATTTCAATTTAAATATCAATGAACTCCAAATTATCTCATATTTATCTGAACTTAGAAAACTTAACGACAGTATTGAACAATTAAATTTTTTAGATTTAAATATATAATATAAGGTACTAAATTACCTGATATGATTCTCCTATGCTTTTTTTATTATTATCCTATAACCTTATCTTATTAACTCATTATTTCTTTATCTCCATGAGCCTTTAACTTTTTAACTTTTTTAACTCTTCTCAATTAGAATTTAAAAATTCCTATTGCTCTACTCACTTTATTTCTTTACTTCAATTTTTTTTTTCTCATATCATTTTCATTACCTACAGTATATCATTTAAAATATTTTATGAACTTTATGAACTAAAGATCAATGAATCAACTCACTTTATAATCAATTTTCGGGACTAAATTTTTTCAATTCTCTTTTTTTAATATTTATTTTTTAAATTTTTTTTTCTTTCATAATGCTTGTTTACTTATTCATGAAATAATTTCTTAAGATTAACTTCCCTTTTTGAACTATATACATATCTTAATTTGGTATACGATATTGTTTTCATCGGAACTATATTATTCTGTTTTATATATGACTTCTTATTAATGAATTTTTATTTTGTCTTCATAATTTTATATTTTACCTTTCTTTTTCTTCTTCTCAATCAATTTTCTTCATATGTTCCTCTAGTGACTTCAAATTTTAAAAAATTCGACCCTTTTTATTCCAATTTGATAATTCCAATTCTATACAATAACTTATTTCTTTAATGACTGCCACCTTATCCAGAGATAAAAAAGTAGATTCCTCGATTCTTATCTGTTCTTGTCTCATTCGAAGAGTCAACTGTTTCAGGTGTTTCGGCTGTTTCAACTAGTTTTGTTGATTCAGCTGATTCAGGTGTTTTTGGTGCCAGTTGGCCACTCCGGAATATCCGTTTCACGGTTTTAAATCCGCGCCAAGGTATCCTTTACCACGTGCCAGGTTGGCTATCGTAATCTCCATCAACCTTAAACTAAGGCAAGCTCCGGTTTGGCTGTTGATAACGACTACAGCTAAGTTATTAATGAGTGATGAGATTATTGGAGTTGTTGATGGTGATTTATAATATTTTAGTCAAAATAATTTTAGATAATTAACAATTTATTTCCCATAATAATTATAACTGTTATTAAAATTGCATAAAAGTGTTTCGTTTAAGATATTCACTAAAAGATAATTTAAAAGAACTAAAAAGTGAACAAAAATTTATAATAATCTCTTTTTTCTATTAATACTAATTACTAAAAATGAGTGATCCTCAATCTTTTATTGCAAAAGTATGTTATTCTTATTGATTTTTATCATATTGTTATATAATTACCATTATTTACTAACTAATTATTACATTTTTAAAGGCTGATAAAAAAGCAGCTCCTAGTAGTGGATTTGCAAGTTTCTTTAAAGGAAATGATACTTATAGATTTGAAGAAGCAGCAGACTTATATATTCAAGGTGCAAATCTTTATAGACTACAAAAATTAGGTGTAATGGCTGGTAAAACATTCGAAAAAGCTGCTGAATGTCAATTTAAAGCTGAAAGTAATGATGAAGCTGCTAATACTTTAGTTGAAGCTTATAAAAGTTATAGAAATGATTCTCCATTAGATGCAACTAGAGTTTTAAATCAAGCTATATCAATATTTACTCAAAAAGGTCAATTTAGAAGAGCTGCAAATTTTAAAATGGATTTGGGGGCAATTTATGAAAATGATTTAGCTTCAACAAATTTAAATGATGCAATTAAAAGTTATATGGAAGCTGGTGATTGGTATTCATCTGATCAAGCTGAAGCTTTATCAAATAAAGCTTATATAAAAGCTGCTGATTTACAAGCAAAAGCTGGTAATTATATAGATGCTGCTGGCTTGTATGAAACTGTTGCTAAAAAATCTCTTGGAAATAATCTATCAAAATGGAGTTTAAAAGATTATTTTTTTAAAAGTATTTTATGTTATCTTTCATCAAATGATATAGTTGCAAGTGAAAAAGCTTTAAATGCTTATACTGAATGGGAACCTTCTTTTCAATCTACAAGAGAATTTAAATTATTAATTGATATAATAACTTCTGTTAAAGAAAATGATGCTCAACTTTTCACTGATAAAGTTTATGAATTTGATCAATTTTCAAAATTAGATAAATGGAAAACTTCTATACTACTTCATATTAAATCTTTAATTGTGGAAGCTGATGATGATATTTTATAATTTAATAAAAATTCTCAACTATCCTAGTTTTATTTGTTCATGCATCACTCTAATTTTATCTTATCTTATTTTATATATTTGTTTAAAATGCTATTGCTTTTGATTTCATTATTTTTATTTTTCATTTTTTTTCTAATTATAACATTTTTCAGAAAAACTAAAAATATTTGTAGATGTTCGAAATAAGCAAAAAAAAGTATATTAAAATGCATTTTTAATAAAATAATTTAATTCAATCATTTAACCAATTTTTCAATCGACTCTAACAATTAAAAAAATATTTGACTGATTTAGCAGGTATTTACTTAGCTTATTATTTAGGTTTGAAAATCATACCTAAACAAGTTTTTGATTTTTACGGGGCTTTCAATCAAACCGAATGGGTGATTTTTAGTTTGTATGAGTACTTGAAAATCTAAAAAAAATTCACTAAGATCTTTTGAAATATTTTACTAATTCAATTTAGTTATAATCTAGAAAATAATTGATAAGATTATTTTTTAGTTTATTTTTTAGACACATTAGGTTTGATTAGTTTTTTATTAAATAAAAAGCACATTTAAATTTTACAACCCAATAAAGTGCTAGATGAATACAAATACTGGATCTTCTCGTATTCAATCAAATGAAAATGGTGTTGAATCTCCATCTATATCTCTTGATTCATTAAACAATAATGATGGATCAATGAAAGGAATGGCAACTGGGTTATTCAACGATATAATGAAAAATAATCCTTATTTTGCTGCAGGTGGTGGTTTAATGGTTCTTGGAACTGGATTAGCCATTGCAAGACAAGGAATAATTAAATCTTCATCATTAATATATCGTCAATTATTAGTCGATTTAGAAATTCCTTCAAAAGATAAATCTTACCTTTGGTTTCTTGAATGGATGTCCAATTACAAACATAGATCTTCTCGTCATTTAAGTGTTGAAACTAATTTTATTCAACATGATAATGGTTCTGTAAATACTCGTTTCTCTTTAGTTCCTGGTCCTGGAAATCATTTACTTAAATACAAAGGTGCATACATGCTTGTAAAAAGAGAAAGATCTGGAAAATTATTAGATATGACAAATGGCACTCCTTTTGAAACTGTAACCTTAACTACTTTATATAGAGATAGAGATCTTTTTCATGAATTATTAAATGAAGCTAAAAATCTTGCATTAAAAGCAAATGAAGGAAAAACTGTTATATATACTTCATGGGGCGGAGAATGGAGGCCCTTTGGACAACCAAGAAAGAAAAGGCTTGTTGGCTCAGTTATTTTAGATGAAGGAATCAAAGAAAAAATAATTAAAGATGTAAAAGGATTTCTAAATAGTGGAAATTGGTATTTTAAAAGAGGAATTCCATATAGAAGAGGATACCTTTTATACGGACCTCCTGGTAGTGGTAAAACAAGTTTTATTCAAGCATTGGCTGGTCATATGGATTATAATATATGCTTATTAAATCTTTCTGAAGCAAATTTGACAGATGATAGATTAAATCATTTGATGAATAATATTCCTGAAAGAAGTTTACTCTTGTTAGAAGATATTGATGCTGCTTTCAATAAAAGAGATCAAACAAAAGATAAAGGTTATACTTCCGGGGTTACTTTCAGTGGTTTGCTAAACGCATTAGATGGGGTAGCTTCTGCTGAAGAATCAATTACTTTTATGACCACAAATCATCCTGAAAAGTTGGATCCTGCCTTATTAAGACCAGGTAGGGTGGATTTCAAAGTATTAATTGATAATGCATCCAACTTTCAAATTCAACAAATGTTTTTGAGGTTTTATGAAAATGAAACTGAAAAATGCCAGGTTTTTATGAAACAGCTAAAGAAACTTAATATTTCAAGTGTTAGCACTGCACAACTCCAAGGACTATTTGTGTTCAATAAAGGTAATCCGGATGGTGCTATAGAAATGGCTAGTTCACTTAAAAATTCGTTGCAATAATGAACTAATTATCTTGTATATTCTGTATCTATATTACATCTCTTGTTTATATTTCTTCCATAACCATTATAATAAAAGCTTTCTCTTCCAGTTTTAGTTAAAAACTTAAATTAAATGGTATTTCCAACCTTTGTAACTTGCAATTTTTCACTGTGCTCTCAGCCATTTTCTACCAGTAATTACGTAAGTCCATCATAAAAAATCCGCCTATATTTTCCGGTATTGTTTTCCTGATTCATCCGTACTTACTTTATTAATAATAAAATCAATTTAATTGGGAATATTTTAGATTTCGTGAATATTTCTTCTGATGAAGAAGGTGAATTAATAATCTCTGTCTTTCATTAAACAATATATCTTATCGCTGAAGTCAAAGATCATTCTCCAAAATGTTTAGAAAAGTTTTATTCCAAAATTCATTGGTAAGTTTTACTTCAAATCATTTTATTTTAATGTTCGAAAAGTGCTATTACTAATCTGTTTAACTTTTTAGATTCGCCCATCAACAAGCTTTTTATTAAAGCAAAAAGTATCTTTTACTCCGGTAAATTTTTTACAACGTTATATTTCAACCGAAACAAAAGAAGCTATTGATAGTGCTATTTCATCTGCACCTGTAGTATTGTTTATGAAGGGTACACCAGAAGCTCCTCAATGTGGGTTTTCTAGATCTACAATTATGCTATTAGGACAATTAGGTATTGATCCAGACAAATTTGCTGCCTATAATGTTTTAGAAGATCCTGATTTAAGACAAGGAATAAAAGAATATAGTAATTGGCCTACAATTCCTCAATTATATGTTAGAAAAGAGTTTATTGGGGGATGTGATATTGTGACTTCAATGGCTCAAAGCGGTGAATTATTAGAATTGTTTGAAAAAGAGGACGTTTTAGTTCCTGATGAAGATGCTGAAGAGCTTGGGGATCCAAAGGAACCAACTTCAGCCGAATTCAAACCTACAGAGAGAAAATAGTTTTATTTTTACCAAAAATAATTTGCTATAAATGCGAATGTTCATCCTTGTATATAATAAATATATAAACTTAAAATTATACATCATATTCTAAATTATTGGTGATATTTATTCATTTGTAGAAACTACTGCCCAGCTTGTCGCACATCCACAGAAAATGGATTCAATTTTCTCAAAACTCTTTAATTCTTTTTGAAATTTTAAAGGATTCAAAAAATCGAAAGTATTCACCCCAATAAAAATTTCATTTATCCCACAATTTCCATGTTCTCCCCAACCCCAACTGAAGATTTCGTTTTTAGTCTCATCAAGTACTAGGCCATGCTCACTGCCTGTTTCAAATTGATTGACACAAATATTTTCTTCTTGTTTTTTTTTCAAAAAATATTCCAAGGGGAAACGTTGTTTATGTCTATTATTTCCAAAAGAATGAATTTGATCATCTACAAGTAAATGGAACGAAGTCCACATTGTTTTAATATCATGAAAACTAATGTTTTCTAATATTTCATTATTCTGGACATTAAAAGTTAAAGTTTTGGCATTACTGAAAATCCTCATTTTTTTGAATGGTTTAGAACCAATAATGGTGAAATTTCTACCCACAGATATAGTTGTTATAGGAGATTCTAGCAAGTTCATGTTTATAAATTCAGGAGTCCATATACATTTAGCATTAGATAATGTTTCACCTAATTGTTTTTTCTTGTTATTTCCCCAACCAACCATTTTGTTTTCAGAGAGTAACATAACAGTGTGATCTAATGAAGATTTTATATCTATTAAATTCAAATTCTCTAGATTAAAGTTAATCAATCTCAAAGAAGATTTTGGAATTTCTATTTCAACAGTTGAATTAGGTACTATACTTTTTGTAGTAGAATCACCTAAACCAAGTTCTCCATTAGTACCATATCCACAACTGAAAATTTCCATATTTTCATTAACTAATATTGAAAATTCCCAACCACAAGAAGAGGCCATCCATTTTTTATTATCTATTCTAGGAACTTTCTGAAAGGTCTCAATATATGTTCCATATATTTCAGGATTAAAGCCACATTGGCCGTAATTATTTAACCCACAAGAATATAAATCTCCATTATCAAGCATCACAAGTGAATGATTTCCACCACATACTATTTTTAAAGGGTTGATCTTCCAAATTGAGGTGTTGTTTCCATTTTGCTCTTTGAATTGACAGCTTTTGAAAAAATTTGAGTCTTCATTGGTATTATTACCAAGCTGAAAATTACCGTTGGATCCACAGCTGTAAATTTTGTAGTTTTTCATTTGACCCTTTTTATTTTAAATAGAATTTAAGCATAATCTGTATTCTTAGTTAATAATTTAAATTCACTGGTACTGAATTATTAAATTTTGTAGTTCTTATTAAGCATCAAGCTGAGAAAGAAATCGGTGACGGAGTTGAGTCCAATTTAGAAAAACTAATTTTACCTAAAGCTATTTCATTTTTTTTAATTTTATTCATTTACTACATATCAAAAAAACATTCTATAAGAGGTTAGTTCATCAGAAATAGAATAATGAAGGATTTTTAGTTAAAATCAAAAAAAATTTCATATGAAAAGAATACATCCTTTTGTGGAATGCTAAACTCGATACAATTTGTGAAATCGGCAAATAATGAGGAGAGTCAAGATGATTCTTCTGTTACTTTGAAAGCAGAAAATGAATTATCCAATTGTGCCGAAAATGATTCATCTCAGATTTTTTCGAATTCTGAGCAAGATTTTTTATATCAAGATTACTATGATAGTGAAATAAAGGATGGTCAGAATGGTGTTGAACATAAATTTATGGCTTTTCAAGCTCCAATAATGCTTTCAAATAGCAATAAGTTTAATCATGACAAGAGCAGTAATAAAATCGCCAATAGTGTCAAAATAATTAAAAATATTCAAGAAATAGATTTGGATATAGAAATGAATTCAAGTGCTTCCAATAGTGAGGATCAACTAATGGATTTTAAAAGTTCTTCAAAGAAAAAAAAAATTCAAACTAACTATGGGATAGGAACAGAAATATTGAAAAAAATGGGCTATATTGAAGGAGCAGGGTTGGGAAAAGAAGGAAATGGAATATACGAACCAATCGAAACTACCCTCAGACCTTCGGGATTAGGTGTCGGTGGAGAGAACTCAGATAATGAAGACCAAAAAGTCGAGAAAATTATTAAGAAAGCAAATAAAAGATATATCTGGAATATTCTAGATGAAATCAAGAAAAAGGGTTTAGTGGCTCCTAAAAGCTTGAATGAGTTATCTGACATTTTGCAAAAAAAACAGAATTCTAGAGCTTTAAGAAGTCAGGTTTTAATTGAATTTGAAACAAAAAATTTGACTGATAAAAATGTTGAAAGATTGATCAAGGATATCGAAAAAATAAGTTTCGAATGGAGTGAAGTTTTTAGTAAAAAAATCACAAATAATATTAATATAGAGGTCAGTGGAAACAATATTGTAGATGGAAGAACTATTGAAAATACTTTAAAGGAACTAGAGGAAAGTATAAAGAGCTTTTTATCTTCAAATGAGCCAATTTTTGAGAGAAGACTTGCTGAAGCTAATTTACTTTTGAAAAAAATATCCATATCGTATAGTAGTATTATATCTAATCAAACAAATCTATCCCAAACATTAATTGAGTTCGATCAGATAGTAGAGCTTATTTTATCAATATTAAATCCTTTATTTTCTACCTTGTTGGATTTACAATGGAAGACAGATGATTTATCATTTTATCTTAAGGATGAATCAGCACTATTAGCAATAAGGAGCCAGATATTGTCTTGGAAATCAACATTAGCGCCTTTAACTTTAATAGAAGAAAGCCAATATAATATGAACAAGAATTCAACTAAACTTGACTTTTTTGAGTCTCTTGTATCCGAAAAATGTTTCAATAGAATAAAAAATTTTATTGAAAGAAATTGGGATAACGAAAGCTTTAGTTTAATAATTATTTCTTTTTTGATGGATATAAAAGAAATGATAGGTAGTAATGTCTTTTATTATCTATTAAACATTACAATCAAAGAAAAATTGATTAATGAAATTGATTTATGGTCTCCTAGACTTTTAAAAAGAAATCAAATCAAAGATATAGGAGCACCTAGTTCATGGTTACCAGAATGGTTATTTTTTCTTGAAGAAGATGGATTCTCGAATATTGTTGATGATATTCAAAGCTTAGTCTATTCAAAATACGAGTTCTTCTTTCAAAATCTTAATTTTAAGAACTTAATAAAACAATATTCAAGAAATGAGTTAGAGTATAACCTTGATGGAGTACCCTTCTGGGTGGAAATATTTGGTAGAGAAAAGTTTGGGAAATTGTTCAATGAATCTTTTTTGAAATCCTTTTTAGCTTTCATGCTTTCTTATTATGATAATAAAACCATACTGGCTTTTGAAATTATGACAGAACCCTTTAAGATTCTTCTAATATTCAAGGACTGTTTGCAACTTTTTGGCTTTCAGCAAAAACTAAATATTATAGTAAATCAAATATTTTTTGGAAAATATTTTTTGCCTATAACAACTAAATGGCTTCACTCAAGAGAAATTACCAATCATGAAATAATGGCAAGTAATTTCTTAGAATGGTTTAATTTTTGGATTCATTATATTGATTTTGTTTATCTCCATTTATCTGGGGAGTTGGGCTCATCTACAAACAATTATTTCAAAGGTATACCTCTATCAATTAAAAAGAAATTTATAGTATGCTTTGATTCTGTAAATCAAAAAATTAGAGAATCACCAAGCCGACAGTCTAAATTTGCTCTTGATATTTATAAGCTACATAATAGTGCTGGCTCTGTTGAAAAATTAATGAATCTTATTGAAAAAGTGGATGCAGAAGATGAACTTTTACTTGGCCAAATAGATATTCGTTCTATACCTGCTCTGGATTTAAATGTTTCATTCAAAGACGTCGTTGAAGATTACTGTTCTACTTTTAATTTATTCTTTTCACCAGTTCACTCGATTTCAATTCAAGAACATCCTGTATACCAAATTACAAAAGAGTTTTCCAAAAAAGGGTTATTATGCTACATTTATGATGATGCTATATATGTTAGAAGTGAAAATCTGATTACAAGTGAAATCAATATAAACGATTTTTCTCCAATATTTTTAGATGATTTAATAAATAGATTATAAATAAAAAGGGCTAGTCTTTGGTTTTCTTTACTTTTTTATCTTTAACTTTTCTTTTAAACAAACGTGAATGAGTGCTTTTTGGTATTTTTTTCTGCTTGGATTTTTCATTCTTGTACTTATTAATTCTTCTTTTTTCACCAAAATTTTCTGACTCCATATCTACAAGACATTCTCTTTTTGCTCTTGTTGTTTTGCTTAAACTTGATTTTATTACATAATCGTCATCAATAAGGTCAGTCTTATTCATTTTCTTATTTATTCTTTGCTCAATTGCCAATAATCTTTGAATATCATTAGGTGTTATCATACTGATACTATCTCCTTTTCTACCAGCTCTTGCAGTTCTTCCTACTCGATGAATAAAGTCATCAGGGTCTGCAGGAATATCATAATTAACAACTAATTCTACTATAGGAATATCAAGACCTCTTGAAGCAACATCAGTAGCAATTAATATTCGTGCAGCACCAGCTTTAAATCTGTACAAGGAGTTTATTCTCTCTGATTGGGGCATTTCCGAATGCAAAGATGTTACTCGTACATCTAAAATACGAAGTGTTCTTCTCAATACTTCCGCAGTAACAGTTCTATTCACAAAAATTATGGCAGACTTATCAGTATAATTTTCATGAGTCAATAGACTAAATAAATAAGCTTCTTTTAAAGCATCGGGAGGAATTAAAATGTAATATGTGGTTAATGTAGCAGGAATAACAATTTTATCAAGAGTTTCTACTTCATAAATGAATATCTCTTTGTTTGATTTTCTTTTTTGATTTTCTAATTCTTTAATAGCATTGGTAAGTGTTGCAGTGAATAAAAGAGTCTGCCTTTTCTCAGAAGATGGTAAAGCAACAATGCATTTTTCCAAATCATTTCCAAAACTATCCGTTAATAGTCTATCTGCTTCATCAAGAACTAAATATTTGACCCTACTTAAGCCCTCAAGTGTATCATCACCACTATTCATAATATGATCAGCCAATCTTCCAGGAGTCGCAACAATGAAATGAGGTTTATTTTGTATATCTATGGCCTGTCGTATCATATCTTCTCCTCCAATTATAACAGAGACTCTAATATTCATTGAAGAACCCAAAGCAAGAAATTGCTCGGCAATTTGAATAGCTAATTCTCTCGTGGGAGTTAAAATAACCCCAAATATTGCACTTGGATCTTCAGACCATCGAGTTAACATCGGGGCTGCAAATGCAATTGTTTTACCAGAACCAGTTTTTGCACCACCAATACAATCACTACCTGCTAGGATTTTGGGTATGCATGCCTTTTGAATAGAACTTGGAGTTGAAATTTTCAAAGATTGTAAGGCTTCACAAAGCCATTTTGAAAGACCCAATTTTTTAAATTCAGTTGACATAATTTAAGTTTAGTGAAAGTGGTTTTCTAGTTTCAACTTTTACAAAGTTTTTTGAAAAACTTTTCCCGAATTGAATTAAAGACAATTAAATAATTTTGAATTATATTGTATTTTCGCTTAAAAAAAAATAAATTACGTTCCAAAATATTTCAGTTAAATAATTTTTATAATTTTTATCGCCGTCAGATCAAACCTAACAAAATCCATACAATTGGACTCTAATATTACACGTGGTAAAACTAAATTTTTCACGTGCATTTGCAATTGTTTTTGATCAAGATTTATTTCTGTATCATTCCCAAAAGTGAGCAAGCAGCTCGTAACTTGTTCCCAAATTGAGGGGCCCACTAAACCCCAAAAATGCGTGGTCCGGGACCATAGTAATAAGCTGAATCATATGACATAAATATGTAGTCCCGTTTTTAAAAGGGTTTAAAAGTGTTTAAAAAAAGTATTTGATTATTTTGAGGTTATTGTTCCTGTTTTAGAAACGACGTTTACTATGTAAAAAAAAAGATTTTGAGGTGGTATTTAGTGTTTCTGGCAGTATATAGCGAGCGGCTCACCAAATTGAGCAATCAAGATTATTCAGTTGTATATTGGAAGTGTAAATATGTTTTTGGTAAAAGTAAATTGATATTAAAAGAAATTAAATATTATACATTATAGATTAACCTAAAAGGTGAAAACATTTTAACTAGTGAACTATAGTCAAAAAGTAAAAAGTAAAGAATAGAAAAATTGAGAAAAAAAATTGAAAAAAATAACGAGAAATAAAAGGAAGATTTTAAAAAATTAATATAACAGATAATTTATCATACATCTATAAAAAAATTACATGGGGCTTAATAAAGAATTAATAGTAATTGACTCGAAAGTACTTGTAACATTTTTTGAGGTTGATTGAGAATTTCTAGGCTCATAAGGATTTTGATTGGTAATATTGGCATCATTCATAATATCTGGTTCCTGCTTTTGATTTTGAAAAGAATTTTGGTGAAAGATTGGGCTTTGACTTTGTTTTGGAATAGTATCTTGGTTCGCAAAATTTGGATTTGTGAAAAAATCTTGATTTGTAGTAAAATTTTGATTTTGGCTGTGACTTAAATTTTGATCTTGATTTTGGAATTGATTTTGATATTGGTTCTGATTTTGGTATTGACTTAAATTTTGATCTTGATTTTGAAATTGGTTTAGGTCTTGTTCTTGGCCTTGAAACTGATTTTGATTTTGGAATTGATTTTGATTTTGGAATTGATTTTGATTTTGGAATTGATTTTGAAGTTGATCTTGATTTTGAATGCTATTTTGAACTTGTTGATTTGGTTGAATGTTTGCTACATTGGAACCATTCATATCTTCGAAGCTAAGCATAGGCATTGAAAATTCATTAGTATATATTTCATTATTTGAAGGTGAAAGTACAAAGTTATTTTGAGTGTTAGTATGGTGTAAGTACAGATTCATGTTATTATCTAAACTATCTGCTCTTACTGCTGCTACTGGAACCTCGAACTCATTAAAGCCATTATTAGCAAGACCAATGTTCACCTGACCAGTTGGAAATTGAGTAATACTATTTATATCATTATCATCAAAATCAAGAGAAAAATCAGTTAGCATATTACTACTATATTCAGGATTTGAAACGGATCTGCCATGAGAAAATTGTTGTTGATGAAAAAAAGCTGGCCCAAACCCATTTGCAGGACTATTTGAGCCATTAGTATTTGTATTAGTGTAAGTTTTAGTATCAGTTGAAGTAAAAACACTATCTTCTTGGGCAAGCATTGAAGAAGATAAATTAGATGTGTCATTGTTGGGAACAGTATATTGGAAGTTGTTGTTTATTGAAATACTTTCTTGTGAATTTTGAGTATATGAACTATTTTGATTATTATTTTGATCATTATTGAAATTATTGAAAGTTTGAAACTTTTGAGAATTGTTAGAATTATTGCTTTTGATACTATTTTGTCTAGTGGTTGAGTGTTTTCTATTTGTATTTGAAGAATGTCTTTTATTGGATGATGGCTTTGTAATTTTGTTGATGCTGTTCTTTGTTGTATCATTATTATTATTATTATCATTATTATGGATGTTTTTTTTAGGTGAAGGTTTAGCTGATGATTTTTTATTTTTTGGGGATATTGATTTCAAAGCTTTAGATTTAATAAAATTTTCAGTTTTTTGAGTATGATTATTATTTTGAATCTCTTCAGAATTATTATTTAAATTTGTACTTGAAGAATATTCAGAAGAAACATTTGAGCTGTTGCTAAAGTCACTGACAGAAGTAGAAGTATTGGGTAAGGAGGATTTTTTTACTTGATTTTTATCATACTGACCATCAGGATAATCTTTCAGAAAAGCTAAGCATCTATCACCATAAAGTTTTGGAGTTATACCTGAGACATTTTTAAAGACTCTATGAAAATGCCAAGCAGATAATTTTGCTTTTGTTGCCAAATCTTTAAAACCTAATATACCACCTCTTCTTTTTTTTCTTTCATTTTTTGGTTTTTTTGATTGAATTTTTTTGCCATGTTCATTTTCGTCAGCAATATTACTAACAACGATTTTTTCTCTGGAAGTTAAAATATTCGAGTTTAAACTAAAAATATTCGAGCCTAAAAAGGATAAAGGGGAACTAGAAGAAGAACGAACATATTTTTTCTTTTGCATTGAAGCAACTGAAGCGGAAGCAATATGAAGACAAGCTAATTCAACCAGTCTACGATTAGTGATAGGTGCTATAAGTATAAGTTCAGATGGTATAACTTTGGCATCTTTTTCATTTTTAATGTCTTTTATATCTTTTTCATCTTCAGCATCTTCAGCATCTTCAGCATCTTTAGCATCTCTAGCATCTTTGAATTCTTTTGATTCTTTAGTATCTTTAGCACCTTTATTTTTTGCTTTAGCTTTACCTTTACCTTTACCACCTTTCAAGGTTTTGATATCTTTAGTATCTTCAATACTCAGAATATCTTTGGTATCTTGAATATATCTATTATTTTGAATAGTTAAATTATCTTTACCTTTTTTATAAAATCTACTATATTTGAGATTTAAATTATTTGAATTTTTTTTTGAATTACTACTAGTATTAGAATTTGATTTATCTTGAGGAGAATCAAAAGAAAAATTGATTTGTGGATTTACATAATCCACACAAAGTTGAGCTAATTTTCTTTGAACTTTCATTGCATTCGAGTCCCATGGTTTACAAGAAATACAAGAAGAATAATCTGCTCTTAAAGCTTCATCTAAATTAGGAAATTCTTCAAAACTATCTGTTGTTTTAATTGGTTGATAAACATCACAATCTGGACGACAAACAATTTTTTTATTTCTATTACCAACAAAAAATTCACCAACCGCTAATGGATCACTAAATAAAAAAGCTCTCCATCTTGATTCTTCAGTAGGATATTCTTTTGAAGTAAAAGGAGCAGATTCAGAACTATCAAAATTCTTAGCAGGGTTAAAAATAGCACCAAATACTTCGGCGCCTAAAGACATTTTATTGATTTTAATTGATTCAAAGAAAGATGTTTTGATAGAAGTAACAAGAGATTATAATAATTAGTTGAAGTAATTGTATTTCAATGATAAATGATATTGAATTATAGTTATAATTGCAATTATAATTTTATATATATTTATATTTATATTTATATTTATATTTATATTTATATTTATATTTATATTTATATTTAGTTATAATATTCTCTAACAAATTAGTTTTTGAAAATAAAAAATGATAGTAGTTATTAAGTTATCAATGAAAAGTTATATTCAGCTATTAATAATTGATTGATATTTAAAATTAAATAAGGGATTATTAAAATGGAGAATAAGAGTTATAGAATGAGAGAGTGAGTGTGAGAGAAAAGTAAGTAAAATTGTATAGCTAAATACTAGAACAAGAAGTTAAAGTGATCGACGTTATAAAATTACAAAGGTAAAAATAAGAGTAGGAGTAGTATAGTAGGAGTATAATTAACAGTATAATATTCTGGTTAGAGGCTAATTAATTGTCTTATAGTAACTAGAAATAGAGTTGATATGAGACAAAAACCCAAAAGAAAATAGAACTAATAATAATTATAAAATTTGTATTATTACAACTAAATATTTGAAGTAGTAGATAAGATAATTAAGTTAGCTAATAAAGAAAAAGATTAAATAAGTAAATAAGTATAGGAAAATTAAAATTTGGAAAGGAAATAAATAAATAATTCTGAAAAATAAAAGAATAAAATAAGAGAGTATCAATTGTTTATATACTTTTCAAAATGGAGCTTTTCAATGTTACAATAAATTTACAATAAAATTACAATAAAATTATAATAAAACTCGAATTCTTTTGATTCAACTGAATTGTAATTTAAATTACAATTCAGTTGAAACCTTATGAAAAGTTGATTAGAATAAAATTGAGAAAAATTGGGGAAATAAACTAAATCATTTTCATTTGGATAAAAAGTGTAGAGCATAGACTTAAATAAGGTTGAAGTAAAAAAAGTAAAGAAATGATGTTACACTATTTATTATTTTGTTATATAATTGTCGAAAAGTTCTTTAACTTCTTTGTGTGACTAAAGTTCACCGTATCAAAAGAGATAAAATTCTTTCTTCTTTCTTATTCTATGTGAATTGATTCTTTCAATTCAACCTAAATATATGGTTTGAGTGAAGGTTTGCAGGACCAACTCCCAGCAAACTTCTGAGCACAGTGCCCAGACCTAGTCTTGTGTCTGTGTCAACTTACGCTCCTTAATTAGAAAGCACTCCGCGCACTTCGCCTACATACATTATGCACTTGTGTTTTACTGGCATACTCTTGAGTTTAATGTACTCAACTCTGCTCACTTCATATCCAACTTATTTTGAGTTTACTCCGAACTGAACGTAAGTCTACATTCTGTAGCTCTTTTCAATTAGAACCAGAGCTGTCCGCGTTCCAGACTTTATTCGACAAGACACAGAAAATTGTGTGCCGCGGAAGCTTGTATACAAATTATATATTGATTGATAATGTTATATTACACAATTATTTACACAATAAATTACATAACATATTATAGAATGTATTATTCAATTAATTACAGAATAAAATTTACAGTGTACAGTATATCATAATACGAGTACAAAATTTTTATAGGATACAAGAATTCAAAAAGGAAAATCATAAGTTTTCATAAAGTTCAACTGAAGTTTAAACAACCTCAATTGAGTTGAAATGTTTTGTTCCAAGAGAGATAGTAAAAAAGATAGAATAGAGGATATTTGAAATACTGTTTATACATAATTTCATACCTATAAATTTTCTTCCGAGCTGAAAATATAATTATTTCTCCACCTTTTTGAAAAATCAATACTTTTACGAGTTAATTTTCTTTGATTTGAAATTTGTTAAACATGAATTGTGATTTGAAGTATGATACATTGGTAATCTTAGCTAGGTAATTTATAAACACTGGGCGTTATTTATTAGCCTCTTGATACCTGTTATTATGCTCGTTAAAAAGATAGTTTATTAGAAGATAGTTCTAAAAAGATAGTTTTTTTATTTCTGCAGCACTTTTTTATTTGGAAACTGAGCAAATGAAACAAGAACATTAAGCTAGTAAACTGAAGGCTGATTTAGATTATTTTATTACGATATGGTACGGCATGAAATGATGTTACAATATTACAAATGGATGGTTATAAAAGATGATGCGGAAAAGATAATTTGACAAGATAGTACTCCTGTTTCCAGACGCAAGGCCATCTCTACTACACTGCCACTAGACTGCTAAAGACCACCTGTGATATCACCACAGCAATAGATATCGTCATACATTATCACAGTACTAAATGTTCATAAACACTCTTCAGTCATCTGACTACTTCACCTATAAACTAATGATCCTCCAAAGACGCAAGGTGTTTTTTTTTTTCGCAGATTGGATTTTTGTATTTACCTTCAAACCTGATATCGAATACCGAGGTGCCAGACAAACTACGTTTCTGGCTCCAAATAAAGCTAAATTCAGCTACTTTACACTAATCCCAATTACGTGACAACTCGTTTTACATTATTTCAAAATCTTTTCTTCCTGCTTTACCGAGATGATGATGTGACGTGGGACATATAAAAAATATTCTGGTCTAGGAAAGAATGCTATTCCTACTAGTAGTAGTTATAATTATTTAATTGAGCTTTCGTTGAATCATTTTCTACAGTTCTACATCGGAATATCTCTTTTTTAAATTATTTTAATTTAATTTTTGAATATTCTTTATTTTTAATTATAATTAATTTTTTAAAAATTTGGAATTTACCATGTGCAATTTTCAAACAATTTCAAAAGTGTATTTGAAGTATTTGAAACTGTTTTTTAATTAAAAGAATCGTGAAATAGAAGATAAGAACAAAAAACAAAATCCAGCTTTCTTTTTTTTAGTAGTTTTTTCCGAGGATTTCCGAAACTTTTTTATTGAGTTAAAACAACTTTTGAAATATTTGATAAATGATAATAACTTGAGGTCAAAAAGTGAAATAAAAATTTGTAGGAATATTTTACTGTAGTAATTTTATACAATCAAAACAACAATATTCTGTACCATAAAATGAAATCATAATACTTACAGCTTAAGTTCCAATTTCTTTTTATGAACTAACAGATATTCTTTAAAGAGGGGGTACCTTATTTCAAAACCTTCCATTTCGGAAAAAATATTTCGAAAAAGAACTTCAATGATTCACTAAAATTTGAAAGAATAATAATTTAATATTAATATAAACTTTTAAATATTTTCTATATAATGTATTACTCCTTATACTTCTTCATTTTCAATTCTCAATTTTTGAAATCAAATTATCATTCAATATTCTAAAAATTGGAAATTTCTTGTTGACGAAATATTTACCTTTATTAAATTATCTAGTAAAGCTCGTAAACTATTTGAAAAACAACTTCCACCCTTAAAATATTACATAATCCACTTTAACTTAATTTTTTTCATATATCAACAATCGGCAAAAAAAGAGTCTGGAACCTTTTGGAGTTTAAAAAAACATAAGAAATACTAGGCTATGACATACCTTGAAATGTTTATTTACTTACACATTTCGATTTTTACTCAAGCGTATACTCCTTAATGTACCTAAAAAATTCAAATTTCTAAATTTGCCCAAATTTTACCACTCGTATTTGGAAGGTTTAAAAAAACCTATTGTGAGTTGTAATTAGCTATTAGTTAATTGAAATAATTTAGATACAATTTTCAACACAAAAGCATTTCATCAGCCACAGTAAAAAATAAGACCATAAAATTCAACATTTTGTTTTGAACTGAAGTAAGCGCGTAAGTTGATAACACAAACAAAAAAATGGTGTATTGAACTACTTTGATTGCTTAATTTACTATAGGGATTCTAAAATACTCTATCATATTTCAACAGTATATTCTATACACAAGCTTAACTACATATAGACAGAACGAAAATTTACTGTGAGTAGGATTATTATACAAAGCATAATGAAAAATTATTAAGAGCATTATTATTTCAGTGGAATCGAATGACCAAGAATATACCACATTACTGTATACTGTACACAGTACAAAATCCATACTCCAGGTCCCAGGCTAAACTCTATATTTGTAACTAAGTAGTTGTGCATGGCAAGTGTTACATGATGACTTAGGCTGTCAGTAAATCAAAAATTTAAATTTGATGTTTCTGCACTTCATTGCACGCTCCCTTACTTCTTTAGCACTGTTGAATATTCACAAGGCTGCTTATGTACTCAAGAATATTCACTCATTTGTATACAGGCTTTCTTTCACTCAGTGGAGGCAAAAAAGTCTTTACTTATTTTTCAACCCTTGGTTTGCTCATAAAAAAATATACTTGGACTTCAAAAGAGCTCGGACACTGACCTTCAAAATTCTACTCACTTTTCACAGTTATAGCATAATCAAAAAATACACGGAAGTAAAGTATTTCACGATGTTTGCTGATAATTGTTTGTAGTATTGAGTGCAGTTTATACCATTGCTATAATATTAGCTTTGTCTTTTTTCAACAATTAAGAACACATTTGATTTTGTATTAAAAAATTATCTATCACAATCTCATTCTCTCCTATTCCCTTATATAATTTATAATTCCAATAATCGAAAAGAATTTAATCTGTAGCTACTCGTAACATTATATCACTAAAAATGTGCTACGGCAGGATTTGAATAAATTAATCACTATTATTTTTTTTCCAGTTTGTAAATACTATTCTCGAATGAAATTTCTCTGAATATTGAGACTAAACAAAGAATATCAGGCAAATTACTCACTAAATTTGCTAGTCTGATAATAATATTGCATTTTATGGCAGAGGGATATGGTTTGACAAATCCCCTTATGAGTAATCAATTCGTCTTAGTTAATAGATTTACTCAAATTCTCTTTAAAACTTACATAATTCTCAAAATCGAATGTGGCTAATGAAAATTTCTGCATTTAATTTTAAAAATATTATACATTATGCATATATTACACTAATTTATATAGAAAGGTCTTTTAAAAATGTCTGGGCGAAATTTGGATCCTCTAATTCATGATCTAATTCAATTTTTTTATCTCCTAATAACATAATATTTTCTTCTATAGTCTTTTTAGTAATTAATCTAATAACTTCTACATCCTTTTTTTGACCTAATCTATGGCATCTATCTTCTGCTTGTCTATCATCATGAGGATTAAAACTTTGGTCGAAAATTATAACAATATTTGCACAAACTAAATTTATACCAAATCCTCCACTTTTTGTTGATAGTAAGAAAATTTTAATATCATCCTCTTTATAAAATTTATCAATTAAATCTTGTCTAATCTCAACTGATGTTGATCCATCTAATCTTAGAAATTTTAATGCTTCATATTCTAGAACTTTTTCAATTATATCAAGAACTTGAGTGAATAATGAAAATACAACAATTTTTGATCCATTCTTAATATGATAAGATAATAATTCAACTAATTTTTCAACTTTACTAGAATTAAAAAAATCTTGTTTTTTTAGTTTAAATCTATTAAGTGTTGAAGGAAATTTCTCACATAATCCATTTAATTCAAAGTCAGACATTACTTGCATATCCTCAAATATATAATGCTCATTTGCACTAACATAAACAGGTTCTTTCATAATTGCTTTTGCCATACTTCGAAGTTTTTTATCTGTATAAATCGTTCTAAATAATAAGGGATGAATAGCCGCTTTTCTTAATTGCATTATTAAATTTTTAGCTTTACCCTTCGCTAAAGATTTTTGTAATTGCGCATCTGCAATTTCTCCTTCATAAATTTCTTTTTGACTTGGTAATATATCACAATATTCAATTTTTCTAACTTTTTTAGGTAAATTCTTTAATACTTGATCTTTTTTCCTTCTTAATACAAAGGGTTGCATTATTTTTTTAGCTCTAGAAATAGCCTTTTCTGATAATAATGGATTATAATCCTTATCAGATTTAGAATCATCACTACTCTCGATTTCTTCTGATTCTCCTCTTTTTCCTTCACTTTTTGTAGTAACTTTTTGATTAAAAAGTGCTTGTAAATCATTTTTATGTTCTTTAAAAACATCAGGTAATATAAAACTTAATAGAGAAACTAATTCTTTTAAATTATTTTGTAAAGGAGTTCCTGTTAATAAAATACGAAAATCTCCTCTTAATCTCATTAATTTTGTATATCTTTCACTAGAAGAATTTTTTAACATATGGCCTTCATCATATACGATACAATTGAAACCTTGTTTGGCTAAAAATTTATGGTCATCCTTTGATCCAGTGGCTAAATTATAAGTAGTTATTAAAATATCAAAATCAACTTGTGATAATTCATAACGCAACTGTAATCTTTCTGCTTGAGTACCATAATAGGGGGATACAACTAACTCTGGAGAAAATTTTTGAAACTCTCTCAACCAATTCTCCAATGTTGATGAGGGAACAACAATTAAATTAGGCCCAGAATTATCAGGATCAATTTGTTTTAAATAGGTTAATAAGGTAATAACCTGTACTGTTTTACCAAGACCCATTTCATCTGCTAAAATGCATGATAAATCACTATTATAAAGTAAGTTCATCCAATTAAATCCAAATTGTTGATATATTTTTAATTCCAAATTTTCAGCCAATAGTTGAGGTTTTTCTGAAATATAACCATTCAATTTTTCTTTATTAGCTTTTGCTATTTTCACCACTTTTTGTTTATTCAAATCGTCACTTTCATCATCACTATAATCATCATCGTTCTCATCATCCGAGATATCATCGTTATTTATTGGTTCCTCTTGAATGGTAGTATTGACTTCATTTTCAACATTTATAGAATTTTCTACAGTTTCACCATTATTGATTTTGATTTCCTCCTTAATAACTTGCAAGGAATCATCTATATCTGATGTTTGTTTTATAATTTCCAAAGACTTATCTTCTTCAGCTGTTTCTTTAGTTATTTTCGAAGTATCATCCCCATCGACTTCAGTAGCATTTTCATCCACAGCTATAACCTCTTTCATAACACTTAAACCATCCATTTCAGAATTAGGCTTATCTAGTGTAATCAAGGAATTTTGAAATGCAGTTTTATTTATAACTTCACCGTTAACATCTACACCCCAAGTAGATATACTGGCAGAAATTTTATCTCCTAATGCCGAACATTTTTCAATCAATGTATCAATTGCATCATACCCATTTAATGTTTCTTCAGTTTTTTCAACAATTTTGAGTCCCATGGCCTTTCGTTTCCCGCCTCTCTTTTTAGAATTTAAAATAGAAGAATCTTTACTTGACAGTTTTCCAAAGTCTTTATTTTCAATTTCGTATAATGACTTATAAGGTCGTGAATCAATTAATAATTGTGCAATTTCAGGAGAACAATTCGATATATCTGTTACATCCAAAAGGGCAGCAGTATTTAAGAATTCTAAAATACGAGTTTCATACTTGGATTGCTTTGTTTCAGTATTTACATATTGATCCTCCTCATCAACATCATCATCGATTTCGGAAGGAGTTTCATCTTTTTCAAAAGGTTTTTCAAATTCTTCATCACTTAAATTTACTACAACCCTCTTTTTCTTACTATTTGAAAGTTTTTTACTTTTTGAATAAAAAGATGAAGGAGCTAACTTCTTATCAGATATTTGCTCTTCAGCATCATCATTAATGAACGCTATATCATCGGAGTTAGGTTCCTCATCTTCAACATTTTTTGAGCCCCTGACCAATTTTTTTCTTTTCTTTTTTGGAGCCGACATCAAACTATATTTCTGAGTAATAGTCATTGTAGGTTTTTTTATATTACTATTCGACTTATATTTGAATTTTTCAAGATCTATTACTGGAGAGACTTTGCGAGGAAGATCTGAGGACCCCTTTGAGTTTTCATCGTTGAGATGCAAATTTGCTTTATTGAAAGACAATGAAGAAGCCTTTAAATTGCTATTCGTTATCATTAATTTTGGATCACTTTTTAATAGTTTTGGGTTATTTTGGACAAACTTAGATAAAGCAGCGCTTGTCTCTCTTAAATTTCCATTATGTTTATTAAGTAAAGAGAAAATAATTCTTTCCTTTACTAAAGGAAATTTATTTTTCAAAATTGTCATGTCAGAATTTGATTTAATACTACGGCCACCATTGCCATTAATAGCAGGACTTCCATTTGTAAAAGTTGAGATATTATTGGGTTTCAATATTTTTTTGTTGAATTTATCATTTTGCTGCAACAAGACTTTCTTATATGGATTAGAATTTGCACTTTTAGAACTGAGTGGAGAACCTAGACTGATATTTGAAATTTTTGATGTTGATCTATTAGCAGATGGAGAGCCATTATGAGCAAATCTTTGATATAAGCTTGTCTTCGTATTTAACGAAGGAGGAATTAAATCTTCAGGTTTCATTGGAGATGATTCGAGAGCTTTTGGAGCTGGACTAGAATCCGGCACTTGAACAAAAGGCCTCTTGTTTTTTAAAGAATCTAAATCATTATTAAATTCCTCATCAGAAACTTCGGAACGAGATCTCTTATTTGAAAAAAATGGAGAGCTCATTAGTTGATTAAAGGAGTTTTGAAAGAAATGGAAGATGAATAAACTATTTCGTAATTTTGGAAAAAAAATTAAAATCTAAAATTAAGAAATAATAAATTTGAATATTGATCATTACATACCGTCTTTTTTGGCACTTTGAAATTTCAACACTAAAAATATACCTTTTAAAAAAAATAAAATGAAATCATAAATTTTACGTGTTTTATATCCACAGCAAGACCAATACAAACAGAATTAATGTTAACTTTTTGCAAAGACGTTGAGTATCAGGTATATTATATCATGTGTATAGTGTCAGATTTTGGGAATTACTTTTTATTTTGATTTTCGCGTAAATTGAAACTCAGGAAATAGAAAGCATGGTATGCAGAACGAAACTTGAAAGTGCAGCTTAATATTGAATCAAAAAACCAGTGACTTGGGAATAAATATTCCAAAATCCGTTAGTGGAAAAATTATTATGATATTGGAATTTTAAAAAACCGTAGAATATATTACAAAGAGATAATGCAAGTCACGTTTGAACTTTAGATAGCTTTCGCAAGATTTATTGATTTATCAGTTAAACTTGCCACCATTAAAAAACATCACCGAATTCAAAGAAGTGAAAAAGATTAAGTTTATCAGATTCTTTAAAATCAATAAATTACTAGTGTTCAATAATCAAAATGGATAGACTTCAACAAATGTTTGCTTCTACTGGAATTGGGGGTATGAATTCAACCCCCATGGATGGACCTGTAGTGGATAATGCAGAAACTGTTTATATATCTTCTTTAGCTTTATTGAAAATGTTGAAGCATGGAAGAGCTGGTGTGCCTATGGAAGTAATGGGTTTAATGTTGGGTGCTTTCATTGATGATTTTACCGTTCATGTTATAGATGTATTTGCTATGCCTCAATCAGGTACTGGTGTTTCAGTTGAAGCTGTTGATGATGTATTTCAAACTAAAATGATGGATATGTTAAAACAAACCGGCAGAGATCAGATGGTAGTTGGCTGGTACCATTCACATCCTGGTTTTGGTTGTTGGTTATCAAATGTTGATGTTAATACTCAACAGAGTTTTGAACAATTAAATAAAAGAGCTGTCGCTGTTGTTATAGACCCAATCCAATCTGTAAAAGGTAAAGTTGTCATTGATGCTTTCAGATTAATTAGTCCTTCTACTTTGATGATGGGCCAAGAACCTAGACAGACAACCTCTAATGTTGGTCATTTGAAAGAATTATCTATTCAAGCTTTAATTCACGGATTAAATAGAAGTTATTACTCACTAAATATTGATTATAAGAAAACTCCTTTGGAAGTAAATATGCTCTTAAATCTACATAAAAAAGAATGGTCATCTGGATTAATTTTGAAAGATTATGCTGAAAAAGAAGAAAAAAATTCTAAAGATACTGAAAAAATGGTGAGTATAGCCAAACAGTACAACCAAAGAATTGAAGAAGAAAAAGAATTATCTGAGGATCAACTTAAAACGAGATATGTTGGAAAAGAAGATCCTAAAAAGCATTTGGGTGAAACTGCTGAAAAAAGAATAGAAGAGAACATTGTCAGTATATTAACAGGTGCTATTAATTCTGCTGCTGTTCAATAAGTAGTTTATTCTGTTTCATTCTGTATCTATTAAATATAAGAACTTATGAATTTCAAATCAAAATTTTTTTGTAAAATTACTGTAAAGTTTATTGTAAGTTTAATACCCACCAAGCTATGTAATGGGGATTAACGAGTAAATACATTTTTCTGTTGTAGTTTTTATTAAAATAAATATTAGAGTTTTTCCTCTTTGAATTTTTATCTTTTTTCTTGACTTAAGTAAAGAATTTGTTCGCTCTTTTTTTAATCTCAGTTGAATAATTTTCATTTGTTGACGCGGGATAAAATGATCATAGTATGAGCCAAACATTTGTTTTCATTTTTTGCGATTTGATATCAAACTTCAAAGCATATCAAATTAATATTTCTAGCAAAGTTTTGAAAAGAAAGTGGCAATTTGAAGAATACATAGTTGTTCGGACCTCAATGGATTTGAAGAGAATTTATTGTTATTAATTTTTGTCTATAAATGAAATTTTCCAATGGAGTATCAAAAGTAAAAGGAAATTCAAAGAAATCAAAACAAAGGAAAACTCTGAAAGAAAAAATTCTGAATTCATCTTCGAATTTTGCACCAGGAAATGATCATGCTACTTTAATAAAAGACAAGATTATTTACTATCGTCCAGAATTATTTCATAACTCTCCTTTTCTTTTGAAAAGTATTCCTATATTTTTAATTGATATTCAAACTTCCACATCCATTTTGGATATTTATAGTAGCTCTGCTTTGAGATGGCATCAAGAGAATTTTATTTTAGTCAATAATTATCCAATTAAAGAATTCACAGTATTTGGAACAATTTCAAATATTGAATTTAAAGATTTGAAATCCAAATATGGGAGCAATGCTCAAAATTTTTACTTCATAAGAATCGATGATTCGAGTGGTTGGTGTGAAGCTTCTTGCTGTGCTGTAAAAGAGGAATTATATATTGATTCAATTTCAGGTTCCAATTTGATTGATTTCATAAATCCCTTACAACCAGATTCTTGCCTTTTTTTGATTGGGAAATTTATTGTCATAAATGGTATGGTAAATAATAGAAGAAGGAATATAGAATTAGAAATATCTGTGATATCTTTTTCTGTTCCAAAAATTCAACCCAAGGGAAGCAGTGCAGATCATTCCTTATCAGATGAACTTTTTTATTGGAAAGAGGCGATGTACTATAGAGAGAACTTTTTAGTTGAACCTTGGGATCCTTATCAAACTTATAACATGTATCGAGAAGTGCCTGATTTAAAGAATAAAATTGAGGAAAGTCATACAAAAAACTATCCAGAAGCATCCTCTCCATCGTGTTTAGAGAATTCTGTATCTGATTATGATTCTTCAAGTGATGATATAACCTTTTTAACAGAAAAAAAAATTGATTATAAATTGTGTAACTTAATAACTAAATGTTCAGGAACTATAATTTCTGAAGCTGATGTTGATTATATTTTAAAAAGTTCTTCATCTGATTTAAGAGAATTATTGGTTACAAATTCAATGTTTTTCAAGTTAATTTTTATTGATAATGGTTCTATTGTCGATGATTTACAATATTTTTTCGAAATTTTAAAATTTTTTTTATCGAAATATGAAAAAAAAACCAGCTGTTTATTTGCTTTGGTGAAAGACATATTTTTTAATGATATTCTTTCTAATCTTTTGGATCTTTTGGTATTAAAAGATGGGATCTCTGAATTTAAAAGTGAAAAAAATGATCTAATTAAAGGAGTTTATATTTTTGAATCTAAGATTTTTTTGGATATGAAAATTGAAATGTTTTATAAATTTTTAGATCAAATAACGAAATATGGATTGATAAAATGTCATTACTTAGGATCTAGGAATACAGAAAAAAATAGTTCTAAGGTGAATTTTGAAATTTTGACATTGATTTATGAAAAACTTTTATTATGCTTAAAACAGGTGATGAGAGAAAACTATAATCTACATATTAAAAAGTTACGAAAATTATTATTTGATTCCAAAGGTAGAATACCTATAACAAAAATCATTTCAGATATGCCCTTATTGTCAACTTTTTTCACAATTAATTCAAATATCAGAAGTTTTGTATTGAAAGATTTTGTTATTTACTTGAATGATGATTTAAAACTTAAAATTAATATTAATATTTATATTCTAGAAAAGTTATGTAATTGGATTATTTCAAGAAAAGAGTTTTTTTGTGAAGATGAAATTTTAATTTTGAATGAATTCATATATTCTGTTAAAGATACAGATATAGATTGGGAAAATTTTGACTTAAAAAAAAAAATAGAATTGGTAAGACTTCACTGGGTTTTTAACTATAGGGATATGTCGTGGAATATGGAAAAAAAAAAGTAAATCCTAAACAAACTTGAAATAATAAATAAGGATCATTGATCAAAAATCTTTCAATCCATTAAAAGATAATATACAAAAAAAATTTTCTATAAATTTGAATTACAAAAGGAGAAATAAAATAAAAAATATTGAAATAAAATAAATTTAAAGTAACAAAAAAATAAAAATTAGTCAGCTCCACTCATGAGAGATATTTTGATTTTGAGTTTTGAAAAATCCTATACTTCCAGGAGTTGTAAAGTGTCCCTGAGTGCCATTAGAATTATCACCTCTCGTTGTAGGTTTTTCCTCGGAATTATTAGAAATATTGTTTGTTGAATTATTATTATTTTTAAAAGAGAATTTTCTTATTTCTGAATGACTTTGATTATTAGAATGATTAACTTTTGGAATATTCAAAGGTTTAGTTAAATTACTATTAACTTCATTGAGAGTTGATTTATTTAAATTTTTTATATGAGTGCAATCACCAGATGCATGACCACAACTTGAACAATAAGTTGAAGACATATCTATAACTGTTGGATTTGAGGGATTTTGAGGTATTGAAAAATGATTATTTGATGAATTATAAGATTTTGAGTCAGGTAGAATAGAGTTTGGATATATAAAAGGTTTTGAAAATTGATTATTATTATTCATATTATTATTCATATTATTCATATTATTCAAATTACTCAAATTATTATTAATGTTATTATTGATATTATTATTATTGAAATTACTTGAGAAACTATTTCTTGAATTATTTGCACCTGAGATTACATTATAGAAAGTATTTTCAGATTGATTATTAGGTCGAATATTATTTGAAGTATTTATATTTGATAAAGGAGTATTTAAGTTTTGAGTTGATTTAATTGATCTTGCATCATTACTTGCACTATACCTTGAATTTAGTACTGGACTTGAGCCTATACCATTGGTAACTAAATATTTTTTACTTGAAGCTGATAAAGAAAGTATACCAGTTGAAGAATTTTCGGATAAATTAAAAGCCATAAAGGATTCAGCAGATTTTAAATATTTATATGAAAAATTTTTGAATGATAAAGAATAATCAATAAAAGAACCTTTTAAACCTGTATTTATAGATCTTATATATTGATCATCTACAACTTCCATTGCACATTCTATTTCTTCTAACGCTTCTTTTTGTAAGGAAATTTTTTGAGAAGAACCTACTTTACTTTCTTCAGATCTTAGTTTAGATAAAATTTTATTCCTTTTTGTTTTCAAATTATTACTTTTCTGTTCTCTTTTTTGAACACTAATCAATTGTAATTTCAAATTTTCTTGTTTTTGAATCAATTCCTCATTCATTTCTCTTTGAATTTCTAAACATTTTGTAAATTCATTTAATAATTTTTTACTATCATCATTTGGTATAATTGCAGACCATGAATTCATTTCTTTAATAAATTCTAATTGTTGTTTAACAGATTTTTTCTCAAATTTTATAATTTTTTTTAATCTATTATGTAAAGAATATGCTGAGGATTGAGTCATTCCACCTAGTCTATGAATTGCTTTATTTAAAGGATTATAAATATATGAATTTGTTGACGTTGGAGTTGGAGTTGTCAATGACAAAAGTTGTAATTGACGATTACTTATTGCACTTGAACTATTATCCGTATTTCCAGACATGATTGAAACCAAACTTAATACAAGTTAAGCTAAAAAACCCACAAAAGCTGAAAAATTATATTTTTTATATTTTTGACTATTGAAATTGATCCATAAAGTTTATTTCCTTCATAGATGATAAAACAAATAAACACCAATAATTGAACTCTGATTATATGAATGATTTATAGCAATTTCAATAATGATGGCAATTTAGAAGCCATCTCTTATTATCTGAGAATTTTGCTAGTAGTCAAATTGCATAATCGTTTATTCCTAAGCTTCTCTTCAAATAAACAGCCATTCACAGAAGACAATTTCGTAATGAGGTGAAAAGGACAGAGACACAAAAATAACAAGGCTCCAAAGTCAGAAACTGCAAGGGATTCAGAATATACACGAGAAGCACGAGAAGCAAAGTCTGCTGCCTGAGAATTCGGTTCCAGCTCTCAAGTAAACTCACTTCTTTCTTCCTTTTTTTCGCTTCTCCTTTTCAAGTTTATAAAACGAAAGCCATATTTGGGGGTCTTTAAATCGGGGCTGCTATTTAAATCCAAGTTCTTGGTTGAATTACAAAGAGCTTAGTCAGCCTATGCTTTAATTTTATTTTGATCGATTATTAATAATGCAAATAAAATAAAGGTTATCTATTAACCTATTTTTTTAAAATGTCAATTTCAACTTTTTAATTATTTCTTTACCAACGAATTTCAATTTAAAACATTTACTTGATAATTGCAGATAAGACTATTGTATTATATCTTATATATCATTTGAATAACTCAATTGAAGATTCTTATTGTTGGTTTTTATTATTTTTTTTTTCATATTTGATTAAAAATGGCTACAGTTAATCCCAATCCTATATTGACACCAAATCTCCAAAATATAACTTTTAAATTTGAACCATTTTTAAGAAGAGAATATAATCTTTCTATGGATCCAGATAGACCTATTTGTAAATATTATAAAAATGGATCTGGTAGATGTCCAAATGGTTCAAATTGTTATAATAAACATGTAAGTCCAATGTTTAATAATAAAATTGTTTGTAAACATTGGTTAAGAGGTTTATGTAAAAAAGGTGATAGATGTGAATTTCTTCATGAATATAATTTAAGAAAAATGCCTGAATGTCTTTTTTTTACAAAAAATGGATTTTGTACACAATCTCCTGAATGTTTATATCTTCATATTGATCCACAAACTAAAATTCAAGAATGTTCTGATTACAATGCTGGTTTTTGTAAAAAAGGTCCAAAATGTGAAAAACGTCATATTAGAAGAAAAATTTGTCAATTTTTTATAACTGGGTTTTGTCCTTTTGGTAAAAATTGTGATTATGGTTCTCATCCAAAATTTGATCTTTTAAATCAAAATATTAAAATTAAATAGTTAAAATTATATATATTCTATAGCATATATACTTTAATTTAAAACTTTATAAATTCAATAAATGAATTTTTTTTTTTTTCAACTCGTAATTATATACCAAAATCATATTGTCTATGACTTCTTCCATATCTTTTACAATAAGCTTTAGCAGCTTCAACTGCACAACTTACTACTTCATTGGATTCAATAGTTGTAAAATCATCTTTTTTTTTTTGATTGAAAATATCAATTCCTTGAAGATATTTTAATAAGCCTTTGATATGAAATAAAATCATATTATTATCTGTTTCTGATAACGTTATACCCATATAATCTTCATATTCTTTATCTTTATTGTTATCTTTATTGTTATCTTTTTCTTTAGTTTTTTCTTGTAATTCCCAGTATGCTATACTATTTGGTATTAAAACATTTTGTTCTGAGAAACATGCAGAACCTGGAGGTAAATCTTCATCCCATGACAAAACTTCTAGATTGAAGTCAACACTATCACTAATTAATTCAATATTAAATTGTAAATTATTATTATCTTTACTTAAAAGAAATAGATGTGGTCTATACATTCTTTCTCCACATCCACAATCTTTTAAATGAGTTCTTGAAAATGCAATCCAAAACTCTTTTGAGCTTACGTAACTATTTTTGATATCTTTATTATCTTTATTATTTTTGTCATCTTTATTATTATAAATTGATAAGGCAGAATTAAAAATTTTTTCTTTAATTTGATTAGATATTGGAAATAAATCAGTTCCACCTCTCATCCAACTTATATGTTCACTATTATCTTTTTTATCAGAAACTTTATTTATAAAAGAAGGTAAAAATAAAGATTCTTCAATATAACTATAATCACAATAACCATTATCTAAATTACATTTTATTATAACTAAAGGTTGAATATTATAAATAAAATTTATATAACCATGTTTTGAATTTTTACCAATTTTTGATTTTAATTTTTTAATAAAATTTGAATCATTTTCAGGATTATTATTATAATCATTATAATCAATAAACGGTTTCCAATTTTTTTCTTTTCTTTTTGGAGTTTGATTTATAATTCTAAAAATTATTAATTTTTTTTGAAAAGGTAAATAAGCATGCATTGCTCTTTGATCAAAAGAAGGACCTAAATCTTTATTAAATATTATTACAGGTTCTTCTGAATAATAATTATTTGTATTTTTATTTTTATTTTTATTTTTACTTTTATTTGTATCTTTATTTGTATTTGTGATTATTATTGGTTTTAATAAAAGTCTTGGATCTTCAGGACCAAAGAATTTACTTGTTGCATCTAAATTATAATAAAATGGAATATTTAAAATTAAAGGAAAATTACCAGTAATTATATTATTTGGAAAATTATTTAATTCATTCCAATTTAAATCAAATAATTGTACAGCAATAAAACTTGCTTTTGGTTTATTTTTTATACCAAGTATAGAATATGAAATTCTACTTACAAAAAAATGAATATTATAATTTTTTAAAAAAACTGAAGAACCACTATATTGATACCAATTTGATAAAATTATTTGATTTTCATTTTTTAAATTTAAATATTTATCATTAAAAATTTCTTTATAATTTGAATTATTAATAATTTTTCTAAAAATTTTTAAATTTTTAAAATTATTTAATAAAATTTTTGGATTTGAAATTAAAATTGAATTATTATAAGAAACTGAAGAACAAGACGGTATAATTGCAAAAGAATTTAATGGAGAAGAATCTAAAATTGAACTTTGAAAACTTAAAATTGGAGTATTAATATAATTTAAAGAAGTTATTGAATCAACTATTGGAGATAATGGTTTTAAATTGAAATTTGAATTTTGATTATTATTTTGATTGTTATTTTGATTATTGTTATTATTATTATTAATTATAAAATCATTAATATCAACAATATCATCATCAATTGAATAATTTATAAAAGATTTTAAATTTATAGCTAGTAGAAATATGGATAAACCTAAAATAATTAAATATATTTTTTTTTTTAATAATTTATCTATATAAAATAATATGGAATGATAATTTAATAATTTTTTAAATTCCAATTTTTTAACCATTTTTTTATTTATTTATTTAAAGGGAATATTATTTTGATGATGAATTGAAATAAAATAAAATGAATTGGATTGAATTAAATTGAAATGAAATGAATTGAAATGAATTGAATTGAGTTAGTTAGTTAGTTAGTTATATTAAATTGAGAATTAAATTTGAATTTGTTTTAAATAAGATTCATTTTTATATTATACAAAGATTGAAATATATGAATATATTTAGTTATTTTTTTCTTTCTTTCTTTCTTTCTTTCTTTCTTTCTTTCTTTATTCGATAACCATTAAAACACCATTTGAATATGAAAAGAAAGGAAAAGAATAATGAGATAAGAATCAATAAAATGGATTAATTGATTAAATTGAAATAAAATAAAACTAGTATGAATATTAATTACATTTAGCTTACTTGTAATAACAACACTCAATAATTTGGCATAAAAGAAAGTTAATGGTAACAGCAGCGTTGAAAAAAAAACAAAAAGTGGATTACGTAAGAAATAAGACAGCCGGAAATGAATTTTTTTTTTTTTTTTTCGATTCTGTCTGAGTTGAGATGTTCAAAGGGTGGCACCCTCGTTTATAGACACCACAAGCTAGAAAAGTATGATGAACTAGACATGAGAGGATAAAATAAACAGGGACACAAGTGGGCACAAATGGCCACAAGAGAACTGTCGAGGGTGAATATCCAGTTTGGGGAATTGAGCCGGTTTGAAGATTGCTCCGTTGCTTGTTTTGGAAAGTGAAAACGTTTTGCAGGAGGCTTAAGCTGGGGACAGGGAAATAACACGTGGGTGTGGCTGGTGTGCATCCTTATTGCTGGTTTTAAATTCGGCAGCTTCCAAGATCACGAGACCGGAAGCAGCAGGGTGACCCCAAGTTCCGGGTTGAATCAGCATTTTGTGTGTTGTTGCTGGAGCTGGTCACGAGGCGCCTGTTTAGGGGTAACTTTTATCATTCAAAGTTTGAAATTCAATTAACAACTTATTAATTAATTCATATACAAAAACATTGGGTGATTTTTTTTTAATTGTATTTATTGTATTGTATTTATTACAAAAAGGTATGAAGTTTCCAAAAAAGGATTATTTTCATGAACATTTATTGTATTTCTTAAGGCTTCATTATTACAGTGCTGTAATAATTTTAATTTTAATATTATTTTAATGGCAATTGTGAATTCAAACCCCGAATCGTTATTATTATTGCTAATGATTTATTAGTAATGAGTAATTAGTAATGATTAATGATTAATTTCACTTACGTAGCATTTATTAAATTAAAAATAAATGATTTGAATTGTGAAATGAATGAGAGAAGTGAAGAAAAAGGGAACGAATTGATAAATTTGAAAAAAGTACAAGACTTGAGTAATATTTGAATAAATAAGTAGATGATTTTTTTTGTATTATATACCCCAGATAATATAATAAAATTATATCTATAATACAATAATATAATATAATAATGTAATGTAATATAATATACTAATAAAAATTAGATCAATCAATTAAAGAATTAATGAATAAGTGAATGAAATTTTATGATTTTTATGATTTTTATGATTTTTATCTGTCAAAAATATAACCATAAATACGTTTTATACGTTTTATAATCTTAACGTATTCCATGTATTGTAATAATATTAAAAATGAAATATGTAATTGAGTAATATTAAAACATACATACTGTACATTTGAATTATTTGTATAAATTATTCGAATAAATTAAATGCAACAATCTAATAATTTAACAATTTAATACGTTGTATCATAATATAATTTCTTTTTTATTTCCATTTTTAAATAATTAGACCATGTTTTATATTTTGTTTTAATATTTGATATCCGATATTAAAACCAAAACCAACAAGATTATTGCCTTTAATATATTTTAATTTATTTTTTAAATAATTTATTTATTTATTATCAGTTCAGGGTTGTAAATTAATTATTTGGTAAGTTAATCTTTAAGAGGTTATTATTAAATTTTAAAATAATACTTCCAGTCTCGTTTATAAAGGTATATTATTATTCTTCCGGTATTGTTTCTTTGCCTAATATTTAATGAAATATTTCATTTCTCAAGGTGTTTTTCCGGGTTTTGAATCTTTTTTTCAGCCAGTTTTGAGTGAGTTTGAAATTGAGCAAAAAAAAAGAATTAAGAATATTCATTCAATTGTTTGGTTCATTTATTAAAGATTTGTAAATTTTTAAAGACAACTGAAGTTGAAATTTAAAGGGTGCAAAAAATGTAATTTAATGAGTGTAATTATTCTAACTGCCCAACACTTTGAAATGAATTCATTATTTCTGTTGAAGAAGACGAAAAAGGTACAAACAAAACCAGAACCAAAACAAAAAGTGAAAGCAAAAGATGAAAGTGACGCTTGTTTCTATTTCACCAGATCATATTACACTAAGTACTTAGTAACTACTACAGTAAACACCACAGCAAGCCATAACGTTTTCTTAAACTTTTTTTAACGTTTTTTGCCAACGTTTGGAGAGTTAAGCAGTGCTTATTACTAGCTTGTTACTAGCTGTTACCGCTAGCAATTTTACAAAATTTGAAAATTTGAATTTCCCAACTTCGATAATGGCCCTTTTTTGTAAAAAGTGGAATGATTTCTTAATCACTTCACCCAAAGGTAAAAGTAAAAGTAAACTAGAAGTAAAACACTAAATCTAACCATAACTAAGTACTAAGTGCTAAGTAAGTACTAAGTACTAAGTACTAAGTACCACTACAACTAAGTACCACTGCCAGCATCACAAGATGTTTGATTAACACCAGCAGCGCCAAAGAACTACCAGAACTACCAGAACTACTACTACTACCACTACCAACGACTCGCTTCTGGCAATCCACCACCAAAATCCCTTCTTCCAAATACTAGTGCAATATATTACAATATTACAATCTATTGTAAATATCTATAAATTAAGTATAAATACTTTACTCCAAGTAAATAAGATATACAAATATTATTTTCAGATACAATATATTTATAAAATAGATATATATTAGATATATATTAAATATATATATTTCATCATTACATATTTCAATTATATCCAAATATATCAAATATATCAAATATATTCTCTAACGTCAAATCATCAAAAATTTTGAATTTCTATCTCTTTTTTTGTTGTTTTCCTGGTCCCTTTAAATGTATAATTTTAAAAAAGTCATAAAATCTTATAAGAATACAATTTAATAAGTACTAATTTAGTACTAAAAGAAAATATATTAAAAAAACAATAAGAATTTTAAGAATATTAAAAATAATAACAAAAATAATAACAAAAATAATAACTAGAATAAGAATAATAAGAATATTTAAAATAATAATAATTTAATTAATTTTTTAAGAAAATTAAATTATTATAGGTACTAATAAACCTTTTTATACCTGACATTTTCATCTAATTTATTATTCTCTTTTCATTCTTTATTTATTCTTTATTCTTTATTCTTTACTTACTTACTTACTTACTTATTTATTCATATTTCCTTATCCAGTTTCAATTAATCAAATATTTATTGCTTAAACTAATTCCATTATATAATTCAATATTTATTTATCTACTTATCAATAAATCATTTATTCAATTATTATACAATATAATGCCTATATATCGATTTTATTAATTAATTAATTAAACAAAAAAATTAAAATAATTTCAATTTAAACTAATTCAACAAATAACAATTTCAATCAATTTAACAATTAACTACTAATATTACTACTAGTTATTCAATTATAATATTTAAAACTTATTCATTTAAAATCTATTCAACTAAAATAAATAAAAAAAAATATTAAATGCTAAATCCTCACGTAACAAAAATGGGCTATACAATTAAACAAAAAATAGATATTTGTTTAATGTCGGAATCAAATCCAGATATGACACAAGCTGATTTAGCAAATTGGGCAAAAAAAAAATATGGTACTTCAAAACCTCCTTCACAAACAACAATTTCAAGAATTTTATCAAAAAAAGATGAATTAATTGCTTTAAAAGAACATGAATTTAGATTAATTAGAAGAAGAAAACCTTCAAATGTTTTATTAAGAAAAATTTTACAAGAATGGATTTTTCAATCTGTTTGGGATAATATTCCAATAACTATACCAATAATTCAAAATTCTGCAACAAGTTTATGGAAAATTTTACCTGTAAATTCAAGAGAAGGTACTGGTGAATTTAGTCATAAATGGTGTAATCATTTCTTAAGTAAAATGAATGTTAATTTAAATAATATTGAAAATGAATTAATTAAACCATTAAAAATTTGGTCTTTTAATGAAAAAGATTTATTAAAAAATTTTTTAAAACAATATAAAAAAACTGATATTTTTACTCTTGATGAATTTTTTATTTTTTTTCAATTACCTTTAGATAAAAAATTAATTTATAAAGATAATACTTATACAAATAAAAATGGTTTAAGTATTATGCTTGCAACAAATTCTGATGGTTCTGAAAAATTGGAACCTTTAATTATTGGTCATTTTGAAAATATGACTTGTTTTGATGGTAAACCTGCTGTAAAAATAACAAATAAATATGGTGTAACTTATAAAAGTAATAAAAGAGCTTGGTTAACTTCAACAATGTTTTATGATTGGTTAGCTGTTTTAGATAAAAGACTTTCAATAAATAATAGACATATAATTGTAATAATAGATGATGCTGCTTCTCATAGAGTTGTTAATATAAAATTAGATTTTGTTCAACTTATATTTATATCTTCTTCTAATTCAAAAAATGGTTCTCCAAATCAAAATCAAAATCAAACTCAGAATCAAAACCAAAATCAAAATCAAAATCAAAATTTTTCTAATGAATTATTACCAATGCAATTAGGTATTATAAGAGAATTTAAATGCTTATACAGATTACAACAATATATTTCTGTTATACATTCTCAAATTAAATCTGGAATTAATCAACCTTTACCTTCAAGTTCTTATACACTTTCTTTAATTGATGTAATGACAATGATAAAAAATGCTTGGGATAGTATAAGTAATGATTTAATTAAAAATTCTTGGGCAAATTCTGGTTTATTAGATCCTGATACTAATGTACCTGAATCTAAAGTTGAAGAAGAAGAAGCTTCATTAATGAATAATAATATATCTTCAAATCAAAATTCAAGTTTATGGAATAATAATTCAATCAATTCAGATTCTAATTATCAAAATCCTTCATTTCAAAATAATGAAATTAAATTAACTCAAGTTATACAACAATTAATTGTTTCTGAAAAATGGAACGTTGATGAATTATTAGATTTACCAGAAGAATTAAAAATTTTATTATTTAACTCCCCTGTTGATATGATAGATTCTTGCATTATTGAAGAATGGGAACCTACTACAAATGCATATGCTTCTAATGAATTAGGAAACCCAATTTCCTCAATGAATAACACAATAGTAGACTCAAACGAATCTCAAATATCTAATAATGATCCCGGTTTAATGAATACTTATTTACCAAACTCAAATAATTTATCTAATTATCCAATAAATTCTTCAACTTCAAATCAATATATACCCAAAAATAATCTTTTTGGTACCAACTTTTATCAAAATCAAGTACCTTATTTCCAAGGTTCAAATAACAATAACAATAATAATAACAATAATATCAATAATATAAACAATAATAGCATTAATAATAATAATAATAATAATAACAATAAACAAAATAATAGTTACTATAATTCACCAACAACAAATAATCTCTTGCCTTCTGTATCAAGACCACTGATTAACTCAAATCAATCATCTTTATTTGATACCACTGCTTATGATTTAATTGAGTCTTCTCTTGGTGTTAACGCAGGCCAAAATTCTGCTTTAACTAGTGGTAATGATAACATAGGAAATAACACAAATGCTTTGTCTAATAATGGCTCTAATTCTCAACCATTTGACATTAATTATCCTACAATGAATTCTAATATGAATCCAGATGGAACTGATAATAATGTTTCCTCTTTCACAAATTCATATAACAATAATAATTCTATCTCAAATAATGATAATTCTAATAATATGAACAGTAATAATAATAATAACAATAATAATAATAATGGAATTGGATCTCTTAATACATCAAGTCTTATGAAATCATATCATATGTTTGATTCCGGTCAAGGAAATAATTCAAATTCACAAAATATGAATATTAGTCTGTTTGGTAATACATTAAATCCAACTTTGAATAGCAATAATTCAAATAGAAATTTGTACTCAAGTTTTGGATATTCAAGTGATAATACTGGACTTAATAGTAATTCTGTTGAAAAAACACCTATAATGTCAATTAATCAAGTAGTCAATGGTTCAAATACAAATGATCAATTTGTTGGTCAACCACCTCCTTCTACTCGTACTAATACATCAATTCCAGATTCTAGTTTATCTTCTCCTTCTATTCTTTCTCCAGCATCCATGCATACTATTAACTCAATCGTATCAAATAGTGCCACCACTTTAAATCCTCAAGCTCATATGTCTAGATCAGGTTCTAAGGGTGGATTATCAAATTCAAATCAATTGAATTCAAGTGGTAATCGTTCCGGAAATATGAATTCTCAATTAGTTAATCTAACTTCTAGAAAGAAGGCTGCTTTACTTAATGCTGTTGTGAGTGCAGCTTTAAATGGAGAATTTCAATTCAGTGATTCATGTTATAATGAACTACGATCTCAATTGATAATATTTATGAAAAAAGCCAAGCAAGAAGAACAAGATAGTAATACAACTCAAACGGGAACAAACACGAGTAATCCTATTAACTTTATTGAAAGCAGTACCAACAATCAAAATTTTTAATGGTAGCTGTTTTTTGTATAAAGTTTCAAATTCATTATTTTTATTTTTATAAATCAAAGCTTTCTTTAGTCAGGGTATTCAAATTTTTTTAAACTTTTCTCTTTTCATTGAATTCTCATATATCAATCAATAATTTTTTCAGTTAGCTGCTGTTGTGTTTTCTATTTTTTCATTTTTTCAGCTTCTGTTTTTTCTTTCTATCTTTCTTCTTTTTGTTAATTTTTTGCTATGTTTTGTGAGATGATGTTTAGTTATTTATTTTCTATTTACTACTGTATTTATTATTGTATTTATGATTTTTTTTACTCGTGATATTTTTACGATATGACTTATAGAATAAAAATTATTTAATTTTATTTTCGAACATCAATTCAATGAAAACGTAGCAATAAAACATCAATAATTCTTTTTTTATTTCAGAATTAATAATTAAAATATCCAAATATTTTTGAATTGGCAGAGATGCATAATTCTGTATGTAAGCGTGTGTGTTTACATGCTCCCACATCAAGAACATGTTTTGATTGTCCGTTTGTGGTAAAAAGTAAATATTGACAGTTTCCTACACATTTGTAACAATAAACTCATTCATCCATCGATTTCAAAATTCAAAATTATTCTCAAACAGAGAAGAAACTTTAGAGAAGTAGTTGAAACCATAAAAAGTTAGAAATATTTGAGAACGAAGATATCAAGAAATTGTTTTCTTTTAAATTTTCTTTCTTTATTATTAGTTTCTTTTTTTTTCTAGTCTTTTTTGTTTATTTTAAAGGAAATTGAAGTTCAAAAAGCTCCAAAATTCTAGTCCAATTTTCAGCCCAGATAGTTCACCAAAGTATATTAATAGATTTTCTTTTAAGAAATAAAAAATGCTGACATATAATCCAAACTCTGCAACTGGTTCTACATTGACCAAAACTAATCATAATATATGGAAGCAGAATTCAGATATAAAATTTGGACTTGGAGGTAATAGCTCAACTTCTAATAATCCAAATATTGGATTTCAACGTATAAGTAATGTAATGAAAGCAAACCAGATTCCATTAAGAAACTATTCAATTCATGATTTTGAAATTGGTAGGAAATTGGGAAGAGGAAAGTTTGGTAAAGTATATTGTGTTCGAGATAAAGTTAGTGGCTATGTTTGTGCTTTAAAAGTCATGGAAAAAAAAGAATTAACAGAATGTAAAGTTGAGATTCAGTTCAGAAGAGAAGTCGAAATTCAATCACATTTAAGACATCCAAATATTGTGAGATTATTTGGTTATTTCCATGATGAAAAAAGAGTTTATTTAATTTTAGAATATGTAATTCATGGTGAATTATATGGATTTTTGAAGAAGAAGGGAAGATTCAATGATGTTTATGCTTCTCATTACATTTATCAAATGGCAGATGCTTTATTTTATCTTCATAAAAAACATGTAATTCATAGAGATATAAAGCCAGAAAACATATTATTAGGTTTTGATAATATAATAAAACTTTCAGATTTTGGATGGAGTGTTCATGCACCATCTCTAAGAAGATCAACAATGTGTGGGACTCTTGATTATTTACCTCCAGAAATGGTTGAGGCAAAAGATCATAATGAAAAAGTTGATATATGGGCTTTAGGAATACTAATGTATGAATTTTTAGTAGGTAAACCACCTTTTGAAGAAGATCTTAGAAATTTAACATTTAAAAGAATTGCAACTGTTGATTTAAGAATACCTTCAAATATATCTCCAGATGCTGCAGATCTTATAAAAAGATTATTAAGACATGATCCGTCGAGAAGAATTCAATTATCAGAAGTTAAAACGCATCCTTGGATATTAAGAAATAAAGAATTTTGGCCCAAACCAAAAATGTAAATTTTCAATGTGAACATAACTGCATTTTTTTGTTTCTTATTTTTATTTAACTGACTTAAAACTCTTATTTTAAGTTTAAGTCATTGAATAATTTTGGTGCTTACATTTAGAGTAATTTTTGTTTAGGATTTATACCTTTTTTTTTTATACTTTCTCTCACGATACCTTTTATTATTTTTATTTTATTGAATTGGTAAATAACATTAATTAGACTGTACTATACTTAAGCATTTATATTTTTGTAGTGACTATTCTCTTTGAGCTTTAAAGAACCAATTTTTTTTTTTCAATATTTCTGTTTTAGCTGTTTCTGCTTCCTGAGGCGTACAGAGGCATCTCCGGTCTGTTTGTGCATGCACTCTATTTTTTAGCTAATTTTCCGTTTTCAGACTGCAAATACCAAAACTTCGATTTTTTGAATTCGTTTCCTTCACCAAAAACACAAAACCACACCTTTTTTAGGAGCTTATCGCTTCCAAAGAATCCTTTTGCAAAGATAGAATAATAAATGTAAAATGGAGGAAAAGTAGTTGAGATGAATAAAAGATTATCAGGAATTTAATATCATGAAACTTATTTCAAATATATTCTGAAAAAATCTTTTACTATTTTTCAATTATTATAAAAATCATTCAATTAAATATAATAAAATAAATATATCATTATAAAAACATATAAATCTTTTTAAAGTTTGCTACATATTTTTTTTTTTTAAAAAAAAAGAAAAAACATTTGTAATTTTGCTTCTGCTTTTGCCTCTAGTCATTTCAAAGTTATATTATTCATATTTACTAATAAGTTGTATAATTAATAGAATGTCTTTAGTAGATTTTTCAAAATCTTTCAGTGAATCACAGTTAAGACCTTTTACTGTTCCTGATTCTCATACTCTCAATAAATTAAATATCGGCTCCTCAAATTCAATATTTTTACCTTCCTCAAGTTACTGCAATAATGGAATAACAATTAAAAAATCAAATTCAATTAAATTATTAAAACCCATATATGATTATACTTTAACTTGTGATGATATTTATGATCTTTATCAGAGTGCTACTGTACCTTCAAATCATCCTGAAAATAGCTTGGATACATCTTCTCCAGAATGTGGTCAAAATCCTTTTTTAGAAAAAACTCCATTTTTAAATAATTCAAAATCATATCAAGGAAACTTTTGGCCAAATAATGATAACAATAGATCGGATTTTAATAAATGGCCTCAATCTTCTCAAATACGTAAAGAATATCTTGAAAATTTAGCAAAGCAAAATAATGAGTCTCCTTCAAGTTCCTATTTCTCAAAAGTATTTGGTGATGGTAATTTTAACCTTTTCTTTTACTTTTCTTAACATTTGTAAAATAAAAAAAAAAAAATATACTGACCTATAAATTATTATATTCATTTAAAGGTCAATCATTACGGTATGATAAAAGTGAAACATTAAAAAATTATATTCTAGATAGATTTGAGGTTTTAAGTCCTTTAAAAAGTGCAAAACTTCGTCCAGAAGCAGATGATCGTAGTGCTTTTTCTTGGTTTAATACAGCTACAACTGCTCAACCTGAAATTTATAATGATGAAAATAAAGAAAATAGAGAGAATAGTGATCAAGAGAATGAAAATGGTAATTACAATTATTATAATAAAGGATTAAGAAATAGATCTTCTTCAAAGCTTTCTTTTGGTTATATTTGTGATCGTTTGAAGCAAAAGTTAGGTCCTTCCGAAACAGGTAATAAACTCTATAGAACTTTGAGTAGACATAGAAGTTTTAGTAATTCAATTAATATTTCTAAAGTACATTCATTAAGAGAAAGAGCAACAAATTTTCTTTCTAGTGCATCTTCTTATAGAAGTTCAAAGACTAAAGATCACTCTGCAAAAACTTTGAAGCAAACTGAAGAAATTTCACCCTCTAATCCTTATTCTTCTAATGCAATTGACATTTATTCAAATAATTATATAAATGTTATGAGTAATACTAACACTGGAATGCTAGAAAATTATAATTCCAACTCTAATGAAATTGAAAATGAAAATGAAAATGAAACTGATAATGACTTAATGATACAGTTAGATGTGGACAATAGAATTAAAAATGGGTGGGTTAAACAAAGACACCTTGATTATTAGTTGAAAATGAATAAATTTGGGCTTTCTTTATCAACATTACAGTTTCTACCGTTTTGAAGTTCATTAATAAATCATGAATTTAGATTCAAGTGAAATATTTTTTTTTTTCTCTTAAGAAGTAAAGTAGAACATTTTTAAGATTGATGAATGTAATTGTTGAATTATTAAAATAATCTTGAAACAAAAGGAATTCTCGTAAGTAATGAAGTTCCAGGGAAAGAACTAAATAAAGAAGATTTTAAAATATCCCCACATTTTGTATAAGCATAAGCATTAATAAATGTTAATGAAAGTGTTATCAATATAATAATTAAATTCAAAAGTTCTAATTTCATTAATGCAACTATTCCAAATAAAAACCATAAAACAGGTGTTGCAAACAAAACTACCCAAAAAACATTAGAATCAACAGGATTTACTTTAACATTTTCTGGAGCCCTTTGGAATACTAATTTAGTTTCTCCTTCCATTGATGTTTCATTCCACCATCTTAATCCAACCATTAATCTTCCAGAAACATTTTTTGTATTCCAAAAATCCATTGCGGAAAAAAGGATTATTAAAATAAATTGAAATATATAATTTCCACGAGTGACTATTCCACCAAATAAATAAAAAAATAAACAAGCTACTCTGAAACCTATATAGCAAAAAGTTGCCACAGGATGAGAATAACGACTTTCTGTTTGAGGAGGAGCATTATCTGGTTGCAAATTTGAATTCTAGAATTGATTAGTATTTCTTTTTCAACAGTTGAACTTGAATTATATTTGGTTTTCTTTTCTTTTATAATTGAATTACATACCATCTTGTTAAATTATTATTTGTTTTATATTATCTGTAATTGGATTTCAATAGTTTTATTATTATTTCTAGGTTGATTTGCTGGAAATATTCCAAATATTTTGCAAGTGTTCAAATCTTTACCGTTGGCGTATCTGTCCGAAAGCACAGAACCAGTGCGGTGGATCAGATGGGTGGACTCCAAGCTGGGCCAATCGCGAGTTAATTGATCACAATATAATAATAAATAAATAGAGTAATTCCAATAAAGGTTTATCATGAGCAAATAGAATCAGAAGAAAATAGTCAAGAAACAAATATATCAATTGGAAAAAAATTTAAAGGAAACTTTGATATTAATTATCCCAAGTGTATAATAATGACTGGAGTATGTATCGATTGCTTTTGGTGGTTTCATAACTTCATTTTTGAAATAATTTCGTTAATAATTTCATTAATAAATTCATTAATAATTTCATAATTTTAACTAACGTTATATTGTTTTGAAATGATTCATAGAAAAGAGACTTTTATAGTGATGATGAAGCTATTGTACCAATACCTGGAACAATAGTTGCAGCTTCAGCTTCAGAACTAAAAATTCTTGGACCTAATAAAATTGTAGATGGAATTTCAATCAGATCACCAACAATATTTGAAAAATTTTTCAATTTTTCAAGAGTTAAATTAATTAATAGTAAAAAAACAATTGAAAATAGTTTAACATCATTAACAAGAATGTATTATTCAAAAGAAAAAATGGTTGTAGGAAATATTTCAAATTTAAGATCCAAAAATGAAGATTTATTACCAAATTTAATTTATATTGGAATTGCGACTGCAACAGGATCAATAATTAGTAGAAGAAAACCTATTATAATAAAATCAACAATTCCAATAATTTTTGGATTAATTGCATTTAAATTTTGTTTACCAGAAACATATTTTAATTCAAAAAATTATTCATATTATCTTGAAAAAAAATATTTACCAATTGTTGCTTCTGTACAAGATGATGTTAAAGGTGGAATTAAAAATTCGTATAATACTATTGAAAATACATATGAAAGTACTGAAAAATCACTTGAAAATAAATTGAATAAAACAAGAGAAAGTATAATTGAGATTACTGGTTTAAATCTTGATGAAAATGTTAAAAAAAATTAATATTATTAAAGAATATAAAGTTAAAAAATAAAAAAGTAGAGTATATATATATTATATATTATATATGATAAAATTTTAAAAGATCATAAAAAATTATTAAAAGTTATAAAAAGCTATAAAAAGTTATATTGATTTTTCTAAAACCAACAATATTTTGTATTGTGTTCCCAAATAAAATCTTTTGAATTTAATTCATCATCATAAAATTTCACAGCTGAAATTGAATCATTTTCAACATCAATTTGAATATTATTATTAAAGTCTGATTTAAACCAAGATAAAGAATTTTCATAAATTGAAACTGGTATATCACTTTGCCAAATTTTTATAGATTTTAAATTTTTTGTACTTAAAGAATGTTTAATAGAATTGATAATTAAAATTTTAAAGATTTTAAATTTTAAATCATTTTGAATATCATCATTGACTGAAATTTTTAAAATATTTAAATTTGGAGAACTTGAATTATAATTATAACTCCAAATTATAAAACCTAAAACATTATTATTGTTATTTTTATCAATAATTTTAAAACCAAAATCAGTTGGAGGATTAAGACCTAATAAAGGATTAATAAAATTAGCTCTTTGAAAATGCCAATCATAAATTTCAAAATCTGGAACACAAGAAATTCTAGTAATTCCATCATTATTAAAATCATGAATTAATTTTTTTTCAAGATCTAATTTATCTTTAATTATTAATTGTTTAATTGTATCAATTGAATCTATAAGAGATATAGATAAATTATTTTGACTAATATTTAAAGTATTATCAGTTAAATTATTTGATAATAAGTTATTAGATAATAAGTTATCATTAAGTTTAATAACTGATAAATTTATAGCTTTTGTTATATAAGAAAATCTTTCATAATAAGTACTAACTTCAGAATAAAGAGTTGAAAAAGAATGAGAACCATATTTTTTTTCAATTAAATTATCTAAAGATCTAATCATAATTTTTCCAAGACCCTTTGATCTTTCATCATTAGCTATAAAGACTCCACCAATTGTTGGAGAGATGATTTTGATTAATTTTCCATTTGAATTTGAATTTGAATTAGAATCAATTTTATAAAAGAATCTAGATAAAGTTTCACAAGAACCAACAATTTTATTATTATTTAAAGTATCTAATAAAATATAATAATGAATACCTAAATTATCTGAAATATTATCATTATAAAAAGAATTTAATTTAATTTTATTTGGAGAACAAATTTTTAAAGAACCTAAGAATTTTTCTCTATTAACATATTGTTGAATTGATAGTTTATTTTTCCAAATTTGACCATTATTTTCATGACAAAATTTAATAATTTTTGGATCATTTGTTCTTTTAAGAATGTATCGATCAGAGATTGTCATTTTTGTTTAAAAGAAGTATTATTATTATTATTATTATTATTATTATTATTATTAATATTAATATTTTAGTTTGATATATATGATATAATTATTTGATGAAATGAAAAGAAATGAAAAGAGTGAATTGAAAAGTTTGAGGAAATTGGATATATTTATAAGAATGGAAAAAATGAATAAAAGAATAAATGAATATATGAATAATTTTTTCTCGATAATTTTACATTTAATTGAAATATTAAATAATAATATAATATAATATAATATAATATTTTTCTCGAAAATATTGGAGAATATAAAGCGATATAATGTAATTGAATATAATATAAGGTGATATACTATAATAATAATAATAATGGTTATAAAAATATAATATGATAAGAGAATGAAAATTTAATATGAATATAAAGTACTTTTAATATTAATTTATTAATTTATAAACGAAGAATCACCAAAAGAAGTAAAATCCGACAAAAAAAACATAAAAATTGAAGCAAAAGAAGAAGAATTAAATGATAAGATATGAGAGCCTTATAAAATTTATGTAATAATGATGAAATTGAACATTGAACATTGTTTTCAACCAATTTATTTTGTGGTTTTTATTGAAAGATTGAAAAGAAACATGAAGTGAAATTGACAAATTTGAAGAAATTTGAAGAAAAAGAAGAATTAAAATCCACTAACGTTATGTGATAGCGTAGATTGTGAAAATTGGCTATATTTATACAGTTTTTGTATGTTTTGTATATTTTGTGTTGATGTGAATATATGGAAATGTCGAGGAAGAAGAGCCGTGGAGGTGGTCTCCAGAGGAAGCGCGACGCAGCAACGAGCGGAGACACGTGGACAAACGTGGACGAAGAACCAAAAGCGGAAAAGTGAAAAAAGTGAAACCGCTAACTGCAAGGGACAACGTTATCTTCAGGGCCATTGCTACCACAGCACTGGGTCTAGTGCAGGCCTAGGATGGGAGCGGGCTGAGTCACCGATGGTGAGTCAGAAGGCAATATCCGCGATCAGGTGACTTGCAGGTGACCTCGAGGAAAGCAAGAAAGAGTTGAGCAAGCAAACAAACAAACAGAAAATAAGCTCCTGGAACACAATAGGCTAAAGAACTTGGAGTGGTGGAAGAGGAATTCGAGTGGAAAACATCCGAGCAGAGAATGGCAACAGCAGCAGCAGTTTCTGCGTGTTCTGAGTGCTCTGAGTGTTTTGTGTCATCAGTGTCACGGTGCTGGCTGGAAGGATTGCTTGGTCCTCGATCTGAAGGAAGTCGAGTGGCTATTTAAAGGTGGCGAGTGAATGGATAATTCAAAACGAGACCCGCAAAGCAATTGACCCGCAGTCCGTTAGCAGTGTTCTAGCAATCTTGTGGATGTTATGTGGCAGAATTGTGGCAAGTACTGGCAATCTTTGGCAGCAACGCATTTTCCGCTGCGTGACAGCAGCCCAACAGCGTTGTGGCTTTCTCCGGCTCACTGGAAACACTCGCCACATCCTAGTATTTTTTGAAAAGAAACACTTGACTCTCGTACCAGGACTGCAGCAACTATGCTCCCCCACACACTTTACTGCCACTCGTCCCGCGATGGCTCTCCTATTATTTTATTTCCCCAGATTATCCCTCTCTTATATGGACTTTTCACGTGAAATGTCTCCTTGGAAACACAGTACCCTGCTTCTTTTTTTTCTAAATTACGTTTGATTGCTTTCTGCTGAGTATATATATATGTCTTCCCGGTAACAATTATTCCCTTTAATCAATGTCATTTTTTTTATCTTCATTGTATTTTGCACTAAATTTATATTTTCTTTTAAATATTTTTTTTTTAATTTAGATTTCTATTCCTTATCAATATTCCTTAGTTTTTTTTTTATTTTTCACTTAGTTCTTTTTTGTTTTGTTTTTCACCTGTAAAATTAAATGTAATATACTTCCTCACTTTCTTAATTTCTTTTTATTCAATTTCATTTCAATTTGTTAAATTTCATTTCGATCTAATAAATGTATAAATATTTGTGAATATCTTCTTAATTTACTTATTTTATTTTACTTTTTTCATCCTTTTTTTATTATTTAATAATAGTTACAATCAAATCAATCAAATAATTTCAAGTTTCAAATAAAATTTATTAATCCAAATTATATCAACTTATTCAAATCCAATTTAAACCTAAATAATAATAAAAATGTCTGTTGTAACTGAAAATACTTTTCAATATCAAGATTCTTTGAAAAAATTACCAATTCCAGATTTAAAAAAAACTCTTGATAATTATCTTGAAGTTTTGAAACCTTTACAAACAAAAGAAGAACATCAATCAACAGTAATTGCTGTAAATAATTTTTTTCAATCAAAATTATCAAATTATTTACAGTTTCAATTAAAAGAATATTCAAAGGATAGACCTTCATATATTGAACAATTTTGGTATGATTCTTATTTAAATTATGATTCTCCAGTAGTTTTAAATTTAAATCCTTTTTTTCTTTTAGAAGATGATCCAACTCCTTTAAATAATAAAAATCAAATTAAAAGAGCTGCTTCTTTAACAACTTCTTCATTAAAATTTATTAAACAAATTAGAAATAATACTTTACCAATTGATAAATTAAAAAATAATGTTCCACTTTGTATGTTTCAATATAATAAATTATTTGGTACTGCGAGAATTCCAACAAAAAATGCTTGTATAATGCAAACTGATAATTTTTCAAATCATATTGTAATTTTATCAAAATCTCAATTTTATTGGTTTGATGTTTTAGATAATAATAATGATTTATTATTATCTGAAAATGAAATTAATTTAAATTTTAAAGCAATTATTGATGATAGTTTAAAAACTTCAATTATTGATGTTGCAAAATCAAGTTTTGGTGTTTTAACAACTGAAAATAGAAAAATTTGGGCTAATATTAGGAATAAATTATCTCAAGATTATGATGATAAAGGTAATTTTAATGATATTAATCATAATATTTTAAAAATTATTGATTCTGCTTTATTTATTGTTTGTCTTGATGATGTTGAATTAAATTCATTACCTGAAATTTCAAAAAATATGTTATGTGGTTTATCAAATTTACAAAATGGTGTACAAGTTGGTACTTGTACAAATAGATGGTATGATAAAATTCAAATTATTGTAACAAAAAATGCAAAAGCTGGTATAAATTTTGAACATACTGGTGTTGATGGTCATACTGTCTTAAGATTTGTTTCTGATATTTATACTGATTCAATCTTAGGTTTTGCAAAAGCAATTAATAAAAATTCACCATCTTTATGGCCAGATGATTCAAATCCTTCAGTTTTAAAAAAAAAAAATAAATTAGATATTTTACAAAATTATACTATAACTCCAAGAAAATTAGATTGGAATTTAGATTCTGAATTATCTTTAGCTTTAAGATTTGCAGAAACAAGATTAGCAGATTTAATTCAACAAAATGAATTTGGTGTTTTAGAATTTAAACATTATGGTAGTAATATAATTAAAAAAATGGGTATATCACCAGATGCTTTTTTACAAATGAGTTTTCAAGCAACTTATTATGCTTTATATGGTAAAGTTGAATGTACTTATGAACCTGCAATGACAAAAATGTTTTTACATGGTAGAACTGAAGCTATAAGAACAGTTTCAATGGAATCAAATTTATTTGTTAAAACTTTTTTTCAATCAAAATCAACTGCAACTGAAAAAATTAATAAATTAAAAGATGCTTGTAAAAAACATAGTTCAAGAACAAGAGAAAGTTCAAAAGGTTTAGGACAAGATAGACATTTATATGCTTTATATTGTATTTGGAAAAGATATATTGTGGAAGGTGGTGAAAATATGGAAAGAAATGATAGTTTAGATTCTGAAAAAACTGCTGCAAATGATAATATTTCAAATATTAATAATTTTTCAAAAGAATTACCAGAAATTTTTGCAGATGCAGGTTGGGAAAAATTAAATGATTCAATAATTTCAACTTCAAATTGTGGTAATCCATCTTTAAGATTATTTGGTTTTGGTCCAACATCTTCAAATGGTTTTGGTTTAGCTTATATTATTAAAGATGATTCTTTAACAGTTTGTTGTTGTTCAAAACATAGACAAACTCAAAGATTTTTAGATACCTTAAATTCATATTTTATTGAAGTTGAAAGACTTTGGAAAGAATGTAAAGAAGAAGAAAGTATTTTAAATAGTTTAAATTCATTAAAAATTGAAAATATGAATCTTCAAGATTCTGTTGCAATGGGAGTTTCTTGTTCAAGAAGTAATAGTCTTGAAACTGTTGGTAAACTTATTGGAAAAGAAGTTCCAACTGATAATAAGGAATTAGAAATGGCAAAAAATTATCTTCTTGGAGGTTATGGTTATTTTGATGGAGCTGCTGAAAATGATGATTCAATCAAAAGTAAAACTCATGATGTTGAAAATATTGAAAATCTTGATTTAAGTAATAAAAAACAATTTGCTGTTGACTCAAATACTCATAAATTCATAAAATTAGCTGAATATTAGATTCAATTTACCCTTTTTACTTATTTTGTTGTGAAAAATCTTTTTTTTTTTTGCTCTTGTTTTTTTTTTATGCTTCATGTTTTATGGATTCTGTTTTATACTTTCTTAACTTATTTATGCCCTTTTTTCTTTCTTTTCTTCCTTTAAATCTAGATACTGCATATATTTATTTAACTTACCTTTTTTTCTCAATCTGAGGAATATTCTAAATACCAATACATATATAAATTTATAATATCTTAAATATCATCAATGTGAAAATTGTAAATAAATTATCTGAATAAAATAAATTGACTCAAAGACAAAGTTAGCTTTAAACTTTCAGAACCACAAAGGTTACATAGTAGGTCACCTATATTTTAAGGGGGGTACTAAAAAAACTATTAAATTTGATTGTTATGCTATTTTCAGACTCAAAACTCGTATCATGAATCTCATATTTATGTTATAATTATATAATTAAAATTATGATCCTCCTATGAAATTATTTTGAGCAGTTTTTAAAGTTTTCTATAGTACTGTAAAAAAACCATAACCTGTTCAGATGATTCCATTCTTCAGATTGTTTCATTTCTTTATACATTTAAGAAAATTTAAGTGGAATCAAAAAAATTTTTATTTTGTAAAGCATTTAAATCAAGAAGAGTAAAAATTAACGAAAAGAACCTTTTTTTTATTGTCTCATAAGCAAAATGGTAAGGATAAATAATTATTCAGCAGCTTGAAGCGTGAAGCTTGCCGTAAAATAAACCCGGGTTTATAAACATTGACTCAGCTGAAACTGAATAAAGAGCTGATAATAACCACAACAATATCAAAGGAAAATAAAAGAAATCAAAGGAAATCAATGGAAATTAACAGTAAAATGAAATTTAATAATCAATTCACATCTTTTATTAAGCCTTTAACAATTCGTTTATTCACCTTATCTAAATTCTATAAAATAATTTCAGAGAAAGTTTAGAAGATTAGAAGTTTAAAGAAAAATTTGAGATCATTAGACCTTAGAATCAGAGTCTTCAATGGATATTACAAAAGAATAAAAAATATAAATACCTAAGAGCAATATGAGATAAATATTTTTTTTTTTTTTTCTTCTCTTTTCTTTTCTTTTCTTTTCTTCTTTTTTGCATATTTTTTTTAACCAAAAACTATACACTCAGTTTACAATATTTATTAAAAATTTACTACTAAAGAATTTAAATTCTCACCTTAATTGATGTTTAATCCTTATTTCTATCCTCCTTATTCACGATATCCTAATGGATGGGTTCCATGGGAAGTGCCTCCTCCAGTTGTTGCTGCTGCTGAAGAAGAGGAGAAAAAAGAAGAGAAGCCTGAAGAGAAAAAAGAAGAACCAGAACCACCAAAACCAGAACCAAAACCAGAACCTTCAAAAGAAGAAAAGCCAGCACCACCACCTCCTCCTCCACCACCTCCAAAACCAATTAAAGTTGGAATTTATGATGATCTTACTAAACCAATATTTCAATTTCCCTTTTCATCTGTTAAAACATGGCCCGGATTATCTCAATCGATCAAAGAGGCATATCCTGAATTTAAAAAAGATTTAGATGCTGGAAAAGTAGTGTTATATGTTGAAGATACAGGTGCATTTATTGTTCCTCAACATTGGGAAAAAGTTGCTTCTGGTGGTATGAAAATATGTTTAAAGAGTCAAGCTCCAAAACCTGCTCCGAAAGATAAAGAGAAAAAAGATGAAAAAAAAGATGAAACAGAAAAAATGGCTGATGCTAAAGGAACTCCTCCAGCTGAAGATATTGCAAAAGGTATAAATTCACCTACACAAAGAAAACGTATTTTGAATAAACTCACAATAAATAAGAAAAAGCTAGTCACCAGGCCTCTTGTTCTTTGGGCTGCTTCATGATTTTTACGACTTGAAACTTTTATTATATTGTTTTTTTTTAACTTTATCTTCGTTTCAATTTCCTGTGCTCTATTATTTAATTTTTTTCTCTTTTTTTTGGTTTTCCATGTTTACTTGTGTTTTTAAATTAAAATCTTTTACATCGTCATTTTTTAATCATTTAATTAAGTCTTTATAACTTTCCATTTATGTGATTTTTTTTTTATCATTTTGTCAACCTCATAATGCCAAAATACATATATTATTTTTTCTTTTTTTTTTTTCGCTCTTAATTCTTCAATAATTTCATAAGAATTTCCTTTAGAAAGAGTATACATAAACAAATTAGAAGATAATATTTTGAATGAATATAAAATTAAAGTAAAAAAAAAAAAATCTACGCCACTTCATTCATTACAATATCTTCAGCAAAACTTTTAACATTTTCTATATTTTCTTTCTTGTTATTTACATCAGTTTGATTTTCCTGATCATTTAAGCTCGGTTTTACGGGAGGTATTTTTTCAAATATCTTGCTTGTAGAATTTTCAGGGCTGAGATTATTTCCATTCAACTCTGTTTTTACAGAAAAATCGGAATTTGAAAATAAGGAAGTTTTAGGCTCTGAGTTTTCTGTAGGGGCAATAGTTTTATTATCGGGGTTTTCTTGTTTCAATTCATTCTCCTTCAAATTATTATTTTCTTTTTTAGAAGTGTCTTGTTTAGAATTTTTTTCATCAACCTGATCTTCTGTATGATCTTCTGTATGATCAAAATTTGATGATGATGAATTTGGTCTTGAAGTTTTTCTTTTTTTATATTTTCCATTTTTATAATTATTTTTATTTTTATTATAATTTTTATTATTATTATTATAATTATGTTGAGAATTAATCTTATTTGGATCCCTTTTTGGTCTTTCAATTGAAAGACTTAATTTTGCCATTTCAAAAGTTGCTTCTTTTGTTAAAGCACCAGCAATAAAGCCACCGTTATGAACAAATACAGAACCTTTAATATTAATTTTTTCAGATAATTCATCATCTTTTAAACCTCTCCAATCTTCAGGAAATGGTTTTCTACATTTGAAAGAACCACCGTAAATAGGAACAGCAGAAACTCTCCATTCATTATTAGCATCAGGAAATAAAACATAAAGAATATTATTTGTTCTATCTAAATTATTTTCTTTTTCAACTTCATAAAGATGTTCTTTCCATGGACAAAATTTATCAAACAGTAAAATTTTACCACTTTCATGAATTTCAAATCTTTTATCAAAAGCATTTTGAACTAAAACTTTTGCATTTAATAAAGTATAATAATTATTTAAAATATTTAAAAAAATATTACCCATTAATTCACTTGCAATTAAAAATTTATTAAAAAAATCATCATAAGTTGGATTTTTATCCCAACTTGGATTTAAATTTGAAATTATTGAAGGTAAAGTAATTGATTTTGTATGATATCTTTGATTAAGTTGATTTTGATTATCATATTCATTAATACCATTATCATTTGCATCAATAGCTTCAATAAATTCTCTATATAATTTTTTATATAATAAATCAATTTTTTTTTCATTTGATTCTTTTAAAACATTTTTAATTACATCTTTACCAAAATGTAAAAAAATTAAACCTGCAGAAGATAATTTTGTTTTAAAAGATTTACTAAAAGATTTATAAAAATCTCTTTGATGATGATCAAAATATTTTTTACCATCATATTTACCACTAACATCAACAACAATATCAGATTCTTCCCAAATTCTTGGATCTCTTGATCTAATTAATTTTGCATTTTTAAATTTTGGTAATTGTTTTAATAAGAAATATGAAAGTGTTTCATCAGCATGAAAATTTCCAGAATGAACACAAATTTGTCTAATTTTATCTGGATCGTTATCTTCTTCTTCTTCCTCCTCTTGTTTTTCTTCTTCTTGAATATCAGGATGTTCATGTTCTTCTTTATTATTGATATCATCATTAGGTATATTTGATTCATCATTATTAGTGGTGGTAGTAGAAGTGGTATTCATTTCTTGAGTGGCAATTGAGTTGGGTAAATTAGATTGAGTATTTTGATTGATTGAAGGGATTAAGTCAATTGAATCAATCTCAATATCATTAGTAGTTTCATTATTATCATTCTTTTCATTATTTTTGATGTTATCATTACTATCATTGGTATCAGTATTTTCAATACAATCAATTTTTCTTTTTTTTGAAATTGTATCAATATCAGTAGTACCAGTATCGGTATCAATATCAATGGCTTTATCAATAATCGTATTAGAAATAATATTAATATCAGTTTCAACCATGATAAAAATAATAAAATTATTGAATGACTTGATTTGAATAATTGATTATTTAATTGATTGATTGAGTAATTGAATACATTTGACGAACAATTAGATTATTCAAAAATTTAGTCAAAATTTTTTAACTCGGTGATAAAAGATTAGTAGTTAACTGTTAGTAAATCTAAGTTTATTTTTTTGGAGCGCTTAAACTTTAGTAAATTTACAATTATTTTACAGTAATTATTAAAAAATTCCGGTTTTAATATCAGGTTTTAATTCAGAAGAATACTGAAATACGAATTTTACAGTCAACATTCAAAAGCAGATTAGAAAAGAATAAAAACTAAATTGATTGATAAGTAGGAATATAGTACATAGTGATTGAAGAATAAAAGATAAAAAATAAAAATACTTAATATGGATTCCTTAAGAAGGTACACCTTCTGGTTTTTCATAATTATTAATTATTTTCTTCCAAGCTTTTCTATTTTTATTTATTGGAATTGAAGCTTGAACTTTCACAGTAAATATAACTAATGCCAATATTAAAGCAGCAAATATACTTGATAAAGTGATGATCAATCTGAAGTTTCTGGGATTGTTTAAGCTATTGACGTAGACATCAGTCTGATGAACCTGAGCTTGGACTTGAGTCTTTTGATCCAAGGCATTAGACGAGAACATTGTGAAGAAAGTAGAAAAGAAGAAAATAAAATAAGCACACACACACTGAAAAACTAGAAGAAGAAGAAGAAGAAGAAAGTGCTGCTTCTGCTGACGCTTCTGCTGACGCTTCTCGTGAATTTTCTGAGATGAGTTGAAAATGGACAATTTCTGTCTGAAATAATATTGATTGATTGATAGAGTCACGTGCGCAGAGTTGATTCCGCTGATCTCTTATTTTCGCGTTTTTTTTGTATGGAATTTGAAGTCGAATAAAAAGAAGATTTAATTGAATTGAATAAACTACAAATGTCTTTACAATCAGTCAATAGATGAAGAAGAAGTGTTTGAAATAAAAAAATATAATGTTACTATAAAGTATTAAGTTCTTCAATAATAATATCCACTATTTCAGACCATTCTCTCATGGCACCTATTCCAACATCACCACAAATTAAAGTCTTTTGAATTGGATAAAGTACAGTGATCCAATTAAAATTATTTTTAATAAAATCTAATTGAAGTTTTGTAATTGGATGCGTATACATATACGAATTCATTGCAGGTGCAATAAATAATTTTTTTTTATTATTCCATGATCTTATAACTGTTGTTAATAAATTATCACTTAATCCATTACTTATTTTTGATAATGTATTTGCAGATATTGGAGAAATTAAACAAATATCTGCCCATTTAATTAATTGAATTTCTAATAATGTTGTTTTACTATTTTTAATTTGATTCAAATTATCTTCTTCTTTCCAAATTTTAATATCTGATGGAATTTTAAAATTTTTTAAAAAAATTTCTGAAGATTTTGTTAAAACTAATTGTATACTTAATTTTTTACCATCTTTATTATAATATGAATATAATTTTTCAATAATTAATGGAATCTTTATAGATGCAACTGATCCTGTTGCACATAACAAAAGGTGTAATTTATCATCATTAAAATTAAATATTTCATTCATATTTTCATTCTTTATTCCATTTCTATTTTCATATCTATTTTCAAATCTATTTTCTTTTTCATTCTCATCTGGTACTATTAACTGTAAATCAGATACTGTATCCGAAATCGTTGATAACATTTTGAAATAAATATGAATCTATTTACATTCATCTGATCTTTTATACAGCTTGAATTCTTATATATTTATTCATTCACTTATTCAAATAAATAAATAATAAAGACTGTATTCAAACATATCACTTTCCATTTATCAAATCAAATCAGATCAATTTATTTATCAATTCATTCATTCATTCTTCTCTTCTGTTCTCTTTTCTTCACTCTCCTTCTTTCTGTCAAAGATTTACCATTTTTTGCTTTGTAATGGAACCGCTGTTTTTGGTCCGTTGTTCTTGATCCGTTACTTGATCACGTGCGTTGTATTTAATCTTTTATTCTTCAAGTAAAGTAATGTTACTCTCCACCACCAAAACTACAGGTAAATGGAAAGTAAATGGAAAATAAATGGAATTAATAAAATGGTAAAAAATTAGATATTAATCAAAAAGAATCAAATCAATATTTTATTTTATATTTGATAGTTCTCAATTTATATTTGAAGTCAAATATCCTTAATCAAATTAATAATATATCCGATATGTTTCCTAAATCTCTAAGATTGACTACAAGTTCAATCTCAAGTAAAAATTTAATTAAAAATGCAAGATATTTTCATAATTCAAAAATAATAAAAACTAAAAGTATTCAAAATAATGAAGATATAATGCTTTCTCCGTCTCAGTTAGCTTCATTATCAAGTTTACCAATTCATGAATCTACAAAAATAAATTTGGATTCAAACTTAAATTCGAATTCAAATTCAAAAGTAAAATTAAATTCAAAAAATGAAAACTTAGATCCAGAATCAAAAATTCCAATTAAAAAAAGACCATTACTTTCAAATTCAATTTATGAAAAACCTTCATATAATTTACCAAAATGGAAAGAATCAATTGGTGAAGCTGTAATTTCAATTTTTAATTTAGATATGGATAAAATTAGAGCTGGTCCTATTGCAGGTTCAAAATATTATGCAATGTGTAAAATTCAAGGTTTACATTATAAAAATGAAAATTTAAATTCAATTTCAAAATTTTATTATAAAACTTTATCATTACCAATGACTTTTTCAACTTGGTTTCAAATTACAATCTTACATGAATGGATGTTATTTATTAGAATGAGACAAATGCCATTTAAATATGGTAAAAATTATCAACAAAAATTAGTTGATAGAACTTTTAGAGATATTGAGTTAAGATTAACTGATGAAATGAATGTAAATTCTGGTAGATTAAGAGATCAATATTTAAAAGAATTTAATAATCAATTAAGAGGTGCTGTTTTAGCTTATGATGAAGCTTTTATAACTGATGATTTAACTTTAGCTTATGCTTTATGGAGAAATTTATTTAATGGTAAAACTGATATTGATTATTTACATTTAGAAGCAATGGTTAAATATGTTAGAATGAATATTTATGTATTAAGTAAATTGTCTGATAGAGAATTTGGTTTTGGTAAATTTTTTTTTGTTTCTCCTGATGAAGTTGTTTCTTTATTAACTCCAGATCAAGAAAAAAATTTAAAAAAATTAGCTTATGAAGAATTTGAACCAAAAGATAAAAAAACTTTACCAAGTTTTAAAAGTAATCTTTCCCTTGATAATTAAATTTTTCTATTTCTATTATTATCCTTCTGTAAATGAATCAATTCTTATTTCCTTTAAATTTTTTTTCTTTTTTTAATTTATCAGAAACCAAGAGGAAAAGCAATAAAAAAAAATTAAAAAAACTGTAAATAACTCTCTACCTTTATATTAAATTTTCATAAGCCCATCCATCCTTATTGATATTTGATTTCCATTTTTTTTTTTTGGGATTTTCCTTTTTTATTTTTTTTTTCTGTAATTTAATATAATTTAATATAATATAATATAATATGAGATGGTCTTTGATAGTTTAAATTTTAATGTTCGATAATTAATATTCAATATGCAATATTCAATATGCAACATGCAATATGCAATAGTAAATAGTCAATATTTAATATTTTCAAGAAAGTTTTTGTCGTTTAAAGTCTTGTTTTTCATCACTCATTTTCACATTATCGTCCACATTTTGTCCTTCTTCTTCTTCTTTAACTTTATGTTTATCATCATTTTCATGATTATCATCTTCTTCATCTTCATCATCTTCTTCATCTTCATAGCCTGGTATATCTTTTTCTCCAGTTACACTAGAAACAGGCCTTTTTTGATTTAAATTTGAATGAGTTGCAGGAGGAATTGGTTGAGGTTTATGTTGTAATTGATGTTGAGGCTGATTTGGGGGCTGAGATTGAGAAACAGGGCGTACTGGATGATGAGCTAACATTTTTTGTTTTTCTTCTCTTTCTTTTCTTTTTCTTCTAATTTCATCTTGAAATGATAATAATTCTTCTTTAGTTACACCATCACTTATTGATTTCAATACTTTTGTAACAACAGTAATATGATTACCATTAGGTTTATCATCTCTAAATCTTACCATTGTCCAAGCTCCAATTTTTGTTTTTCTTGCTTCAACAATTCTACCATTTAAAGGTTCATTTAAAGATTTTAATTTATTCCATTCATCATCAGTAATTGATAATTTACCAAAATGTTGATAATTTTCTTTATCATTTGTTACCCAAACTAATAAATCTATACTTGGTTTTGAATCATAATCTAAATATTGTCTATTTGGATCATTTTTATCAGTAATATCATTATCAATAAATAATTTAAAATTTAATTTGATTTTAAAATCAATTGTATTTTCTTCAGCAGGTTTCCATTTCAATAAAGTTTGATCAGTATTTTGAATATATGATGAACTACAACATGTAAAAATTAAACCATCAGATTTATGTGATAAATTTTTCATTGAATCAAAAGCTTCTTGAATTTGATTACCAAAAAAAAATTTTTTTAATTTTATTGAAAATGGATAAGTTTCAACTAATTTTTTCTCTAATTTTCTAAAAGGTACATTAGGTGATATTAAACATTTATTAGCATACCCAAGTCTTGATTCTAATGGTTTTGAAGTTATATTTTTACCATTAATTGTAAGACAATCAAATATTAAAAATTCCATTTGATGATTATCATTGAAAACTAATTCACCATCAACTATAGTACCATTATGAAAAGTTTTTGGATCATTTGGATCAAGGGGAAAATGAATATTAAGTATTCTAAAATATTCATTTTTTCTTGTTATTAAAAATACACCTTCTTCATTATTTTCAAATAAAATTAACATTAAACATCTTAAACCATCAGACTTTTCACAAACAAAATAATTATATTTCATTAATCTTTCAGTTATATGTTTTCTTTCAAAACTAACAGGTTGACTTCCAGGAAAATTAAAATTTGATAAATTTAATATTTTTTTAACTTGAAATTTCAACATCTGTTCAATTTGTTCAGGTAATTTTTCACCTGGAATATCAGGAACATCTCCAGTATTCATTGTTTAGCAAATTGAAAAAAATTGTTGAAAAAAAAGGAAAAGATTGAATCAAAGGAAGATTTTTTTATAGATTATAATTACTAGCACTCCATAAATAATTAATGAATATTATCGAAACAAATCACTTTCTCATAGTTTACTATTCTGAGTTTGTTTATTTTGATAACTTATTCTACTATCTCTCTTTCAAAATCAAGAAACAAAAACATTGAGAATAGCATTTATTTTCTGGGTAACCCCATTATTGTTCCTGAACCCGAAACAGGAAGTATTTGAAAAAGGTCTTGTGTCAGACCCTTATGTATGGTCTCCATTCTTTTTTAATTAGCTTATTAATTACATAATCCGTATATCCGCATATTTCCGCTACTTTATCCGGGCCAGCTCGCAAGTTGCCAGCTCGTAATCTAACAGGTCGTAAAAGCTCACGTCGTAAGTCGGCTTTGAGAGAAATCCTCGGTTACGCTTGATGATTTCACTGTGGAGGATTTAGAGTTTGGCTTTATCATTTAGGATTTATGGTTTCTGGAATAGAAGAAATTCTGAATAGAAGGAATACTAGATAGAACAACATTTATGAATAAAAGAACATTCATTTAATACAGAAAAAGATAAGAATGAATGACAGGAAAACCTATTTAGCTCGGTAAAAAACATCCAATAGTATACTCAAATTTTTCAAAAGGAACGAGGTACTCAGCTCATCTTGGTATAGATTTTACTTTTTTTCTTGGTATTTAAACCTTTCCTTTAACAAAAAAAGATCTCGAGCAATATAAAGTTGAATCTAAACAGAAAATAAAATTGAATTATTAACAATATGATTACAGTATTATTTCATATATATAATCTCAATTCCTGTTTTTTTTTCTTCTCTTTTTATATAAGCTTATTATTTTCTTTTCCTTTATCAACAAACTAATTTTTATTTTTCCTAAACAAACATATATAACTTTTTTTTGTTAAAAAAATGGTTTTCAATAGAATTTCAAACAAGATTAGAAGAAATAAAATCAAAGGTTTTAAAAATAAAAATACTGAATCAAATTCACATTCTAGATCATTTTCTTCTGGTTCTTCTTCAACTAATGGTTCCGGTTCAATTTTTGTAAAAGATTTGAACACACAATCTTCAAATCAAACTCAAGCTACTTCAACTTCTGATTTTAATGATAATAATATCAATAAGAATAAAATTATTACTTTCAGTAACAATAATAATGAAAAAGTAAACTTAAATATTTCAAAAGAAAATACTGATGATAATATATTTCTAAATGAAATTGATTCTCTATTTAACAGATTCACTAATTTAAAAAAAATTAATTTCTTTCAAACTTTTCGCTCGGATTATTCTTTATATAAAGCTTATGATTCATTTAATTCTTTTGAAACTTGGTTAATAGTTTATGAAAGTAATGAAAATGATGATTTTGATTTAAATTTAGGTAATTTCTTGAAACATGATTATGTTATTTCAGATTTAGAACATTTGAGTAAAACTATTTGGAATAGAAAAACTTATAATATTATAATCATTCCAATTTCCGAAATATCTGAAATTTCTCCATTTCAAAATTTAATTTTAAATTTTAAATCTTTTCCAATTTCTCAAAAAAGAACTTTTTTTGCAAAAATGTTAAAAACTTACTTATCTTTAAAAGAATTTTCTCTATTAAATCCTGATCAGTTATTTGTACGTGAAGATTCTCAGTCTAGTTCTTATTCTTTCCTAGCATTTTATTTCAAAAGTAATGAAAATGAAACTGAAAATGAAAATAATTGTAATAACAATAGTAACCAATATTATCAAAATGATATTGAGCATATAAATTTTGCTGTTTATTCAAAAGCTATATTGAATTTAAAAAATATAATGGATTATATTTTTGATACTCAACATAATAGTAATGACAATTTAAATCCAGAATTGGAATTTTTTGATAATATTTCTTTTCTTTTATTAGATAAAGAAAATTCAAATTCCATTGAAAGTAAATTCAAAGCTCATAGAGAAAAATATTTAGCTTTAATAAGGGCTTCTTTATTTAAATCATAATTATTATCATATTATATATATATACATAGATACAATTTTTATATAATTTTTTATACTTTTGAATAGATGAATTTAAAAAATGAAATCAATTTTTACCGGCACCGGCTCTAAAATAAATAATATCACCATCTTCAACAACATAATCTTTACCTTTTTGAAGAACTTTACCAGCGGCTTTAACAGCAGCTTCATCCTTATATTCAAGAATATCTGCATATTTAGTAATATGAGCTAAGATAAAAGTATTCATTAAATCATTATGTATAACAGCAGCAGCTTGAGGAGCTTTTGTACCTCTTCTAATTGTCCATTCACGTACTTCTTGTGGACCACAAGTAAAATATGAAATTAAATCTAATTTTTGTCTCATAACTGTAATAATTTTTGGTAAAGCACTTTGAGTACCAATTCTCTTTAATTCTTCTTCTCTTTCTTCATCAGTTTCCATATGAGATAATCTTTCTTCTAAACAAACAGAAAATGGGATTATAACATCACCAGGAGAATATTTATCAACCCATTCTTTAATATGTCTTAAATGCTTATTTTTCTTTCTAATATAATCTTTTTCAGATAAATTAATTAAATATATTGAAGCTTTTGCAGTTAATAATTGCATTTTATTAATAACTTCAATTTCTTTTGAAGTCCAAGTTTGATTTGCAACTCTTTGACCATCTTCTAATAATTTAATTATTCTTTTAACTAATATTGCTTCATCTTTTTTTTGTTTGATTTCAAGAGATTGTCCACCTCTTTTTGCTAATTTTTCAACACCTTCTAAATACTTTTGAGAAAATTCAATATCTTTTAATCTTAATTCATTTGAAATAATTTCTAAATCTCTTACAGGGTTCACATCACCTTCAATATGAATAATTTCAGCATCATCAAAACATCTAACTACTTGATAAATGGCATCAACGGCTCTAATATGAGAAAGAAAAGCATTACCTAAACCTTCACCAGCACTTGCACCTTTAGTTAAACCAGCAATATCATAAACAGTGATATAAGCAGGAACTTCTTTTTTTGGTTTATAAATATCAAAAACGGTATGTAATCTTGGAGATGGTACAATAACTCTTGCTTCTTCAGGATCAATTGTAGCAAAAGGATAATTTGCAGGATTACCAAGTGGACATCTTGTAATTGCTTGAAAAAAAGTTGATTTACCAACATTTGCAAGACCAACAATTCCAGATTTTAAATTATTACCTGGACGACCTAAAAGAAGTTTTTTCTCTTCAACTTGTTTCTTTGGAGCCATGATTGATTGATTGATAACTTAATTTGAGATTAAAAAATTATTTGATTGAAAAGATTAGGTTTAAATTGATGAACAAAACTTATTGATTAATTTAAGATATGAAATGAATTACGATCAATAACTAAATGGTTACTTAGATAATTACTTCCTTATTATTATTTTAGTTTATTAATTTTATAAGTGTAATTGAAATTACTTGACTATTTGTTCATACAAATCCTTCACGTTACTTTAGCAAAATCATCAAAAAAACGGCTGAAATTTTTCTCAGTAAGAATGAATGTCTTCTTTCAATTCAATAAAAATTCACAAAGGTTTACTCACCTGATTAACTCTGGATCTATGTTGAGTCCACTTCACCGGGTCTCTTCAAAACGCCTATTTTTAAAAAATAGCAAAATACCCTCCAAAAATGAACTTTCATGAGAAATTTCTCTTTTGCGTCTTTTTTTTCAATTTTCAGCGCAGATTTAGCGCATAAGTATTGTAAAGCATTTTTTCAATAACGCGAAACTGCGTTTGACATTTAAGCACGCCATAACGCGCGCGGTTTTGTTTCCGGGTAACTTTGATTATAATTGAACAAGTTTCAGTTGAATTACCGTGTTACCTTAATGAAGAGAGTGTATCTATCAATTTGAAGAAGCTGTTTGTTGTTTGGAAAAAGTATTGATTGATTTTGGATGATTAATTATAAAGAGAATATAAAGAATTGAAATATTTAGTTGAATTTTAATATAATTCAAAGATTTCATAATCAATTGGACTTGTCTTGGTTTTGCTTCAATTTCAATTATATTAAAAATGTCTGCTCTTACTTATAAGAAGTTTGAAGACACTGATTCAGGGGCTTTACCTGATAAAATGACAATCTTTCAAGATTGTTTATCTGCTTTCAATGCTTCCCCTGTTGATGCTAGAAAATGTAGATTATTATTATCAAGATTAATGAGATTATTATATTCTGGTGAAACATTTCCAACTCAAGAAGCCACTACTCTTTTCTTCTCAATCTCTAAATTATTTCAGCATAAATCATCATCTTTAAGACAAATGGTTTATCTTGCAATTAAAGAATTAGCTACAATATCTGATGATGTTTTAATGGTAACTTCTTCTATAATGAAAGATATTCAAAATGGTGATTTAATATTTAAACCAAATGCAATTAGAACTTTAAGTCGAGTTCTTGATGCTTCAACCGTTCAAGCAACTGAAAGATTATTTAAAAATTGTATTGTTGATAAAAATCCAAATATTTCAACTGCTGCTTTAGTTTCTTCTTATCATTTAATTCCAGCTGCAAAAGATGTTGTTAAACGTTGGACAAATGAAACTCAAGAAGCCGTTTATGCTCAAAAATTCTTTCCAACAAATCAATTTCGTAATTCGAATAATTCTTCATATCAAGATTTATATACTTCAACTCCATCTTCAACTTATTTCACTCAATATCATGCTTTAGGTTTACTTTATATCTTAAAAAATAATGATCAAATGGCTTTGATGAAAATGATTCAAAGTTTAAGTGGTATAAATTCTCCATTAAAAAATTCTTTAGCAATTGTTCAATTAATTAAATATATTACTAAAATTATTAAAGATTCAAATGATAATCATTTATCAAATAATTTATTTCCAATTTTACAAAATTTCTTAAAACATAGATCTGATATGGTTGAATTAGAAGCTGCAAAATCCATTCTTTCAATTTCAACTTTTACAAATGTTCAACATCAATCTGCTGTTTCAACTTTACAGGAATTACTTTCAATTCCAAGAACTGTAACTAGATTTGCAGCTGTAAGAATTTTAAATAAAATTGCAATGAAAAATCCTGAAAAAATTATGAGTTGTAATGTTGAATTGGAAGGTTTAATATCTGATTCAAATAGATCAATTGCTACCTATGCTATAACAACTTTATTAAAAACTGGTTCAACTGATACCGTTGATAGACTTATTAAAACAATTTCAACTTTTATGAATGATATTTCTGATGAATTTAAAATTGTTGTAATTGATGCTATTAGAAATTTATCTTTAAAATTCCCTGATAAATATAAATCAATGTTATCATTTTTATCCGAAATTTTAAGAGATGATGGTGGTTTTACTTTCAAAAATGCTGTTGTTGAAGCTTTATTTGATATGATTCATTTTATTCCGGAATCAAGAGATTCTGCTCTTGAAAATTTATGTGAGTTTATTGAAGATTGTGAATTTACAGAATTAGCTGTAAGAATTTTACATTTATTAGGACAAGAAGGTCCAAAAACTAAAAATCCAACTCTTTATATTAGACATATTTATAATAGAGTTGTTTTAGAAAATTCAATTGTTAGATCTACTGCTGTTACTGCTCTATCAAAATTTGGTTTAACAGATGATATTACTATTAGAAAATCAATTGAAATTTTACTTAATAGATGTCTTTCTGATCCTGATGATGAGGTAAGAGATAGAGCTTCTATTGCTTTAAGATTATTAAAATCAGCTGACACTGGAGAAGCAAATATAACTGTCATTTCTGATTTTATAAGGCCCTCAAAAATATATTCATTTCCAGTTTTAGAACAAAAATTAGCTTCATATATTTCAAATGGTTCTTTTGATGATCCTTTTGATATTTCTTCAGTTCCTGAACTTACTGTAGAAGAATTCAAAGCTGAACAATTTCAAAATAAAACTTCAGCTTCAACTATTGAATCTGGTGAAAGTAATTCTAAAAATTCAACTTCTAATACAACATCTAATTCTAATAAAGAATCTGTAAGTTCTAATAAAGTTACAGAAAACAATATGATGCAACAGAAGTATATCGAAGAAATTTCTGCAATAGAGGAATTATCAGATCATGGGCCAATATTGCATTCATCTTCTATTGTTGAACTTACTGAAAAAGAAACTGAATTTGTTGTTTCTTGTGTTAAACATATATTCAAAGATCATTTACTATTACAATTTAATGTTAAGAATACTTTACCATCAATAGAATTAAAAATGGTATCTGTTCTTTCAATTCCAGCAAATGAATATTATGAGGAAGAATTCATTTTACCAATTGAAAAATTATCTCCAGAATCTGAAGGAATTATATATGTTTCTTTTAAAAGACCAGTGGATGAAGAAGGATTTGATATCATTTCTGAATCTTTCAGTAATACTTTATCATTTACTTCTCTTGATGTTGATCCTAAGACTGGAGAGCCTGAAGATGATGATGAAGGGTTCTTGGATGAATATCAAATTGAAGATATGGATATTATTCCAGGCGATTTTATTGTTCCATCTTTTATCAGTAATTTTCAAAAAACTTGGGATGAACTTCCAAGTGAAAATGAATCTGTTTCTACTTTTAGTTTAAGTGATTCAAGTCCAACTAACGATTTAAGTGAAGTTGTGAATAAATTAGTTGATAATCTTTCTATGGCTGCAATGGAAGGAACTCAATCTATAGAAAAAGATGCTCATAATCATATTTTAAAATTATTTGGTAAATGCGTTAATGGAGAAAAAGTTGCTGCAGTTATTAAGTTGGTTGTTAATTCTAGAGATGGGGTTGTTGCCAAAGCTGCAATTAGAGCTGACTCTTATAAATTATCTGATGTCATTATCAATGGTATCGCTTAGATTGATATAGTTTTACTTCATATATATTTCTTTTATTATTATTTACCATACACTCAATTGACAGATTTGATTCATAAAATTTAATCACAAAAAAAAATACAAATAATTTTAAATTTAAGTTTAATGCAATTCATAGATGTATATTAAAAAAATATGTATTAATTTTTAGCTTTTTTGAAAAACGATAACTAGTTACAAAACAAAATCCAATGAGGATATAAAATAATTAAAGTTAAACATAAAAGAATGAAAGAATCATAAAAGAGTTCATTTTTAAGTAAAATAAAATCAGAGCAATTTTTAAAATTAAAATAAACTAAAAGAATAAAAAAAAAAGTATTAAATTATTGAAAATTAATAATTTCATGAAAAATTAAACAAAAGAGAGATAATAATATGTCTATGAAGAACTTGAGAATATAAAGTAAGCTAATACCATTAGGAAGAAAAATCAAAAAAAAAATATATATATGATACATATGAAGTAATAAAAGGAAAATCAATATGAAGTAAATTGTTTTTTTTTTTTTTTGTTGCCCATTGGTATTTCATTTTTAAAAAAAAAAAATAATTATTACACTTTATTTGAATTTTTTTTTTTTTATTTTTTGAATTTGAGATAGGAATTCAACATTTTTGGAGGATTTTACTTTTTTTTGACCATAAAATTATGACAGAAAAAGATATAAAAAAGACCCAAAAAAAACAACCAAGAAGTTATAAAATTGGAGAATTAAGAATGATATGAAAAAAAAAGTTAATTCTTTAAATTTTTTTTGAAAATACGTTTGAAAAATTTTGTAAGATAAAGACGCATAATCTTTAAATAATGATGCATGCAAAAAACAATGTAATGTAAATAAAGTAAATTTTTTTTTTTTTCTAGAAAAAAAACTAAATCAAACAGTAGAATAAATGTTAACGATTATCATTTATATTCAAAAGTAATTGACTTAAACATCTTTTTGTATTTGTATCATCTCTTAAAATCATACTAAAAGTTGCATCACGTAAAGGTTCTGGTAAACATTTTGAAAGAGCTTTTCTTGCACTTGGATTATCAGATAATCTTAGATAACATCTAACAACATGTTTTAATAATCTAACAGTTTGATGTTTAACTAATTGTTCAACCATAATTTTTAAAACAGCACTAACAGCAGTAAATCTTTCCATTGTTTGGCAAACATATTCTAAACCATTATCATCTAACAAAATTTTTTGAACAATAAAAATTGCAACAGTTTTTGATAATTCAGTTGAATATTCCATGATTTTTAAACATAATGGAATGATTTCAGTATTTAATAAAAATGAAATAACTTTTGGAGAATCATTTTTAACTAAAGCACCAATTACACCTAAAGAAGTTAATCTTAAATATTCAAAAGATCTTGATTTTGATTGAGTATTTAAAAAAGGATATAAAAATAAAGGTAAATCAGCATCTAAAAATAAATTTCTTGTTTCTGGATGAGAAGCAACACATTGTAATAAAGCTAAAGCATTACAAACTCTATTTGAACTTGAAGGAGATAAAGTTGGAGGATCTAATAAAGGATAAACAGATATAATTTCATCTAATAAAGAAGCCATTACACCATATGAATACCATAAAACTAAAGCTAAATCTTCATATCTTTCTCTTGTTTTACCTAATTCTAATAAAGCTTGTTCTTTATTTGGACCATATGTAAATTCAATTATCCAATTATAAACATTTTTATCATCTAAAGCTCTAATAGGAGCTTGACCTTGAATTTGACCTTGAGATTGAATTTGAGATTGAGGTTGAATGTTAGATTTATTAGGGATGTTATTAATATTATTTAAATTATTTGAATTAGTATTGGCGGTGATGATATTTGAGTTTAAAGAAACTGGAGTTTGATTTATTGGTTGGTTTAAAGATTGAGAAGAAACTGGAGGACGTTGAATATGTTGCTGTTGTTGTTGTTGTTGTGGTTGTTGATGAGGATGTTGATGTTGGCCAGCTAATTGAGCAGCGCTCATTGTAGCTTGTAATTGTTGTTGACTAACAGGAATGTATTGTTGATTTTGAATTTGATTTGAGTTTTGATTTGAATTTTGATTTTGTTGTAAATAAGAAGAATGCAAGTTGTTTGATTCAATAGAATTATTATTATTAGTAGTATTAGTACTAGCAGTAGTGGGATTATTATTATTATTATTATTATTATTATTATTATTATTATTATTATTATTATTATTATTATTATTATTATTATTATTATTATTATTATTATTAT